>SJYT01063417.1:150639-192364 GCA_006410635.1 Cephalophus harveyi | reverse complement strand
AGGTCCGTCTAGTCAAGGCTATGGTTTTTCCTGTGGTCATGTATGGATGTGAGAGTTGGACTGTGAAGAAGGCTGATCACCGAAGAATTGATGCTTTTGAAGTGTGGTGTTGGAGAAGACTCTTGAGAGTCTCTTGGACTGCAAGGAGATCCAACCAGTCCATTCTGAAGGAGATCAACCCTGGGATTTCTTTGGAAGGAATGATGCTAAAGCTGAAACTCCAGTACTTTGGCCACCTCGTGTGAAGAGTTGACTCATTGGAAAAGACTCTGATGCTGGGAGGGATTGGGGGCAGGAGGAGAAGGGGACGACCGAGGATGAGATGGCTGGATGGCATCACAGACTCGATGGACGCGAGTGAACTCCGGGAGCTGGTGATGGACAGGGAGGCTTGGCGTGCTGCAATTCATGAGTTCGCAAAAAGTCGGACACGACTGAGTGACTGAACTGAACTGAGCTGAACTGATCTCCTCCTTGAGAACCCCAGACCCCTCTCTCCTCAGGGATCCCTGACTTCTTATCAACCTGCCTAAGAATTGACTCTCTCAAGAGCTGGACCATAAAGAAAGCTGAGAATCGAAGAGTTGATGCTTTTGAACTGTGGTGTTGGAGAAGACTCTTTGGGGTCACAAAGAGTCAGATATGAGTGAACTGAACTGAAAACAATAATAACTTGAGCTAATTTAAGCCAGAGAAATGGAAATTATGATGTGTATATCCAGGGCAGTAGATCAAGCTGTCTACTTCCCTCGATAGAGCAAGAATCCTGGGGTAGGAAATGTTCCATTACAGATAAGAAGTTAAAAAAGTCAGATATTCAGGCTGTTTTCCTCTCTCTTTTTCCTTATTCTATCTTCTTTTCTTCTTTCACCCTGATTTTTGGAGTTTTTCCACAGAAATGTCCACCTTACAGCTTGCAGGTTAATGTTTCCTCTGTTCAAGAGTTAAATGCAAAGTGATCAGCTTTTTCTAAAATACAAATTTTAAATTTCTAGGAGAGAGACTATGAGTGACCCAACTTGGCTAGGTGTCCATGCCTGGTTCAGTCAGTGGCAACTAGGGAGCTGGGCTTATACGCTGCAGGCCCCACACAGCAGGAGGAAGCAGCTATTAAGGAAAGGTTATCACTGTGAGCTGCGCATTCTCCCCCAAAAGTGTCTACTCCTGGCGGCCTTTGGTTATGTACTTGAGATTGAAAAATGGACTTCTTGGGGGGTTCAAGAGGGAGGGAACATATGTATACTTATGGTTGATTCATGTTGATATTTAGCAGAAACCAACAAAATTCAGTAAAGCCATTATTCTTCAATTAAAAATAAATTTAAAATAGACTTCTTGTTGGCATGGTTCATCTCATATTTGCGCTGTATCTTGCTTTTTCATCGCAATTCGTCACAGTGACCGTGTAACTCTTATTGTGTCTTGGCTCTTGGAGGTAAAGTCCTACACGGCGGCAGCTTTATGTTGCTCTCTGAATTCTTTCTGTAGAATTTTAGCTTGCTTTGTGTAAGCCGCTAATGTTTCCTTCCAGAGACTTTATAGTAATCCTGAAAATAAGTGATTACAACCAGTTCATATCAGTTTAGATCTGCAATTGACTAATTTATTTTCCCCTAACAGAAGGGGGAAAACCTTTTCTATCTTGTGTCCCATAGGTACAATGTCCCCTTTCTGTGAATATAACATTCTGAAAATGTAAAAAATGATAGAAGGTACTCTCTATCTGAATTATTCCTGGTGTGTGGATTGTCCTAAAATGGAAGACATAATCCCTTATCAAAGCAAAATATAAATTGAGTCTTTGTAGTCACTAATAGACACAGTGTCAGGCAACACTAGATTCAGGTGTAAAACTTGAGGGAAAAATTCATAAAAGGAGTTTCTCTAGTTCAATAGTCAACACCATGATTAGCTTCTTCCCCATACAGCTGTTCAGGGAGATATATACGTACTGAATTCTTCCCTCACACTTCACGACTCCCGTCTCCCCTGCTGTACTCAAGGCAGTATCATTTGTATCCATGTTACCCTGTGTTCTTGAAAATTTTGCCAGGAGAAAGCAGTATTAGGATTAATGTAATAAGGAACCCAAGCTGAAGTAAATATGTCAATATCTTTGAGCAGAGAATTGAATGAAAGAATGAAATCCAGAAATGTATAAATCTGTATGTGTTTTCTTAACTCTAAAATAATTTTAAACATTTTCTTGCCAAAATGAAGGAATGGGTTTGTGTGTAGAGAGAAAGAGTGGTAAGAATATTACTAAATGTTATCACCTCCACAGATTGGAATAGAATGCCTTTAGGTGAATGGAATGCCTTTATTTTTTAAGTGCTTTGATAAGTTCTTGGGATGAAGATAGGGTCTGTCAAGGAACCCCAAATGTCACCAGATATTAAAGGTAGGGTAAAAGTGTTTTGCACCAGGAGGAATAATCTAGAGCTCCCTGGAAATACTAGGCGACTGAGGATTTGAAGCAGACAGATGAGAGGAGGAGGATTGTCAAAGCGCAATGGTGGAAGGTAACGGATTGGGATGAAGTCTGCGTACAAGATGTTACATAGCAGAACTGCAGAATCAGGAACAGAGTTTTAGAAAAGGGATATGGAGAAGAAGAAGGCTGTATGTGAATTTTAAACTTGATTACCTTTTGCATGGGGTATGACCCCATCCTGCTCTCCTCATCTCTTCAGTGAAATCTACTCACCAAAAAATGAATAAAGTGTGTGTGTGTGTGTGTGCTTAAAAAAGGGAGTTATTTTCATATTGGGGTCAATATATGTATATTGACCATATATATACATGGAGATCAAGGGATCTCTAAGAAGATAAGTGCCCTAGGAAATAAAAAAAGAGGAACAAGTCCATAATGCAGTGCTTCTCAAGCTTACTCGACCCAGATTTTTAGTGTAGGGGTATCCCAGCCCTAGAGTTCTATTAAGGAATTAAAAGATCAGAGCAGGCATTCTATTCCATCTTTCCAGTTTTGTTTGAACTAGAATTGTAGACTTGCTAAAAGTGTCATGGTAAAACAAAACTCGAATATTTCACTAAATTTTAGAAGGATGCTAGATCATCTATATTTGCCTTCACTAAAGGAAAAGAAGGTTTCTCAAACTTGCAGAAATGGAGACCAGAATGGTAGCACCAGAAATGTGTGGTGAGCAGTGGATGAAGGTGGTTAGAAGGTGTAGACTTCTAGTTACAGTCATAAAACAAGTAAGTTCTGCAGAATGTAAGGTACAGTATGATGAATATAAAGTGAAAGTGAAGTCGCTCAGTCGTGTCTGACTCTTCGCGACCCCATGGACTGCAGCCCACCAGGCTTCTCCACCCANGGTGAGCAGTGGATGAAGGTGGTTAGAAGGTGTAGACTTCTAGTTACAGTCATAAAACAAGTAAGTTCTGCAGAATGTAAGGTACAGTATGATGAATATAAAGTGAAAGTGAAGTCGCTCAGTCGTGTCTGACTCTTCGCGACCCCATGGACTGCAGCCCACCAGGCTTCTCCACCCATGGGATTTTCCAGGTAAGAATACTGGAGTGGGTTGCCATTTCCTTCTCCAGGGAATTTTCCCGACCCGGAGATCAAACCCACGTCTCCTGCATTGTAGGCAGATGCTTTACCCTCTGACCACCAGGGAGTGAGCAATAAATATTTGTATGTTTGAAAATTGCCAAGAGAATAGATATTAAATGTTCTCATCATAAGGGAAAAAATTAATTATGTGAGATTCTGGATGTTAAATAAACTTATTATAGTTATCATTTTATAAAATATACATATATCAAATCATTGTGCTGTATACCTTAAACTAATATGATATTTAATGCCAATTATATCTCAATAAAATTGGGGGTGGTGGGAAAAAGTAGTTTCTGAGAATACAGTCAAATGAAAAGCTTCCTCAGGTTCTTGAAAAACTCCACCTACTTGGCATCCCTCAACCTTGAGACATGTTCCTTGCCAAAGGCTTACTTTCTTTTCTATTATAAAAACATAAAGACATGACTGACAAATTTCCTGCCTATAAGAATTTATTCCATTCTTTCTTCTGAACATGTTATTCAGGATGTTTTGAAATACCTAACTTTCTGAGCTGAAAGCATGAGTGATGCAATTTATTTTGCCTGAAACGAATTTATGTATTAATAGATCTTTATATTAGGCAAGAAAGCATGGAAATTTATCATAAGCAAATTAACATGATCTTACTCATGAACTGTTTTTTTGTGCGTGTGTTGTGTACGTGAGATTTTCCTTGGTAAACTTATTGAGAACTGGGGTGGGGAGAAGTGACTCCTTGGAGGGAAAATTAAAAGTGTTATGTTTCAGCATCATCTGCTTTAAAATATTTCAAGTATTGGAAGTGGTCAAACCGGAGATGGCAACAGTGAGCATCAACATTTTAGGAATCAGTGAATTAAAATTCATGGGACAGGGCAAATATAATTCAGATGACCGTTATATCTACTACTGTGAGCAAGAGTTCTTTAAAAAGAAAGGGAGTAGCCCTCACAGCCAACACAAGAGTCCAGAATGCAGTAACTGGGTACAGTCTCAAAAACGACAGAATGATCTCAGTTCAAATCCAAGTCAAACCATTCAGCATCACAGTAATCCAAGTCTGTGCCCCAACACTAATGCCGAGGAAGCTGAAGTCAAAAGGCTTTACGAAGACTTACAAGATCTTTAAGAACTAACAACAACAAAAGATGTCCTTTTCATAATACGGGATTGGAATGCAAAAGCTGAAAATCAAGAGATAACTGGAGTAACAGGCAAGTGCGGCCTTGGAGTACAAAATGAAGCAGGACAAAGCCTAAAGTTTTGCCAAGGGAACCAACTGGTCACAGCAAACACCCTGTACCAACAACGCAGGAGACTAGTCTGCACATGGACGGCACCAGATGGTAAATACCAAATCCAGATTGATTAGAAGTNTGCGGCCTTGGAGTACAAAATGAAGCAGGACAAAGCCTAAAGTTTTGCCAAGGGAACCAACTGGTCACAGCAAACACCCTGTACCAACAACGCAGGAGACTAGTCTGCACATGGACGGCACCAGATGGTAAATACCAAATCCAGATTGATTAGAAGTGAAAGGCAAAGGAGAAAAGGAAAGATATACCCACTTGAATGCAGAGTTCCAAAGAATAGCAAGGAGAGATAAGAAAGCCTTCCTCAGTGCTCAATGCCAAGAAATAGAGGAAAACAACAGAATGGGAAAGACTAGAGATCATGTACACCTGTGGCAGATTCATGTCAATGTATGGCAAAACCAATACAGTATTGTAAAGTAAAATAAAGTAAAAAAAAATAATAATAATAAATAAATAAAAAGTTTTTAAAAAAAGAAAAAAAGAAAATTAGAGATACCAAGGGAACATTTCATGTAAATATGGGCTCAATAAAGGACAGAAATGGTATGGACCTAACAGAAGCAGAGACATTAAGAAGAAGTGGCAAGAATACATAGAAGAACTGTACAAAAAAGATCTTCACAACCCAGATAATCATGATGGCGTGTACACTCACCCAGAGCCAGACATCCTGGAATGGGGACTCAAGTGGGCCAGGGAGCATCACTACGAACAAAGCTAGTGGAGGGGATGGAATTCCAGGGGAGCTGTTTCAAATCCTGAAAGAGGATGCTGTGAAAGGGCTGCACTCAATCTGCCAGAAAATTTGGAAAACTCGGCAGTGGCCACAGGACTGGAAAAGGTCAGTTTTCATTCCAATTCCAAAGAAACACAATGTCAAAGAATGCTCAAACTACTGCATAATTGCACTCATCTCACACGCTAGCAAAGTAATGCTCAAATACTGAGTGACTGAACTGAACTGACAGCTGTTTTACAATATTGTACAACAAAGTGAATTAGCTATGTGTACACGTGTACTGGGGAAACAGAGACTTTTGGCTGGCACGAGCAAAACCCTGTGTGTGCCAGGCCATGGGGGAAAGCAGCAGTGGCCTCGCAGGAGCCGGAGCCGGCCTCGCCTGGGCGTCTGGGAGTCTCGGGTGGAGGTGTGGGTTGGCACTGGCCTGCTGCGGGGTCAGGGGATCTGGCTACAGCGGTCGGGAGGGTGGCATGTTGGCACAGGCCCTCTCAGAGGAGGTCAGCACTAGCCTTGCCACAGAGCCTGTGGGCTCCAGGACGGGGTGCCTCCGGGCAGCCAGCAGGGCGGGAGCGCAGCGCCCACACCCGCTCAAAGTCGGATTCAAGTCCGCTGAGCGTGGCCCCGCCACCGAGGAAGCCCGAGTTCCCCTCCCAGCAGGAAGCTCGCCCGGGCCTCTCATCCTCATCCGGCAGAGGGCAGACAGAAGAAGCAAGAGCTTCAATCCCATGGCCTCCAGGATGAAAACCACAACCACGGAAAACGAACTGATCTGATCACACGGGCCACCGCCTTGCCTAACTCAGTGAAACGAAGCCGTGCGGGGCAGGGCCGCAGGAGGGACGGGCCAGGGCGGAGATTCCGACAGAACGCGGCCCACCGGAGAAGGGGATGGCAAGCCACCTCGGCATTCTTGTCTTGAGAACCCCGTGAACAGTATGAAAGGGCAAGAAGATAGGGCAAGAAGAGATGAACTCCCAGGTCAGCAGGTCCAATAGGCCACTGGAGAAGAGTTGAGAAAGAGCTCCAGAAAGAATGAAGAGGTTAAACCAAACAGGAAGTGACGCCTAGCTGTGGATAGGTCTGGTGGTGGAAGTAAAGACCGCTGCTCTGAAGGGCAACATGGCACAGGAACCTCAAGTGCATGGCACATGAATCAAGGCGAATCGGAAGTGGTCAAACCGGAGATGGCAACAGTGAGCATCAACATTTTAGGAATCAGTGAATTAAAATTCATGGGACAGGGCAAATATAATTCAGATGACCGTTATATCTACTACTGTGAGCAAGAGTTCTTTAAAAAGAAAGGGAGTAGCCCTCACAGCCAACACAAGAGTCCAGAATGCAGTAACTGGGTACAGTCTCAAAAACGACAGAATGATCTCAGTTCAAATCCAAGTCAAACCATTCAGCATCACAGTAATCCAAGTCTGTGCCCCAACACTAATGCCGAGGAAGCTGAAGTCAAAAGGCTTTACGAAGACTTACAAGATCTTTAAGAACTAACAACAACAAAAGATGTCCTTTTCATAATACGGGATTGGAATGCAAAAGCTGAAAATCAAGAGATAACTGGAGTAACAGGCAAGTGCGGCCTTGGAGTACAAAATGAAGCAGGACAAAGCCTAAAGTTTTGCCAAGGGAACCAACTGGTCACAGCAAACACCCTGTACCAACAACGCAGGAGACTAGTCTGCACATGGACGGCACCAGATGGTAAATACCAAATCCAGATTGATTAGAAGTGAAAGGCAAAGGAGAAAAGGAAAGATATACCCACTTGAATGCAGAGTTCCAAAGAATAGCAAGGAGAGATAAGAAAGCCTTCCTCAGTGCTCAATGCCAAGAAATAGAGGAAAACAACAGAATGGGAAAGACTAGAGATCATGTACACCTGTGGCAGATTCATGTCAATGTATGGCAAAACCAATACAGTATTGTAAAGTAAAATAAAGTAAAAAAAAATAATAATAATAAATAAATAAAAAGTTTTTAAAAAAAGAAAAAAAGAAAATTAGAGATACCAAGGGAACATTTCATGTAAATATGGGCTCAATAAAGGACAGAAATGGTATGGACCTAACAGAAGCAGAGACATTAAGAAGAAGTGGCAAGAATACATAGAAGAACTGTACAAAAAAGATCTTCACAACCCAGATAATCATGATGGCGTGTACACTCACCCAGAGCCAGACATCCTGGAATGGGGACTCAAGTGGGCCAGGGAGCATCACTACGAACAAAGCTAGTGGAGGGGATGGAATTCCAGGGGAGCTGTTTCAAATCCTGAAAGAGGATGCTGTGAAAGGGCTGCACTCAATCTGCCAGAAAATTTGGAAAACTCGGCAGTGGCCACAGGACTGGAAAAGGTCAGTTTTCATTCCAATTCCAAAGAAACACAATGTCAAAGAATGCTCCAACTACTGCATAATTGCACTCATCTCACACGCTAGCAAAGTAATGCTCAAAATTCTCCAAGCCAGGCTTCAGCAATACATGAACCATGAACTTCCAGATGTTCAAGCTGGTTTTAGAAAAGGCAGAGGAACCAGATATCAAATTGCCAACATATGCTGGATCACTGAAAAAGCAAGAGAGTTCCAGAGAAACATCTATTTCTGCTTCATTGACTATGCCAAAGCCTTTGACTGTGTGGATCATAACAAAGTGTGGAAAATTCTTAAATACCTATGAATTCCAGACCACCTGATCTGCCTCCTGAGAAATCTGTATACAGATCAGGAAGCAACAGTTAGAACTGGACATGGAACAACAGACTGGCTCCAAATAGGAAAAGGAGTACATCAAGGCTGTATATTGTCACCCTCCTTATTTAACTTATATGCAGAGCACATCATGAGAAATGCTGGGTTTGATGAAGCAAAAGCTGGAATCAAAATTGCTGGGATAAATATAAATAACCTCAGATATGCAGATGAAACCACCCTTATGGCAGAAAGTGAAGAAGAACTAAAGAGCCTCTTGATGAAAGTGAAAGAGGAGAGTGAAAATGTTGGCTTGAAGCTCAACATTCAGAAAACTAAGATCATGGCATCTGGTTCCATCATGTCCTGGCAAATAGATGGGGAAACAATGGAAACAGTGACAGACCATTTTCTCGTGCTCCAAAATCGCTGCAGATGGTGACTGCAGCTATGAAATGAAAAGACAGTTGCTCCGTGGAAGAAAAGCTATGACCAACCTAGACAGCAAATTAAAAGGCAGAGGCATTACCTTGTCAACAAAGGTCCATCTAGTCAAAGCTATGTTTTTTCCGTTAGTCTTGTATGGATGTGAGAGTTGGACTATAAAGAAAGCTGAATGATGAAGAATTCATGGCTTTGAACTGTGGTGTTGGAGAAGACTCTTGAGAATCCCTTGGACTGCAAGGAGATCCAACCAGTCCATCATAAAGGAAATCAACCCTGAATATTCATTGGAAGGACTGATGCCATTGCTGAAACTCCAATACTTTGGCCACCTGATGCAAAGAACTGACTCATTTGAAAAGACCTTGATGCTGGGAAATATTGAAGGTGAAAGGAGAAGGGGACACCAGAGGATGAGATGGTTGGATGGCATCACCAACTCAATGGACATGAGTTTGAGTAAACTCCAGGAGCTGGTGATGGACAGGGAGGCCTGGCATGCTGTGGTCTATGGCATCTGAAAGAGTCAGACACGACTGAGCAACTGAACTGAACTGAACTGAATACGGTATTCCACCATCACTGTGCCAATTCACATTCCCAGCAACAGTGCCAGGGGGCTCCCTTTTCTCCACACCCTCTCCTGCATTTATGGAATGCAGATTTCTTTGATGATGGCCATTCTGAGCAGTGTAAGGTGATATCTCACGGTAGATTCAGAAAGACACAGGCGCCCAAATACTCACTTCAGTTTAGTTTGTTCTGTCCAGTAGCTCAGTTGTGTCTGACCATTTGTGACCCCATGGACTGCAGTAGGCCAGGCCTCCCTGTCCATCACTAAGTCCCGGAGTTTACCCAAACTCACATCCATTGAGTCGGTGATGCCATCCAACCATCTCATCCTCTGTCATCCCCTTCTCTTCCTGTCTTTAATCTTTTCCAGCATCAGGGTCTTTTCAAATGTGACAATTCTTTGCATCAGGTGGCCAAAGTATCAGGTGGAGAACAGTATGGAAGTTCCTTAAAAAAACTAAAAGTAGAATTATCATATGATCCAGCAATCCCACTTGTGGGCATATACCCTGAGAAAACCATAATTCTAATAGGTTCTTGAATCTGGGTCTTGTGTATCAGTTATGGAATAATATGTTATTATGAGAGGTACCCAGCTAACTGACACCTAGCAGTATATTTGCATAGACTACTTCCATATATGCAAGTTCTCAGCTTGAGCATAAGTGAACATACATAAGAGGCACATCAGTTCAGTTCAGTTCAGTCACACAGTCATGTCCAGCTCTTTGCGACCCTATAAATTGTAGCACGCCAGGCCTCCCTGTCCATCACCAACTCCTAGAGTTNATCCCTGGGTCGGGAAGATCCCCTGGAGAAGGAAATGGCAATCCACTCCAGTATTCTGCCTGGAGAATCCCATGGACAGAGAAGCCTAGTAGGTTACAGTCCAAGGGGTCGCAAAGAGTCGGACACGACTGAGTGACTTCACCTTCACCTTCACCATGACAACTTTTAAGATCTGTTCTCTTAACAACTTTTAGCTACAAAATACAATACATTATTTACATCATTCAACTAGTTTTTGTGTGGAATTTTGTACTTGCGCTTCATGGCTAAGACATCTCTTTCTCCTGACCATCTTCACTCTGGCCCTTGAAGTTTCACCATGTGAGTTTTACAAATAACTGCTTTCCTAATACCTTTTTAAAGACACTTTTAATGTCCTACTTCAGGGGCATTTTTTAAAAAGTGTTATTTTATTCTTTTCATCAGAACTATGAAAGTGGATAGGCACGATGCCTGGAATAACTGTGCTTTTGGTATTTTACCATGAATCATTTTCACTTATTATTTTGCATATCAGTATAGGATGAACACTTTCGTTTTAAGTTTAGGCTGCTGCTGGTAAATGTCTGCAGTTAAAAGAAGGAAATCTGTTAAAATTCTATACTGATATCACTGGCCACAATGCCCCAAACAACAACCATACATTAAATGTTTGTCAAAAGAAGAGTTTGACCGTTACATCCTGTGTGAGTAATGACATTTCATGGTGAAGGAAGGCAATGTTTGAGTCCCAAACAATTCACTTTTCTTTTGTAGTAACAAGGGGAAAAATGATAGTAATTCCTTATAATTTAAGAGCAATACTTCATAGCATTGAAAATGGGCAGTAAGGTACTGACATTTTTCCCAGCGAAAGTCAGATTAAGACATCCCTTAAATGAAATAATAGGCATCTGCCGAATAAAATGGAGGCGCACATTGAGTTATGACTGGTTCCTGAGTAGCACTAAGATAAAGTGGAGCACAGAAAGTAGCAGACTTCTTCAGTCAGTAAGCGAACTCTTCCTTAAACAAGGAAAACAGAGCTTCATTACATGAACGGGTGAAAGTTTTTCTCATAGCAGAATCCCTTATTAAAGGCAAAGGGTCACCAGCTCAAATGCATAGGGAAAATAAAATATATTTTTTTTGGCCAAGAGCATGTGGGATCTTAGTTCCTCAACCAGGGATCAAACCCACACCTGCTGCATTGGAACTGCAGAGTCTAGGCCACTGTTCCGCCAGGAAAGTTCCTAGAAATGTGGCAAGCACATATATTGGTGGATCAGGCCTGGTCTGGATAACAGGAAATGAGGGTGACTGAGAACATGGAGAAACATTCATTCTTGAAGCTGTTCAAACAACAAGATAGACTAATACTGTGCCTGGGAAAAAAGTCCCCCAAAAGCACTGACAAGACTTCTTTTGCTCAGATTGGCCATGGTCGTCTACTATATAACCTTGCTTTGAAGCCAGTAGGCATGCTTCCAACTGACGTACAGCAGAATTGGTGTCTGATGTCCTTGCATTCCTCAGAGGCTGGATCTCAAACATCTTGATACTCTACTTCCTTAACTTCTTGGCTGATGACACTCTGCTGTGTTCTCCTTTTATTACAGAAGATGGTTAGAGCTGTGGAGCTCATGTTTCCATGGATGGGAGAGAGCTCCCATCCTGCTGCCCAGAGGGATCAGTCCTGGATGAAATGATCCTGGTCCACTTCCCCTCTCTCTTCATCTCTCCATCAAGAAGAGCACACAGTCTGGAAAAGAGCCTGTTTCTTGGTGGGTGGAGTTGGCTTGTTGAAAGTTGTGGTCCAGCCTGGTAGAGTTCTTTCCTTGTTCTGAGTTGAGACAAAATGGAACTTGTCTCCTTTAAGTGAGGGTGACTGAGAACATGGAGAAACATTCATTCTTGAAGCTGTTCAAACAACAAGATAGACTAATACTGTGCCTGGGAAAAAAGTCCCCAAAAAGCACTGACAAGACTTCTTTTGCTCAGATTGGCCATGGTCGTCTACTATATAACCTTGCTTTGAAGCCAGTAGGCATGCTTCCAACTGACGTACAGCAGAATTGGTGTCTGATGTCCTTGCATTCCTCAGAGGCTGGATCTCAAACATCTTGATACTCTACTTCCTTAACTTCTTGGCTGATGACACTCTGCTGTGTTCTCCTTTTATTACAGAAGATGGTTAGAGCTGTGGAGCTCATGTTTCCATGGATGGGAGAGAGCTCCCATCCTGCTGCCCAGAGGGATCAGTCCTGGATGAAATGATCCTGGTCCACTTCCCCTCTCTCTTCATCTCTCCATCAAGAAGAGCACACAGTCTGGAAAAGAGCCTGTTTCTTGGTGGGTGGAGTTGGCTTGTTGAAAGTTGTGGTCCAGCCTGGTAGAGTTCTTTCCTTGTTCTGAGTTGAGACAAAATGGAACTTGTCTCCTTTAAGTCCTGATGCCCAAATGGGCCCAAACGCTCTGTAGTTTCACTTTACCCATATGTGGATCCCAGACCTAGACTGGACAGTAGCAGGAAGCCGCCATGTTGACTATGCTTCCAAGCTACACCCACCAGCCCAACTTTGTGAGCCCAAAGGAGGTAATGAATTTAAACTCAGACTTGGCTCTTACTGTTATTACCTGGCTCCGGTACCACAGAGAAAAGTGGACGTGTCAGTCGTTTAGTCGTGTCCGACTCTTTGCCACCCCATGGCTGTAGCCCACCAGGCTCCACTGTCCATGGAATTCTCCAGGCAAGAATGATGGAGTGGGTAGCCACTCCCTTCCCCAGGGGATCGTCCTGACCCAGAGATTGAACCCCCATCTCCTGGTTGACAGGAGAATTCTTTACTGAATGAGCCACCAGGGAAGCTGAGAAATTATCAACCTAGGGGGCCTTACAATCCTGCCCTAGCAAACCAAGGGGATTTTCTTGACCATCTGTCATGTTACATTTCTTTCTTCAACTCTGAGCACATGGACTAAGAGAAGTTTCAAAAAATAGTTAAGAAAGCATGGACCAGGTCTTTCTATTTCTGCAAGATAAGGGTGATTTAGGTAAGCTGCAACCAAGATATGGGACAAAAGCACCTGTGGGGTTCTTCTGTCTTAACATTCTAGGCTTTATCGCGGTCATTTTCACCTCCTTGTTGTCTTAGTGGATCTCAGATAGAGAATAAGGCTTCCCAAGAGGCTCAGGAATAAAGAATCCGCCTGCCAGTGCAGGAGCTGCGGGAGACGTGGGTTCCATCCTTGAGTCAGGAAGATCCCCTGGAAGACAAAAAGGCAGCCCGCTCCAGTATTCTTGCCTGGGGAATCCCATGGACAGAGGAACCTGGTGGGCTACAGTCCATGGGGTTGCAAAGAGTCGGACGACTAAGCCTGTGTAAGCAAGACAGAGAATAGTGGAAGTCTATTTCTTGATGCCTTAATGATTAAAGAAAAGTCATCAGACAAAATTACTCTAAATTGTTTATAAGTGAGTAAGCAAGTCTCCTTACGGGGGAGAAGCAGCATGCAGGTCATATCCATAGAGGTTTGTTTAACTCACTTAAACCAGAGACTCTGAATCATAACTATCAAGAACTAGTTTTAATGGACAGCCAGACCTCTGCAAGGTCTGTTCCTAGGGTGCAGCGAACACTGGTAAGGACACTTCCCTAAATATGCTTCTGTAAGAACTGGGAGCTCTGGAGGAAACTCATATGTCATATACTTACTCTTCTTATGGAGAATAGGTATTAATACTTGGAGATTACAATGACACAAACTTGGGAGGTGGTGTGGGGACATCTCAGCCAAAGAAAACTACAAAAGAAGGAGCCAGGGAAGTCAGTAAAGAGGATCCCAGTCCTGCCAGCAGAGCAGCAGAGCAGGTTTCCTCAATCGCTCATATCGTTAGATTCCCGCTGAAATGTGTCAGCTCCGCCGCAGATCACCAGGTGCTAGATCCTGGAGGCTGGGCACGCCTTGCTTTAGATGTATTACAAGGTCACAACTTTGGGCAATCGTGATTGTCTATCTGAGTGTAAGTACTTAAGAACAGCAGTATGTTCAAACATTTCAGGAACTGCAGGACTTCATAATTCTAGGAAACTTGAAGAGGACTAATTTGACCATTGAAGGATATGGAGAAAAATACTTGACTAATTTGACCATTGAAGGATATGGAGAAAAATACTTGTTAACATTACAAGTTGGATACAGAGGACAAAATGTATTTCTTAAGATGGATTCACCTTCTTCTGAGTGTGACGGTTGAGTCTCTAAGTCATGTCTGACTCTTGCGAATGCATGGGCTAAACAGCCGGCCAGGCTCTGTCGTCCTTGGGATTCTCCAGCAAAAACACTGGAGTGGGCTGCCATTCCCGTCTCCAGGGGATCTTCCTGATCCAAGAATCAGACCCGGGTCTCCTGCACTGCAGGCGGGTTCTCGCCGACGGAGCTGTGAGGGAAGCCCCCTCTCTGATTGTAGCTACTTGTCACCTTTTTGGTGAAGAAGAAGGTCCCCTTGAGGGAGAAGAGCTCACACCTAACAAAGTATAAGCAAGTAGTTCTGCCAAATGAGGAGGTCTGGAGCAACACAGACCCAGCAAGATGAAATTCTGGAGCAGTTCCGGATTCCACAGGAAGTAGAGGCTCTGGATGGAAACTGGACAAACAGAGAAGGGTCTGGGGGTGAGTGGGTCCTCATCCTCCCAAAGCCCTCTCTTCATTTTCCAGGTTGACCCTCAGCACTCCCTCTGTGAGACGTTGACTCGGTGTCCTACAGCGAGGTAAGGGAAACGGGCAAGTGCTGTCTTTGTGTGGTTTCTATGCAGAAAGACTGCTAAAGTGCACTTAATCATGAAGACGTTCTTCCCAAGAACAATACATTTTAATTTCCAGCAGTAGTTTGCCTTTACTTGGCAGTATAAGTTTGTTTTCTGCTGTGCTATCACAGACCTTTAAATTCCCCTACACCAAGTCATAATCTGATAAATAGGATTTAAACAGTGTCTTAGACTAACTCAAATATTGAAGTAACAGCCCTACCAATGACATTTGGATCAGGAGTGATTCAGAAGGGATGGTGTAGACTCTCTGACTTCCCTTATTTATTTTATGACTGCAAGAAGTAGATCATTAAATAGAAAACAAATTCAGGTGTTCACCCAGATGTGCCATTTCTGGGAAAACTAGAATTGGGGAGCCACCGGTATGCTGCAGATCTCGGTTTATGTTTCCATTTCCAGTCTGGTTCTCCTCACCCTATTTCTCCTAGTGATACCTTCCACTTCTCTCAGCTGGTGCTACAATCACAAGGCTTCTAATTTTCTCAGGCTTCTGCATGAATGGGTTTGGAAACTATGAAAACTAGTAACTCTGTGGAGAAGCAACACAATTTACAGCAAGTCTGATAACCCTGTTCTTGGTATTTACTACTCATGATGACGTAAGTACTTGATAAAATTAGCCATGGACATTAACTATTGTGCATATCCAGCCACATCTTTGCAAATATTTTCTAGTGGATATTATATTTCTCCAAGGAAGAAATTAAAAATATTCTACTTTAGAAACTGGAAAAAAATATTGAAATATACGATGATGATGATTGATATGAACGGACTTCAAAGCAGACTCCAGTGAATTGGCTGACCCCAAAGCAGTTTTGGGCAAATGCCCTGCATGGTATGATCTAGCTCTTTCTGCAGAGTTTTGTCACATTCCCTGAAGGGGATTCCCTCATGTAGGACCAAGACACTGAATGAGTAAAAACCCTGTGATTGTGAAAAATAAAAGCGTCCCATATTTAGTGGGTGCCGAAGAATTGATGCTTTTGAACTGTGGTGTTGGTGAAGACTCTTTAGAGTCCCTCGGACTGCAAGGAAATCCAAACAGTCCATTCTAAAGGAGATCAGTCCTGGGATTTCTTTGGAAGGAATGATGCTAAGGCTGAAACTCCAGTACTTTGGCCACCTCATGCGAAGAGTTGACTCATTGGAAAAGACTCTGATGCTGGGAGGGGTTTGGGGCAGGAGGAAAAGGGGACGACCGAGGATGAGATGGCTGGATGGCATTACCAACTTGATAAACGTGAGTCTGAGTGAACTCCGGGAGTTGGTGATGGGCAGGGAGGCCTGGTGTGCTGCAATTCATGGGGTCGCAAAGAGTCAGACAAGACTGAGCGACTGAACTGACATATAGTGATGGTGAAGAATTCTGTACTACTTAGGGTGAGATTTAGTTGCATGTAACAAAAAATCCCGAATAATCAGTAGTTTATTTCTCTGAAAGTCTGGATGTAGGAAGTACGGGATTGTAGAGTCCATGGACATCAAGAGCTTCCCTGATAGCTGAGTTGGTAAAGAACCCACCTGTAATGCAGAAGACCCTAGTTCTACCCCTGGGTCAGGAAGATCCGCTGGAGAAGGGATAGGCTACCCACTCCAGTCTTCTTGGGCTTCCCTGTGGCTCAGCTGATAAAGAATCCGCCCGCAATGCGGGAGACCAGGGTTTGCTCCCTGAGTTAGGAAGATCTCCTGGAAAAGGGAAAGGCTACCCACTCCAGTATTCTGGCCTGGAGAATTCCTTGGGATCACAAAGAGTCAGACATGACTGAGTGAGTTTCACTTTCACTCGGGACATCAAGAACTCCGGCTCCTTCATTCTCGCCACTCAGGTCTTCATTTTCATCGGGCATTCTGGCCCAAGACAGCGGCTGGACCACAAGCCATCACATTCATATTTTTTACGGAGACTTTCTAGAAGTCTCACACAGTGTTTCCACTTTTATTTTGTCAGACAAATGCAAGTTTCATGGCTAAATCTAGCCACAAGGGATGGTAGGAAATATATTTTTCTATTAAGTGTTCAGCTGAGAACCACACTTTGGTTACTAAGAAACAAAGGGAGAACGTTCAGGGACTTCCCTGGTGTTCCAGTGGTTAAGATTCTGAGCTCCGAATGCATGAGGCCCAGGTTTCATCCCTGGTCAGGGAACTAGATCCTGCATACTGCAAGGAAGACCCAGCACAGCCAAACACCAATAAGTAGATAAATAAGTAAATGGAGAACTTTCAGAGCAATTACAAACATCTATCTCGGATGATACGAAGAAATATATATATGTCACATCCAAGAGTCTGACTACTTTATTATAATACACACTAAATTTCTCCAGACTTATTTCTGGAGATTTAAAAAAAAAAGAGCCACATTAAAAGTAATAACTTATGTTTTATGGGTCCTTGCTCTTACTTGCTTTCCTATGTTCCTGGAATCTTCCACAGCACTCTCTGTGTTTTTAGGGAAAAAAAAAAAAATGTTTTGTGCTTTCAAATAAATCTAGTCAGCTTCCATGGGGCAAGCAGAAGGACTGGAAATACTTTAGGAAGTGTTCAACTGAAATCTACACTTCAGTTATAAAGAAATAAAGGGAGAATTAGGACTCAGAGTCAATTAGACATATTTTGCTTAGATGATAGGAAAAAAGACTTTCTGCATGACCCTCTACTCACTGGACATAAAGCATGTGCTAAGCCATCATGCTCATTGTTCTGACTCCTACTTCAATTTGTGGGCATCATCCCTGCCTGATTCTATGCCTACTTTAAGGGGCTGTAGCCATAATAATGCACACACACGCAAGAAGTGTTCACATCCACAATATTTGAGAGCAAGTTGCAAATATCACAGTTATTTATCCCTAAATATTTCAGTATTTCCTATGATCAGAAATATTAGTCTACATAACCACAATATAGTTGTCAATTTCAGGGCTTCCCTGGGGACTCAATGGTAAAGAATCCCCCTGCCAATGCAGGAGACTTGGGTTCGATCCCTGGGTTGGAAAGAGCCCTGGAGAAGACAGTGGCAACCCACTCCAGTATTCTTGCCTGGGAAATCCCATAGACAGAGGAGCCTGGTGGGCTACAGTCCCTGGGGTCACGAAAGAGTTGAACACAACTTAGTGACTGAACAACAGCAACGATGATAACTTAACTTATTTTACCTCCTACATCCCAGCCTTGTCAGTTTACCCCAGACTGCCCTCTATTATAGCCAAGCTATACCTTTGGATTCCCCTTTCCTTAGGACGTCCAAGTTTTCAGGTCTTCCCTCAGTCCCTGGGGTCTTAAATTTCTAAATGCATGTATATGTTTTCTTGATGTTTAAGAAATGTTTTTAAAGAGAAAAGGCACTTTTAAAATTGTATTACTTTATAAGAAAACAATAGCAAGAAGTAAAACCAGAGAATATGTCTGAAAGAAGACCTGATAAGAATTATATTCTGTACTTTTTTTTTTTTTGGTATCATGGTACTCAGTTCAGTTCAGTTCAGTCTCTCAGTTGTGTCTGACTCTTTGTGACCCCGTGGACTGCAGCATTCCAGGCTTCCCTGTCCATCGCCAACTCCTGGAGCTTGCTCAAACTTATGTCCATTGAGTTGGTGATGCCATCCAACCATCTCATCCTCTGTTGTCCCCTTCTCCTCCTGCCTTCAATCTCTCCCAGCATCAGGGTCTTTTCCAGGGAGTCAGTTCTTTGCATCAGGTGGCCAAAGTATTAGAGCTTCAGCTTCAGCATCGGTCCTTCCAATGAATATTCAGGACTGATTTCCTTTAGGATGGACTGGTTGGATCTCCTTGCAAGGGTCTCTCAAGAGTCTTCTCCAACACCACAGTTCAAAAGCATCAATTCTTCAGCACTCAGCTTTCTTTATGGTCCAACTCTCACATCCATACATGACTACTGGAAAAATCATAGCTTTGACTAGATGAACCTTTCTTGGCAAAGTAATGTCTCTGCTTTTCACTATGCTGCTGAGGTTGGTCATAGCTTTTCTCCGAAGGAGCAACTATCTCTTAATTTCATGACTGCAGTCACCATCTGCAGTCATTTTGGAGCCCAAGAAAATAAAGTCTGTCACTGTTTCCATTGTTTCCTTGTCTATTTGTCATGAAGTGAGGGGACCAGATGCCATGATCTTAGTTTTCTGAATGTTGAGCTTTAAGCCAACCTTTTCACTCTCCTCTTTCACTTTCATCAAGAATATCTTTAGTTCCTCTTCGTTTTCTGCCATAAGGGTAGTGTCATCTGCACATCTGAGGTTATTGATATTTCTCTCAGCAATCTTGATTCCAGCTTGTGCTTCCTCCAGCCCAGCGTTTCTCGTGGTGTACTCTGCATATAAGTTAAATTTACAGGGTGACAATATACAGCCATGACATACTCGTTTCCCTGTTTGGAACCAGTCTGTTGTTCCCTGTCCAGTTCTAACTGGTGCCTCCTGATCTGCATACCTTAAACCTATTAATAGAGTACACAGTCTGTCTAACACCAAACTTCTTTACACCGAGCAACCCTTTCTTTTCCCAGATCAGTGGTTCTTAAGTTTCTGTTATAGAACCTTCTGGAAAGACTCTGAATGGATATAATCAACACATTTTTGAGTGCCCAAATGTGTGCTGACACTGTTGTGTGGAAAAGAAAATCATGGAACAGCTTGGAGCTGAGAGGTGGCACAATAATTGTTTTGACTGATCGCTCTAGCTTCAGTGCTGAGACTAGGCAATCGGGGGATGATGGGATGCAGGAAGCAGCTGCAGAGTTATTGCACACCAGCCAAGCAAGACACAGTGCTGACTTGGATGAAAGTATAAATAACTGACAGGGTGAGACATGGACAGATTCTGGATGTACTTTGATTATCCGGTCTATAAGATTTGATGTTTGATTGGTTGCAGGTTTTGAGGTAAAAAATGCAGACTCCAAGATTTTGGCCCAAGTAACTTTTCTCCATTTTTTAGCAATTAGAGTGGACAAATACCAAGTAAGACTCTGATGCTGGGAGGGATTGGGGGCAGGAGGAGAAGGGGACGACAGAGGATGAGATGGCTGGATGGCATCACCGACTTGACGGACGCGAGTCTGAGTGAACTCCGGGAGATGGTGATGGACAGGGAGGCCTGGCGTGCTGCGATTCATGGGGTCGCAAAGAGTCAGACATGACTGAGTGACTGAACTGAATTGAACTGAACTGAATAGCCAAATTTATCATGATGTAGTTAGATGCATAAAAATATTTTCTAGTAAAATATACTTTAAATAAAAACGGACAAAAAACCCCCAAACAACTTGATTTTAAAAATAAGCCAAAGACTTTAATACACACATGCCAAAGAAGATGTACAGATAACAAATAAATATACAAAAAGATGCTCCACGTCATAAGGGAGATGCAAATTAAAACAGTGAGATACTACTATACACTCACCCAAATGGCAAAAATCTGGAACACTCAACACCAAATGCTGAGAAAGGTGTGGTATAATATCAACTCTCTCTCGTTACTGATAGAAATACAAAATGGTACAGCCACTTTGGAAGACAATTTGGCAGTTTCTTATAAGGTGAAACATTCTATATGATCCAACAGTTGTATTGTCTGGTATTTACCCCCCAAAATGGAAAGCTTACATCCACATGAAAACCTGCACATGGATGCTGGCAGCAGATTTATTTATAAAGACTTAGAAGCAACTGAGATGTCCATCTGTAGATGAATGGAAAATCAACTGTGGTACATCCAGGCAGTGCCATATTATTCAGAGTTCAAAGGAGGAGTTTTCAAGCCACAAAAAGATGTGGAAAAACTTTAAATGTATAGTCCTAGGTGAATGAAAGGACTTTCCAGGGGTAAAGAATCTGCCTGCCAATGCAGACTCACAAGAGATGTGAGTTTGATCCCTGGGTCAGGAAGATCCCCTGGAGAAGGAAATGGCAACCTGCTCCAGCATTCTTGCCTGGAAAATTCCATGGACAGAGGACCCTTATGGGCTACAGTTCATGGGGTCACAAAGAGTTGTACACGACTGAGCAACTGAGAGCACACATGCACACACATGCACACACATGCACACGTAGATGAATGAAATGTATGACACTCTGGAAAAGGCAAAATTATGGAGACAGTAAAATGATCCTGGTTGCCAGGGGTGGGTGTGTGAGGCGAGGGACGAATGGAGTACAAGTGATCTTGGGGGCAGTGAAAACACCCTATGATACCATAGTGATGGGAACATGTCACTCTATGTTGGTCCAAATCCGTATGCTGCTGCTGCTAAGTCACTTCAGTCGTGTCCGACTCTGTGTGACCCCATAGATGGCAGCCCACCAGGCTCCCCCGTCCCTGGGATTCTCCAGGCAAGAACACTGGAGTGGGGTGCCATCTTCTTCTCCAAGGCATGAAAGTGAAAAGTGAAAGGGAAGTCGCTCAGTCATGTCCGACTCTTCGCAACCCCATGGACCACAGCCTACCAGGCTCCTCCATCCATGGGACTTTCCAGGCAAGAGGACTGGAGTGGGGTGCCATCGCCTTCTCCACCAAATCCGTATACTTAGTAATATAGACTATGCACTTCAGGTGGTTATAGTGTAGGTGCATCAACTGTAACAAGTACCCACTCTGGTGAAGGATATTAGTAACAGGGACGGCTTTGGGCGTCTGGAGGTAGGGTACCTTGCTCATGGTCTTGTTACGTACCTATAGTGTTACACACACACACACACACCGCTCCTGAAGACTGCAAATCTGAGCAGATAAATCCTGAGACTCTCGGCTATGGCGGGGAGGGAGAAAGGCTTAAGTCTAGTTTTTCATGACCTTCACGTGGGCAGGAATCTCTGTTACCTGATTCTTCATATCTAGGCTCTGTTTCATACTTCCAGTGGTGGAGAGTTCAGACATCAGCTACATTTTGAATAGTTTGAAGTGTAAAGAAATTTTCCTTGTTTCGGCAGAGTTTACTTGTTTATGATTCTGCCTCTGCACCTGCATAGAGTGGGTCTGTATATATGCCACCTCATGGCAGCGTTGGAGTATCTGGAGAGAATCATGCTTCCTCTGAAGTGTCTCTTCTCCAATGCCTCCGGGGGGATCCTTCCTTTATATATGGTGAACCAGGAAATTCTGTCTACATTTTATTGAACAGATACTTGTTTTGATTTTCTAATTTTGAAACAGTCTTCAGGATATATTTTCGGATTCTTATGTTGGCTGGTTGGGCAATAGTGAAAGCAGATGGTGGCTTATGGAACTGCATCTAATAAGGTCTTACTCACTTCCTCTGTTCAGCTGATTATGAGTCAAGGTGAACACAGCTTTGTGCTGAGCCTGTATAGAAAGGAAGTTGTTAATTTTCCTCTTGCATTGCTCTTTCGCCTTCTCTTGTATATTTCTCTTCCTTTTCTTCTTTTCTAAAATGTTCCAGAAATATGTAAATCCTTGATGCCATCATGAAGAACTGGTTTGAAAGCAGTGGTTCTGGTTGAACTATGGAAATCTGACTGGGTGGAAGGAAAGTCAATGTGAATTTACAGATTCTCAGATGGGTAGTGAAAGCTTCAGTTGTGTGAACAGAGGCACAGTGGCTTGAAATATAGCCATAACTGTGCATTCCTAACCTCCGGTCAGACTCATCTGAGGCCTGTCCGTTGGGACACGGAGGTCCTGTGCTGGGCGGACAGCGGGGGAGTGGCGCGCCTGAGCCCCCAGCATCCGCGCGGTAGCTGTTCCCGCCGCTCAGCATCGGCGCTGGGTCAGTTCCAGACACGCGTGACCGGGAGGGGGTCAATGCCTGGCTTCTCCGGCCCGCCTCTCGGGAAGCACCCGGCAGTGGAGAGCCGGGGCGGCTGCGCCCCCGCGGGCTCCGGCTGGGCTCCGGCTGCATGCCCGCGGGCTCCGGCTGGGCTCCGGCTGCATCCCCGCGGGCTCCGGCTGGGCTCCGGCTGCATGCCCGCGGGCTCCGGCTGGGCTCCGGCTGCATCCCCGCGGGCTCCGGCCCCGCACTGGCCCGCCGCTGCCCTGGGCCCGCGCGCTGCGGGAGTCCCGGCGCTGCCGTATCCTCGCCACGGAAGCCTGTTGTCAGCTCCTCGTCTTCGTGGAGGGCAGAGTGCATGTGCTTTCCAAGCACAAAATCTTTCAGATTTGCTAGGCAGGAACTGGTCGCCGTCGTGAGCAGGGTTATCTGGCGGCCGCGCCGTGGCCTCCCCGGGATTCTGGGGGCGGGCAGGGCTGGGCGCTGCCTGGCGGGCCCCGGGGAGAGGGCAGGTGCCCGCGCCCTGGCTTCACACGCTGTCCTGACGGAGTGTGATTCCGACCTAGCTCTGGACTGGGAACCTTCGACTCCGAGCCTGGCTTAAGACCATGATCTCAGGTTTTTCCCGGGACACTGAAACCCAGTTCTGTCTCCATGGACAAACTACTATCGTTCGCAGTGCTAGGCACGTGGACTTAGGATAATGACTGATCTAGCCTTTAAAAAAAAAGACTTAAGGTCAGAAGAATAGATTTTTATATGCCATTACAGGTCAGAAAACTCTGACTTGATTTGGGGAAAACTGTCTGAGAAAAATAAACTGAAAAATATTTTCAGAGAATTAAAAAATTAACCTTGTTTTCCAGTTTACAGCCTGATATTTATGCCAGTTATAGTCTCTTGAGACTACTCACCTGAACCTCCTATATGACTAAAACAGACTTGTCAAAATCCAACGCTGGTCAAACTGCTATCTTGCAGTGCTGGGTTCCTTGCATATCAGTGAGTTAATTGATCATGTCTTCATATTTGTCATTTGATGCCTTGTTCTTAATACTATTGAGTTGTAGTTAAAAGGATCTTAAAGACAGAATAAAGGAGATCAAACCAGTCAATCCCAAAGGAAATCAGTCTTGAATATTCTTCAGAAGGACTGATGCTGAAGCTGAAGCTCCAATGCTTTGGTCAGCTGATGCAAAGAGCTGACTCATTTGAAAAGACCCTGATGCTGGGAGGGATTGGGGGCAGGAGGAGAAGGGGACGACAGAGGATGAGATGGTTGGATGGCATCACTGACTCAATGGACATGGGTTTGAGCAAGTTCCCAGGAGTTGGTGATGGACAGGGAGGCCTGATGTGCTGCAGTCCATGGGGTCACAAGAGTTGGACACGACTGAGCGACTGAACTGACAGGCTAGGTGGGCGTGGCAGATGCAACCTAAATATGTAGAATGGATAGCTCAGGGAACTGCATTTGATAACCTGGGATAAATCATAACAGGAAAGAGTACGGAAAAGACTGTACTTATGTATGACTGAATCATTTTGTTGTATAACAGAAAGTAGTACGACATTGTTAATCAACTATGCTTCAATAAAATTAAAGAAGACGGATTGGTGGGAGAAATATCAGCTATCTGGTAGGCTGGTGTGGGACAATTTCAGTATCATTTGATTCATATCATCTTGTCAACTGCTTACACATCTTGAAACTCTCTCTCTGACTTGAGACCTCTTTCTCTTTGCACACCCCTTTCCACACTGCTCACTGCTTGCCCTTAGAAGGGCAGCTGTCTTCTACAGGGGGGACAGTGAGGAGAGTGAGCAAGTGTACAGACCTATACCAGCTGCCCAGGCTCTCTCTGGACTATATTTGAAAGTGAATGTGTTAATCACTCGGTCGTGTCCAGCTCTTTTGTGACCCCACAGACTGTAGCCCACCCTGTTCCATGTCCGTGCTACTCAATGGCAAATACTGGAGGAGGTTGCCATTTCCCTCTCCAGAGGAGCTTCCCAACCCAGGAACTGAACCTCGGTCTCTTGCATTGCAGGCTGCATTTCAGGCAGATTTTGTAGCATATAAGGCATCCGGGAAGCCCCCTGGCCTATATTTACTATCTCTAAATACAATGCCATAGAGAATAATAGAAAAAAGTTAGGAGTCCCATCTTGTGAAGATAGTCTGAAATCTTATTATTTTGTGAAAATATCTTTTGTCTTAGATAATGAAATAAGGGCCTCCTCCCCTGAACACATCACTGGGTACGTGGGCAGTCTATACTCACTGCCCCCGCCCCAGGCTCCCAGCGCATTTCCCCAGATCCTGTCTGTCTCCTTCTCTGCTCTTTGCCCTGAAAGCCTGGCTACTATGGATGGCCTCACTTGGACACCCTTTCTCTCTGGCTTCCGCTTCTTGAATGATGGGAGGTGTGAGTAAGGTTCGTCTCATGCTGTGAAGGGACCCCTCTCCTGCCTTCACCTCTCCCTGGACTCTGGGAATATCATTTCTTCCCTCGCCCTCAGCCTGTGAGTGGTAGCAGCTCCCCACATAGGCTCTTGGGTACCACGTGTCTGGTTCTCTGAGTTAAATCTAAGAGTTTCAGCGCTCGGAATGGTCCGTGTGTTTCCTGTTGACACTCTGAAGCATGGGTTCAAGGAAAGCTGAGATCACTCTTGAATTATTTCATCCTTTCCCCTCCTATATATTAGGCACCTTCTATGTGTACTGTCTCAAGCCCCGAGGACGACGGTCAGCGTTCCAGGGACACCCCATGCGCTGGCATGAAACAGCAAGGCTTTCCTCTCAGTAGCCTCACTACCTCACTCTGGCACAGCTGCCAAGAACCACGTGATGGTACGAATCACCCACCAAACGCTGCCAGCCATAGTAAAAAAAAAATAGAGTATCATAAAAAGCGTGATGCAGGCTTTGCTATGAGATCCTTGGGTCACGGTGGAAGCCTTATACTGTGCAGGGCTGGATGCACTGCAGGCGACTCGGTCCTCAAGCAAAAACCCAATGAAGAAAATTAGTGACACCATCATGTAGCAGACGGCATAAAGTATAACGGGGCTTTCAGGATAACGGAATCTTATCACATCAATCCACAAAGTTAAAAAAGTAAACAACGTGGCAGAGAGGCAAATGACTGAAATCAATCTTATGAAACACCGAGCGAATGAAAGCTCTTCTCTCCTAAAGTACATATTTGGACAAAGAGGTGAACAATCACACACGCAGAAAGGAACAGCCAAGATCAGGATCGATCTTCACCTCTCAGGGACACCAAAGCCACAGTCCCCCTACGCTGCCCCTGAGGCTCCGTCAGCAGGATCGCAGCCAAATTCAGGTCCACCAGCCNTCTCCTAAAGTACATATTTGGACAAAGAGGTGAACAATCACACACGCAGAAAGGAACAGCCAAGATCAGGATCGATCTTCACCTCTCAGGGACACCAAAGCCACAGTCCCCCTACGCTGCCCCTGAGGCTCCGTCAGCAGGATCGCAGCCAAATTCAGGTCCGCCAGCCGAGGAGGCGGCTCACCGCAATCTGGGACCCTCCACTGCTAAAACTGCCGTCTGTCGGTCTTAGTGATTCAGAAGATTGGACATGAAGGCAGTGTTACAAGGCAAATCCTGGCACATCCTCAAGGTAATAGGCGCAAAGAAAACAAACTGTGCCCACCTATATGGCCCACAAACATAGTCAAGGGCCACAGATAGAAGACAATCCAACTCATAGCCATGCTTTCTCGACTGAATGGGATTCAGATGATCAGTCCTCCTCAGCATGTGTTTTAGATCTTTGTACACCTGCAGGTCTCAGCTTGAAAGGACTTCTTCTATCTTACTGTTAAGTTCTTCAAACAGAATTACTCTTTGCACCGTCAGAGGTTTGTTAGCTTGGTCTCACAAAAGGCATTTGTTTTTGGTTTCACAATATGGGAAAATGACATCATCTTGCCTCTTCTTTTCATTTTATTACATCGGGCACCACGTGGCCAACGTGTCAGGTTGATCAACCACGTTCCCAAACAACAGATTCCAGCTCTGTGTGTGAAACCAGGTTAGAAGCCCGCTGCCCCCGGGCCCCAGGGAAGACGTGGGCTGCCTCACTTTTAAAACTGGGATGACGACCCAGGGCTTTTGGTGACAGAGTGCACGGCTCTAAAGCTCATGTTCCAGCTTTCTTGCATGTTTAGCTTGGGTTTTGTAAGTGCATTGCTATTCACCCCATGAAACCCCGTGTACAACACTCTGCTCTGCAACTGCACTTGTATTATCTCTTTTTTCTGTGACCACCCATTTCATGTCAGCTGCATTGTTGGCGTATAATAAAATTAACCGTGACTCATTTTAGCGGCCTGTGAAGTAACTAGTCCATTTCGTGGTCTTTTGGCACACTGTTTTATAATTTGCATCATTGGCTGATTAGTTGATGTTTAGCATCCTCTGGCGATCCCCGTGGCTTCATGCTTGATTCGGTTCCGAGTCTTTGCTGAGGAGCAGCTCTGGGTGCTGCCCCGCTGTTGGAGTTCTCTGGCGGTGTGTCTGCCTTCAGCACTGGTTTTGATTTCCGGTCTCATCCTGTCGTCTGCTTAGTCGTCATCAATCCAGACCCCTCCCCGCCCCCGAGGCTGCAGTTGACCCATCCGTCTCCCCTCCCCGCCCCCGCTCGCTCCGGTCGCGGCCGGGCTGTGGTCCACAGCGCGCGGCCCCTTAGTCGGGTCTGTGCTTTGCCTTCATGCCTCGTTAAATGGTGTTTCTCCCCCATAGCAGCAAGCTGAACTGCTGCATCACTGTGCAGTTACAGGAGAAGGCACTGGCAGCCCACTCCAGGGCTCTTGCCTGGAAAATCCCATGGACAGAGGAGCCTGATGGGCTGCAGTCCATGGGGTCGCACAGAGTCGGACACGGCTGAAGCGACTTAGCAGTAGCAGCAGCAAGCACCAAGGCGATGGACAGTTAGGAGGGTCATTGGCCAAGGAGGGCAACAATTAGTTTAACTACACTTTAGTCCATCTCCTTGTTCTATTGGAGCCGGGCTTCTGACTTTGAAGGATGACTGGTCTGAGGTCCCAGATCACTGTACTTTGACAGATGGAGCTGTAACGGCCACTGAACGAGCTATTCTAGCTGTGTCTCCTTAAGCTAAAAGTTGTCCTACCATTTGAGGTAATGGATATGACCCTGCATTTGTATATGTTTGTGAATGTATATGGTGGAATGAAAGGGTGAAGACTAAAGAATAATGTAATACTTCAAATTATCTTCCTTTAATCCACTCCCTTTCTATTTTGATATCTCCGAGACAGAGTAGAAGGGACCTATGCTCAATTAGAAAACATTTGGGATTCCAGAGGAGTGTGATGAGTAGGAAGTAGCCAGCCTTTAAAATTATATATTAAAAGATCTGAGGAGGAACACTGAAACCACGGGGGTCAAGAGAAGGAATCACAGCTGTCTGTTCCAAGGGCAGGAAACCGGACTGAAAGTTGGGCTGTATCTGGTTTGAATCCCAGCCCTGCCACTTACTAATTACATGGCCTCTGGTCCGTCACTTAAACAGCAACACTCAGCTTTTTCTTCGGTTCCATGAGGGCAATTCTGCATATTTTGCAAAGTTGTTGAGATATGTAGCACTTGCCATTCAGTGGCTCCTCAGAAAATGATGGTCATTGTACAGCACACCCTCACGCCTGTCCACGCGACCCCCAGCCCACCTTGCCCATCAGCTCGCCTCTGTGCTCTCATTTTCTGGTAGACAAGAGTAGACGTATTCTTGTCTAGTCTTCTCTGTTTGTCTGTAAGTGTTATGCGGCTGGGGTTATGTCTTTCAAAGTAGTTCTGGAAACTCTCAGCAATTTATAAACTGAAATGTCTAACTCTTAGCCTTTTGCATTCTGCAAAGCATATGTGTTTGCTTCACCAATGTTTATCTTCTGGAAAGCCATCATGCCTTTGGTGATGAGCCAAGAAGCCAAGTACTGGATACAGGCTTTTGAAATGAGGAAAGAATAAAGGTCAGATGCTGAGGATGTTGATCTGGAGCTAAATCCTGTCCATAAATGGTTTCTGTAAACACGTTTTAGCCAGTGGTCACTGACCTCTTCAGGTTTGGATCTAGTGAGACTGTTTCCTGGTCATTAGTTCATCAGGCTGTGTATTTCTAGTTAGAGAAATCATACAAAAACCATATTTATTTACTGTTTAGAACAAGTCCTTAATTAATGCCTGAATATATAGACTCAAATTAGTAAAGATATTGTGACCTTAGCCAGTTGCAGTTAAAAGAAAAGTTTATACCCATTTAATAATACTTAAGCTTGTTATTTATAGGATTATGATTTTCAAGTGTAAGTTGTATTTGGTGAGGTGTGGCATTTTCCAATGAGGGCCAGAACTACTGTGCCTAAAAACTTGTTTATGCAGAATGAGTTGAGGGACACACCATCTCCCTCCTGATCAAAAATGCCCTCTGTTCTTCTAAGTCTGCACCAGTCTGCCTCGAGGCCTCAAATGATTAACCTTAAAAAAAAAAAAAAAAAAACCCACTGAAAACCAGCAATCACTCTTAAAAAAGCAATTACTTTACTCAGCCATTAAAAAGAATGAAATAACGCCGTGCACAGTGACATGGATGGCCCTAGGGACTGCCGTGCTGCGCGAAGTCAGGCAGGTAGAGGAGGGCTGGTGCATGGCATCCTCCACACGGGGGAGCTGAGAGGAGATGATGCGAATGAGCTCGCAAAACAGAAACAGACGCACAGACTTGGAAGAGGAGCTTATGCTCGCTGGGGGGAGGGATAGTCGGGGAGTTTGGGATGGACATGGACAGACTGCTCTGTTCAGAATGGATAACCAGCAAGGACCCACAGTGTAGTGCGTGGACTCTGCTCAGTACGACGCGGCCGCCTGGATGGGGCTGAGGTGTCGGGGGAACGGGCACTTGATTAGGCGAGGCAGAGTCCCTCTGCTGTTCAGTTGAGCTATCATGACAGGTACAGCCTGTCACGATGCAAAGTAATGAAAAAATACGGAAGACTCCGCTCAAGTCTTCAAGGGTATTGTAATTATGATTTAAGGCACTGTGTGGTAAAAAGTTTCCATTCTTTTATTTGCAAGGCTTTCTCAGATGGCTCAGTGGTAAAGAATCCACCTGCAAATGCAGAAGACGCAGGAAACACAGGCTCGATCTTCCTGGGTCGGAAAATCCCCTGGAGTAGGAAGTGACAACCCACTCCAGGATTCTTCCCCGGAAAACCCCATGGACAGAGGAGCCCGGTGGGCTGCAGCGCATGGGGGCTCGAAACGTCTGACACGACTTGGCACACACTCAGCTCAACAGCACCCAACTGAGACTCCCTCAGAGCAGAGAAGCGGCGATTTGCTGGCTGATTTGCGTGAACAGTGGGAAGCACAGCCACTGTCTTGGAGCCCAAAGCTGCCCTCATCTGCTCCTGTTTCGCAGAGTTGTCTGGGACAGCTTCTACCCTGTGGTCTGAAACTGGGCCAATCCTCATGGGACTCTGATGAGATCAGCTTATCTCACACGGTTGGTAAGAGAAGTTTCCCCAAATAAGGAGAGTGATGCTATCATCCGAAGGCTAATAACACGATATCCTCAGCAGCTTCTTGTAAATCCCACGAATGATTGGTCTTTGTTAGCCATTTGGAGAATGTTTAAGGCAGACAATGAGGCTAACAGAGAAAAGGTATAGAGTAATACAATTTAACGATTTCTTTGGAAGGAATGATGCTGAAGCTGAAACTCCAGTACTCTGGCCACCTCATGCGAAGAGTTGACTCACTGGAAAAGACTCTGCTGCTGGGAGGGATTGGGGGCAGGAGGAGAAGGGGTGACCGAGGATGAGATGGCTGGATGGCATCACGGACTCGATGGACGCGAGTTTGAGTGAACTCCGGGAGATGGTGATGGACAGGGAGGCCTGGCGTGCTGCGATTCATGGGGTCGCAAAGAGTCGGATATGACTGAGCGACTGAACTGACTGAACTGAACCAGCTAATTTACTAACTTGAAAACCATCAAAGGCCAAGGTGTCTGAAAAGAAAGTTGTCTTCTCTCCTAATTTTCTTTAATAACTGACTTCTATATATTGATTAGCTAGAGATTTGAAGGTCTGTATTAATTTAAGGAAATTAATAAAATCATTGGAAATTATTCTTATCATAAACTGCAAGTTTCTGCAATTTCAGGTAGTGGAATATGCCTCATTTTAGCAAAATGCACTTTTTGAATCCGCCTGGTGTGTTGTTCGTGTGCGGTCTCTCCATCTGTCCCCGGACACCGAGGAAGCGCACGCGAAACGCTGAGCAGGGGCCCCGCGGCGGTCATCCGCCTGCGGCCTCCTTGCGGGGCGCTCTGGACAAGCTTCTTTAAGGAAACTCAGCATTCGTCGCTTTTGGCCGTGCTGGGGCTTCGCAGTTGCTCGGGCTTCTCTCTAGTTGCAGGGAGCGTGGGTCCCCCTCTCACCTCGGAGCCGAGCGGTTGTGACTCCGGGGCCCTAGGGCGCAGGCTCCGTTGCTGCGGTGCCCAGGCTTGGTTGCTCCAGGGCACGTGAGATCTTCCCGGGCCGGGGATCGAACCTGTGTCTCCTGCACTGGCAGGCGGGCTCCTGAGGCCCCAGCGAAGCCCCTCTGACAAGCCTCTCCCTTCTCTCTGCCGTAGTGTTCTCTGTTGGAAGCAACCGTCTCTATAGCATGTTTTTAGCGAGATTGTGCTAAAGGGTCTGAGATAAAGAAACTCTCCTTGTTGGTTCATTGGAAAGCTGGATATTTGTTTGTTCTTGTTGTTTTGGAAAATCTTGGCACTTGCTTGCCTCACCTTCCAAAAGATCTATAGAAATGAGGAACTGCTCTTCTTTCCATTAGCTAGCTTAAGGCAGGGCAAGACTCTGCTTCAAGAAAAGGTCATGAACCTGCCTGTTCTTGCAGAGACCTGCCTGGCAGGAAGCCAGCTTTGGCTTAAGTAGGAGGACTGACATCACCAGGTGATCAGAACACTGAAGCCGAGTCTGTGCCTAAATTTTACCAGGCTTTAGAGTACACTGAAATGGCTACTGCTTCACAGAGAAGTTTGTGTGTGACAAACAGAAAGCACAGGGAGAGAGAGTACCTTCCTTCTCGACCCACCCTTTCTGCAATATCTGTGGTGTGAAGTGGTGACCTGGGTGCAGGAATGCATGAGACACAGGATTTTGCCTGAAGATTGCCGTTTGGTTGAGAAGACAAGAGATAAATTTATAAAAACAAAATAGGGTAAATTAAAAATGGAGGAGATGTACCAAGACTGCACATGATCGAGAGAGACTTAAGTGGTTCAGACATGCAGGGAGTAGGAGAAAAGAATCACCATGAGTTGGTAAAAAAGACAAATATGTCCAGTATCGACTGCATGATAAAATGTGAAAAGTCACTACAGGCTGCCAGAGTTCTGGAAGGTGTTATAAAGGGAGGGAGAGGTAACCTGGGCCTGGTAGGCTTTGGATAAGCAGGAAAATCCTCCTAGGCGAGAGAGACAAACCTGTGGCAATAAGAATGGTTGTGTACATGTAGGAAATGTAGGTGGTGGCCAGTTTGATTGGAGTTGAGGATTCTTTATAATGGCCTGGAAGACCCTGTCGTCTGCCTTCCATTCTCTCTCTGACCTCATTTCCTCTCATCCCCAACTCATGTATTCCCATGGCGGCCACATTTACCTTTTCTTCATCCTAAAGACCTTGTAGGTGCTGTTTCTTGGCACCCCACTCCAGTGCTCTTGCCTGGAAAATCCCAGGGATGGGGGAGCCTGGTGGGCTGCAGTCCATGGGGTCGCTAAGAGTCGGGCACGGCTGAGTGACTTCACTTTCACTTTTCACTTTCATGCATTGGAGAAGGAAATGGCAACCCACTCCAGTGTTCTTGCCTGGAGAATCCCAGGGACGGGGGAGCCTGGAGGGCTGCCGTCTATGGGGTCGCACAGAGTCAGACACGACTGAAGCGACTTAGCAGCAGCAGCAGCAGCATGTTACAAATACTTTTCTTGTGGTTATTTATTCTGTGGATTCTTCTAGACAGTACTCCAGCATTCTTGTCAAGTCTTTCCTCAGATGTTGCATACTTGATGAGACCTGCCCTGATCACTCATTTATAATTAGAGATATCTTTGACATGCCCCATCCTTTTTTTCCTAACCCTCCCGTGCACTGAATACTTTCTAATATACTATATAATTTACTTATTTTTGTGTGTTTGGTTATTGTCTTTCTGTTCCTACTTGACAAAATTCCATGGAAGTAGGATGCTTTGCATTCCAGTGCCTAGAACAGTGTTTGGGACATTGTGATTAATTAGCATATGTTGTTGTTCATTTAGATTGTTCTAGTTGCTCAGTCACGTCCAACTCTTTGTGACCCCATGGACTGTGGCCCACCAGGCTCCTCTGTCCATGGCATTCTCCAGGCAAGAATACTGGAGTGGGTTTCCATTTCCGTCTCAGGGGATCTTCCTCCCCAGGGATTGAACCCACATCTCCTGGACTGGCAGGCAGATTCTTTACCACTGAGCCCCCTGGGAAGCCTCGTGTAGATCGCTGGTGGGACTTAAGACGAAAAAGACACTAACGTGAGACGGTGCGTTACAGGAAGACAGGGCAGAGGAAACCAGTAAACGTGTCTGAGAGAGGGGATGGCATGCATACAGAGAAGTTTTAAGGAAATTAATCTGATCACGGTAAAGATTTTTTCAAGGAAAGAATAGTGGCGATGGTTCAGAAGTTTTTAATCTGGGCTTATACAAGAGTACTGGCAGCAGAATTGCAAAGAGAGGACTGGATTTATTTTTAAAGAGGGTATTTAAAAAGGAAGATCAGTTACACGTAGCAACTGATGAGACATTAATGTTAAGGATCCAGAGGTGAGGCAGGGCCCTGAGCGGTTCTGACTGCTCCCTCCGCTGTCTCCCCTTCTCTGCCTGTTCTGTGCTGTGGAATACCAACCTCGATACTGTCTCAGTTGTCACTGCTGGCTAGTCCCTAGGCGGTATCCAAATCTTTGTGACTCCATGGACTGTTGCCCACCAGGCCCCTCTGTCCATGGGATTTCCCAGGCAAAAATACTGGAGTGGGTTGCCATTTCCTTCTCCAGGGGATCTTCCTGACCCAGGGATCAAACCCACGTCTCGTGTATTAACAAGTGGCTTCCTTACCCCTGAGCCACCTGGGAAGCCCCGTGAACTGCCTCACGAGAGCAATGAAGAGACAACGCTAAAGCCGTCTGGAGGCGCAGGGTCAGGCCGTTAGGCCTGCTGAGTTAACCTTTCACTGTTAACTTGGGGGAGGGGAGAAGACGAAAGTTCTGATTTGGCAACTTGACGTTTGAGACGCTTCTTTGATGTTCAAAAGGAAACGTCAGAGGTTAGATGTACGGCTGCAGGAGTTTTTAGTAATCATGAGGCTGGAAGAGATTACCCAGTGAGAGACCACAGGTCAAAAGGAGAAGAGAGCCAAGGACAGACATGATGCTCCTCAGCCTTTACGACACCTAGAGGAGGAGAGTATGCCAGCGAGAGGGTAGAAAGGAGGGTAGGTCGCACTGGGCTTCCCTGGGTAGCGCAGATGGCAAAGAATCTGCCTGCAATGCAGGAGACCAAGCTTCAGTCCCTTGGTCTGGAGGATCCCCTGGAGAAGGGACTGATTACCCACTCCAGGGTTTTGCCTGGGAACTCCCATGAACAGAGGGAGCTGGTAGGCTACAGTCCATGGGATCATTAGAAGTCAGACATGACTGAACACCTAGCACAGTCACACAAGCCATGAACAGAAACTGTCTGAAGGTAAAGGGAGTCAGCTGCGTTACACGGTAATGAGAGTTTTGAAGGTGAGCAATGGAAGAGCATGGGTGTGGTCGGGGGGACTGCTCTACTGAAGAGGCAGACACTGATGACGCAAAAGTGGAAAAGGGAATTACAGGCACTGAGCCCCTGGAGAGGTCAGCAGGGACGGAGCTGTGCGCCACTTACACTGCGCAGGCGAGAGCAGCCAGCAGAGCTCATGGCTCATGGCTTTAAGCATTTGGTGAGATAAACGAAAGGGCTTGCTGCCAAATCACTTGTCATCGCCCAGTGAAATAAATTCATTTTGAATTTACATATTTTTTCCTTTCTTTGGTCAGCATAACTCTCTCAATCTAAGGAGAATGGTGAGGGAAGAGAAGAATGGTTGATAAACAATTAGAGGAATTCATCAACTCAAGGTCTTGATGATGGGCAAGATCTACTGGGCTGAATGTAACAGACAAAGCAAACTGGAAAAGCAAGAAGGCGTAGTTTAAAGGAGCGGCACATATCATTCCAGGCAGGAAGTAACTGCATTTGAAAACAAGGCCCCAGGGCATGTCCAAGGCCATGGACATGAGTGCATGACCTAAACGTAGAGGAGAGGCCTGTAGGGGAAAGGAGGTGATGAAATCTAATGGGCAAAAATTTGAGATAAATTAGCTTTGTTTCACTCAGCGTGATGACAGGAGTTAGCGATGAGAAAAAAGCTAGAAGTTTTGAGTTAAAGGAAGTGAGAATGGCTTTTGGACGTGACAGTGAAGAGAAGGGTAGGCGGCAGGGTTTAATATGAGAGCAAGAAGCGTAATTGTCCAGAAGTGACAGTGGAATCAGCGTCATCCTGGCATCTTGAAGTAATTGAAACATAGAAAAACGATTGAGTAAGTTCTGAAAATCCATTTCCCCTGGGGAGGGTGCAATTTCAGTAAGTGAAAAGCATTTTAAAAGCTCTGAGTGCAGCATATGAAGATACAATCTTGGAATGGGAGATCCCAAAGGAGGATCTGAAGGGTGAGTTTAGCAGTGGGAGTTTTTACAGTAGAAAGCAATCAGATAAAGAGGGAAGTAACGACAGAGGATGAGAGTTGGATGGCATCACTGACTTGTGAACGTGAGTTTGAGCAAGCCCCGGGCGTTGGTGACGGACAGGGACACGGGTGACAGACGACCCGGCTGGCAGTGAGAGAAACAGACAATCGCAAAGACCAGGCTGGAGGTCTGTGGACGATTCTGACGCTCCCGTGGGCAGGCATGACCCCAGTGAACACGGAGCTCAGCCATTCTGAGAGGGGCGCACTCAGGCTGAGCCCAGGGAGAAATGCCTCTTTATAGTTCTCCTTATGGGTCTTTCCAAAATGTCAGCTTAATTCGAGGATCCCCTTTACTTAAAGCCTTTCTGTCCCTCTCCACTCAGGATGAGGCCCTGGCTACTGATCCTTGAATGTACAGAAGGAGAGCTGCTGCTGCTAAGTCACTTCAGTCGTGTCCGACTCTGTGTGATCCCACAGACGGCAGCCCACCAGGCTCCCCCGTCCCTGGGATTCTCCAGGCAAGACAGAAGGAGAGAGAAGGAACAATTTGCAGAGGAAGATGTTGAGAAATCGGAAAGCGGGGACGTGCAGGTGAGTTCTAGGGAGATGGAGAATAGATGAGGAAAAGAAGCAAGCTTGTATAGATATAGAAACATATTTTTGGGGAAAAAAATGAGTTGTAAGACATTTCTATTCTCAGGATATCAGCGAGAAATCCAAGGAGCTAAATCAGCATTTTGTTGCTCCCAGGCCTGCTCCTTCTGGCTTTGTGCCTTTATTTTATTATTCATTTCCTGGTTTGCAGCTGTGCCGGTCCTGGGCTGCGCCTGGGCTTCCTCTGGTTCGAGCGCGAGGGGCTGCTCTCGGGGCGCCCGGCGTCTCCCCGCAGGGGCGCCTCTGGCCGCGGAGCGCGGGCTGCAGGAGGGGCGTCAGAAGCCCTGGCGGGGCTTGTGGCCGGGCTGGGAGCTGTGGCCGCGCTGGGTCCCCCCGCGGGCGCGGCACCTTCGTGGAGCAGGGAGCAGGCCCGTGTCCCCTGCCCTGGCAGGCAGGTGCTCAACGCTAGCCCACCAGGGAAGTCTTTCTGTCTCTAAACCATGTCGCAGCTGAGTGGAAGGGGAGAGAGAGTTAAGGAAACTCCGCCCGTTTTTTTGGGTCAGCTGGATTAATCAGAATTGGAGCAAGCTCTGCTGATTGGAAATAGCCCTGACGGTAGACGGATCATTTAACCTCTCTGAACTGTAGATTTCTCCTTTGTCAAATGAGAAGAACATACGTACTTCTGGGCTGCTCTGAAAATTAAAGGAGGAAAGATGGCCAAATGCAGAGCATAGCGCTTGATGCTCGGCAATCGGCGGCCCCGCTTCTCCCCAGCTCTGAGAGCTTCCAGCTGTGGCCTTTCCGTTCCTTCCGTGACCACTGCTTCTAGTTTTCCTGACCGCGTCTGTTTCTACCCATCAAAGCTCAGCATAACCTTGGACTTGCTCAGCTCTTTCCTTCAGTGGTTCAGCTTGCTATTTTTTTCTAATTATTAAAGCTGTGATATTTACATTGGCGTTTGGGTTTTCTCATGAGCACTTAGAACCTAGGATTACTCACTGCCTTCAGATTTTACCTGAATGTCAATCTTCTACCTGATATTAAATGTCTCAGGGAATTCAGCTCCCCGTTTCTGTCACTGCGTGCAGGAACGCAGTCATCCCCATTTTGATACACAGGAGGATTGGCTTTCATATCCCGTCTAACTTCAGGGGGCGGACTGTTTCCCAAAGGATTCCAATTTTGTTTTTCAGATGAGTTACACTCTTTCTTCCCTCTAAGTCCTTCAGTGTTTCTGCATGAATTCATTCTCCCTTTGTCTGGTACTTTGTCTAGTACAGGCAAGTCACTTCGGACTTCTGAGTCTCTTATGAAATGAGAGGTTGGTTGTTACTCTAGCTCAAACTGTATATGATTCTGTGAGTAATTAGGGATAGTGCATCCTTTCCTGGAGGCCACACAGCTCTCAGCAGCAGACTTAAGAAGAGAACCCACAACTCCTAGCTCAGAGAGCAGGATGCTTTCCCACAGGCCCCACTTAACAACAGGGGAATAACGCCGTTTGTTGCCACCTCTTCTGTTATTTTCTCATACAAAAATCAAGTCAGCTGGCCCATTCTTTTCAGCTGTTTTGCCAACACCCCAAAAATCTGGGGGAAGAAATGAAACATGGTCTGCACGTTACTGATATGGAATGATGGGTTCCAGGAAACTAAGAGGAGAGGTGGTCAAGAGAAATACACGGCAAGAAAAGAGAAGCAAACAAAGGTTAGAAGTCTTCTCTGGAAAACAGGAGGGGCGTCCAGCATAAAGCCTGGAGCTCCGAGGAACTTGCCTCTAATGAATGAGGATGTCGAAACAGGGGCCTCTCCGTAATGCTGGCAAGGCTGGCCTGGGCGCCACAGCTCCCGTTTACTGTACATACATATTACACAGACCGTAGATAAGCGCAAGTTTATTTTTAAATGGGGAGATTCCATGTGGTTTTGCTGCTCTTGGGGTGTGAACCTGAGGACAGCATTGGAATGTTCTCACAAAACCCTGTGTTTGTATTCAAGATTCTTGATATGACAAATGGAGAAGGAATTGCCCTTGGGAAATCCCAGGAAAGGCAGAACGGGGGAAGGAAGCAGCACTGACTTGGGACTGGCAAACTGAGATCAGAGCTGATTCTCACATGGTGGCCGGTGAAGACAGCTGGGAAAGCAGAGAAACGGAAAGCAGAAACCAACTTTTACTTATAGCTTCCTATTTTGAAACCAACTCCTGTTTGGGTCTTTATCTCCTCCTTCTGGGATGAGTTATAACCTTTTGAAAGGTTGTTGCTGAATGAAAAGACACTTGGACTCTTGGCCTCCGGAGGAGAAGAATTCAATCCAGGGCCAGAGATGAGGCTTGATCGCTCAGAGCTTTTGTGTAATAAAGTTTTATTAAAGTATAAAGGAGATAGAGAAAGCTTCTGACATAGGCATCAGAAGGGGGCAGAAAGAGTACCCCCTGCTAGTCTTCAGCAGGATGTTATATAGTCACTAGCAGTCTGTTAATGAAAGAAAGGAATGTCTTAAAACTCAGAATGGCACCAGGTCCCTCACCCATAAGATGCATTTGGGGATAATCTTGGCTCCAAATGGTTCATCCTGGGCCATAAAATGATTAACTTGAATCTTGTAGAAGGACAGATTACCCACAAATAGTTTCATTTACATCGATTAGGGGAACAATATCTGAGTATATTGTTTGTCAAGTAGGTTCTGAGCCATGAGGCAGAACCAACTTGAAGACAGAGTTTGGGGTAAATGCATAGCATGTTAGCATGCTGCTGCTGCTGCTAAGTCGCTTCAGTCGTGTCCGACTCTGTGCGACCCCATAGACAGGAGCCCAACAGGCTCCCCCGTCCCTGGGATTCTCCAGGCAAGAACACTGGAGTGGGTTGCCATTTCCTTCTCCATTGTGTGAAAGCGAAAAGAAGTGAAGTCGCTCAGTCGCATCCGACTTCCAGCGACCCCATGGACTGCAGCCCACCAGGCTCCTCCATCCATGGGATTTTCCAGGCAAGAGTACTGGAGTGGCTTGCCATTGCCTTCTCCGCATGTTAGCATAGCTTAAGACAAACATTTCCATAAGAAAAATGCATTGGTTAACTCAAGGTTTGAGAATAGTCAACTTCAGGTGAAACCAGGCGTCATCATGGCAACACAGCATTTTAAGAGAAACCTCCTTTTAAAATTGTTTAGAGAAGGAAAAACATACGGCTAGTTTGTTTCCTCCTGCCGCTTAAGAGAGAGAACAATGTCTGACATTTGCAGCCTATATTTCCTCTGTTTGGAGATCCCTGGCCTTCCTGCCTGTGACCCTCTCACTTTCATGGGTAAGCCCAGACGTCTCACGTGGAGGAGGCTTTAGTTTTGCAGACCTGTGGTTGAACAGACGTCTCCCTTGCAGGTGGTTTCAGTCTCGCAGAGCTGTGGTTGATATTTTGGGCCCTTCCTTTGCCCGGGGCACCGCCTTCCCCCTGTACCAGGGTCACTGTGCTCACCGTGCGTCACATACAGACATCTCCGGCTGGTTCTGTCCTTTCGGCACTCGTCAGGGGCAAGGTGCGCCCTCCACTCCTCCATTCCCACCCAAGATGTCCAAACACCGCTCCTCAGTCGAGACTTCCAGGTTCTGGATTGTAGGTTGTCCTTAGGTGATGACAAGGAGTGATGCTAACTCTTGAGTCCGTTTGGTCACTGCCGTCCCTTCTATTCCACTTTCTGGCATTTGAGACAAAAGGTGTTTCTATTTTTTTGTGTGTGTGCATTAAAAAATTTTTTTCAAAGTTTATTTGAACAAATATCAGTGTGAATCAGGCAACGCCAAACAGGGGGTAGCTGGAACCCCTTCACCCTCAGGGACCAGGGGAGGCTGACGGAAGGCGCTCCTCTTCCGCTGTGAGGACTGCTTCTCTCCTTTCCGACCGCCTCGCTGGGTCCTGGGCCTGCCCTGGCCTGGCTGGCCTGCCTCTCCCCGGCGTCTCCCGTCTATGCAGGAAGCTGGAGCTGCAAGTTCAGATCTCAGAAGCCTCCTCTCAGGTTTGTCTGCTTCTGTTCTGCTATCCTGGAGGAGGAACAAGAGTGAGCAAAAAGGGAGCGGGACATGCATAGAAAGCAGCCAAACGCATATTCTGAGCTAACATTCTGTAGTGCTTCTGTGGATGATAAATTGGAGTTAATGTCGGTTTTTTTCCTAAACAGGACCCGGTGATCTGGAACCAGATTTTTCTCTGTTTTGGTTAGTGGGGTCTACTAGTGAGATTTCCTTTGCTTTTAAGTGATATAAAGAAAACTTGAATTAAGTCTTATTTAGCAAGAAATTGGGGCGTCCCAGGTGGCTCAGGGGTAAAGAATGGGCCAGTTAGTGCAGGAGGCACAGGAGACACAGCTCCGGTCCCTGGGCAGGAAGAGCCCCTGGAGAAGGGAATGGCAGGCCAGGCCAGCGTTCTTGCCTGGAGAGCCCCAGGGATGGAGGGAACTGGCAGAGTGCAGCCCACGGGGTCGCAAAGAATTGGACACGACTGAGCGACTGCGAGCAAGAAAGAGGAATAAGATGCTGTCTGGTGAGATAAAAGGAGGAGAGCAGCTGGGCTGTGTTTAGCAAGGGCAGACATTCAGCCGGGCCCTGGGAGCAGCGAGCCCAGGCTTAGCAGTGCCCACAGGACTTGGTTTCCGTGGCCTCTAATTTCCCCTGGCTACAGATTGGCTTTCTCCATGAGGCAGAAAACGTGACCACTTACTGAAACTTAAGCACGATTTTATAATTGGAAGAAAGAAGCTGTGTGCCGCCCTCCCCCGTCCCCCACCCCACCGAGAAAACGAGGGAAAAAACACAGTGTGAGTAGACGCTCTCTTGACCAAAAATTAACTTCAGACCTTGCAGCAACGAGCTTCACAGTCTCTACTGGGGCTTTTACAGAAACGCAAGCAGCTACTAACAAGCACCTACTAATTTTGACAAGGAGTTTATTTTTCAGTCCCAGCAGGTTGGTTGGGTAAATCCGAGAGTTGGAGATGAAAGAAAGGAATTAGAACTGATTTGCAAAATAAGGATGCTTAATGTTTCATTATGATATTGCTATGTCTGTGGATCATCTCACATGCTAGTAAAGTAATGCTCAAAATCCTCCAAGCCAGGCTTCAGCAATACGTGAACCGTGAACTCCTTGATGTTCAAGCTGGCTTTAGAAAAGGCAGAGGAACCAGAGATCAAATTGCCAACATCCGCTGGATCATGGAAAAAGCAAGAGAGTTCCAGAAAAACATCTACTTCTGCTTTATCGACTATGCCAAAGCCTTCGACTGTGTGGATCACAATAAACTGTGGAAAATTCTGAAAGAGATGGGAATACCAGACCACCTAACCTGCCTCTTGAGAAATCTGTATGCAGGTCAGGAAGCAACAGTTAGGACTGGACATGGAACAACAGACTGGTTCCAAATAGGAAAAGGAGTCCGTCAAGGCTGTATATTGTCACCCTGCTTATTTAACTTATATGCAGAGTACATCATGAGAAACGCTGGACTGGAAGAAACACAAGCTGGAATCAAGATTGCCGGGAGAAATATCAATAACCTCAGATATGCAGATGACA
>SJYT01063417.1:96439-149831 GCA_006410635.1 Cephalophus harveyi | reverse complement strand
TGTTGGAGAAGACTCTTGAGAGTCCCTTGGACTGCAAGGAGATCCAACCAGTCCATTCTGAAGGAGATCAACCCTGGGATTTCTTTGGAAGGAATGATGCTAAAGCTGAAACTCCAGTACTTTGGCCACCTCATGTGAAGAGTTGACTCATTGGAAAAGACTCTGATGCTGGGAGGGATTGGGGGCAGGAGGAGAAGGGGACGACCGAGGATGAGATGGCTGGATGGCATCACTGACTCGATGGATGTGAGTCTGAGTGAACTCCGAGAGATGGTGATGAACAGGGAGGCCTGGCGTGCTGCGATTCATGGGGTCGCAAAGAGTCGGACACGACTGAGCGACTGAACTGAACTGTGGCTGGTAAGAAAAATATTTATCTTCTACCTTGTAGGTTGAGATTATGCTGTTTTCTAAGAATTGCTATTTTTATTTTGGAGGGGTATGTGTGTGTGTGTGTTTCTACCTCTTCCTGTTAGAAACTGGAAGAATAATGAGACAAGTTCTGTGAGGCTACTGTTGCAGAGAAGGCTAGACCCCTTGGGCTGTTATTTCAGACCGAGTAACTCAAACCTGCAGGAATATATTGCAGGGGAAAATCAGATGCATCTTAAAGCAAAATAGTTGACTGTTGTACTTTCCCAAAAGGCCCCAGGGCATCAGAGAGAGGGACCCCCTGAGGAGAAGGGCAGGAGATTGCAGAAGGGGCAGCCCCACCCGCGAGAGGCCGCTCTGTCCACGTTTACCTCTCGGTCGCTTCTCCGTTAGACGTTTGTACATAACAGACGACACTCAGCAAATGTGCCAACCTTCGAGAACACTGTGGAAGAACTAAGACAATGTGGCAGCGCCATGGGTACAGGGTACCAGGTACAGGGAAGATTTCCATGTATTCCTTGCCCCACAGAGACTCACAAGCCAGCAGACCCATATTTCATCCCCCGTAGGAAGTGACTTGCCCAGAGTTGATTTTTGTTAATTTGAATAATTTCTTATCACCCTCCTTTAACATTATGTATATTCCTCCCATCTACTTCTGCTTTATTGACTACACCAAAGCCTTTGACTGTGTGGATCACAACAAACTGTGGAAAATTCTTAAAGAGATGGGAATACCAGACCACCTTACCTGCCTCCTGAGAAATCTGTGCAGGTCAAGAATTCTCCAGGCTAGAATACTAGAGTGGGTAGCCTTTCCCTTCTCCAGGGTATCTTCACAACCCAGGGATTGAACCCAGTCTCCTTCATTGCAGGTGGATTCTTTACCAGCTGAGCCACAAAGGAAACCCAAACTAGAACAACAGACTGGTTCCAAATCGAGAAAGGAGTATGTCAAGGTTGTATATTGTCATCCTGCTTATTTAACTTATACACAGAGTACATCATGTGAAATGTGGGGCTGGATGAAGCACAAGCTGGAATCAAGATTGCTGGAAGAAATATCAATAACCTCAGATATGCAGATGACACCACCCTTATGATAAAAAGTGAAGAAGTAAAGCGCCTCTTGATGAAAGTGAAAGAAGAAAGTGAAAAAGTTGGCTTAAAACTCGACATTGAGAATACTAAGATCATCTGGTCCCATCACCTCATGGCATCTGGTCCCATCACCTCATGGCAAATAGAGAAACAATGGAAACAGTGACAGACTTTATTATTTTGGGCTCAAAAATCACTGTGGATGGTGACTGCAGCCATGGAATTAAAAGATGCTTGCTCCTTGGAAGAAAAGCTATGACCGACCAACCTAGGCAGCATATTAAAAAGCAGAGACATTACTTTGCCAACAAAGGTCCGTCTAGTCAAGGCTATGGTTTTTCCAGCAATCATGTATGGATGTGAGAGTTGAACTATAAAGAAAGCTGAGCACCAAATAATTGATGCTTTTGAACTGTGATGTTGGAGAAAACTGTTGAGAGTTCCTTGGACTGCAAGGAGATCCAACCAGTCCATTCTGAAGGAGATCAGTCCTGGGTGTTCACTGGAAGGACTGATGCTGAAGCTGAAATTCGAATACTTTGGCCACCTGATGAGAAAAACTGACTCATTGGAAAAGACCCTGATGCTGGGAAAGATTGAAGGTGGGAGGAGAAGGGGATGCCAGAGGATGAGATGGTTGGATGGCATAACTGACTCAATGGACATGAGTTTGGGTAAGCTCATGGAGTTGGTGATGGACAGGGAGGCTTGGCGTGCTGCAGCCCATGGGGTTGCAAAGAGTCAGACATGACTGAGTGACTTAACTGATTATCTGATATGCAGATTCATCTGAAGATCCAGGATTAAATGGGCAAAAGAAACAGTCAAATCTTGATGTCCATTCAGAGCTTCCTTAAGGATCACTCTACTCATCCTGAATCCTGTGACCCCATAGAAATCTGTGTTGTAAGGAAGGGATTAGTGAAGAATGGAGGGTGCTCCCAGTGTGAAGACGATAAATATGACAGTCTTTCTCCTGTGTCCTCTTATTTGTCCCAAAGTGAATGCGCAAGACATGAGAGACTTGGAAACAGACAAAGTCTGTTTGTCTTGGAAACCAGACAAAACCACTGGATCATATTAATTACCTACCTGGTTCATTCCTTCAAAAATCATTGTCAAATTGCTATATTTTATTGTTCTGCTAGATGCCATTTTGATTGTGTTTACAAAATAAGTATAATACTATATTGTGTTTTATTCAAATAATTTGCAACTCAATTTTGTCTAGAGAGAAAGTTAATATACATTTATGTTTAAATTTTACCCAGCAATAATGTCAGAGGTGAAGTGAAGTTGCTCAGTCGTGTCCGACTCTTTGTGACCCCTTGGACTATATAGCCTACCAGATTTCTCTGTCCATGGGATTTTCCAGGCAAGGATACTGGAGTGGGTTGCTATTTCCTTCTCCAGGAGATCTTCCCAACCCAGGGATCGAACCTGGGTCTCATGCATTGTAGGCAGATGCTTTACCATCTGAGCCACCAGGGAACTCCTAAGAGGTATTATAAACCAATGATATTGGTGATTTTAACATTAAATGGTGGAAAATTGGATGGGCATATTGTTAGTTGTAGCAGTTTAAGAAACCCTACTTAAAAACTGATAGCAATTTTGAACATAGCAGTGTTCTTAAGTAACTATAGAAGAGAAAGAATGGAGACAAGGTAGAAAGCACCAGGGTGAGTTGCTTGCCTTCAAACTGTCTCCAAAATCTGAAAAAGAGGGTCTATGACATAAGTAGTACTGTCTGCGCTGTGCTTAGTCGCTCAGTCATGTCCCGGTCTTTGTGACCCCATGGACTGTAGCCCACCAGGGTCCTCTGTCCATGCAATTCAGGAAAGAATGCTGAATTCATACAAGTCTGGCGTTTTAAGTCTTAGGGGTGTTATCAGAGGTGAAAGGCTGTATCCTTTCTTTAAGGAGCTCAAACTTTACAAAAAAGAGAAATATTAATAAGTACCACGCAGCACAATATTCTGGAGAAGGCAGTGGCGCCCACTCCAGTGCTCTCGCCTGGAGAGTCCCAGGGACGGCGGAGCCTGGCGGGCTGCCGTCTATGGGGTCGCACAGAGTCGGACACGGCTGAAGCGACTCAGCAGCAGCAGCAGCACAATAATCTAGGAAAGGGCCACGGGAACACAAAAAGCAGGAAAAAAAGAGAAAAGTGAATTCACTTTGAGAAACGGTGCAAGATTCCAGAGGAGGTAAAATCCGATTGGGTCCTGAAGGACGGGTTGGCGATCGCAGGGAGAGCGCGGCGTGGGCGGGCGAGGGGCGCCGGGAGCCTGCGGGGAACGCGGGGCGCTTCCCGGAGTCAGAGAGGTGTGCGCGAGGGGCTGCGGTTTGGCTGAGCGGTCAGTGAGTCACACAGCTGCCGCCTTAAGGAGCGGGCATCTTCCTGTTGGCAACTGGAGTGAGGTGTTTTTTTTTTTTTTTATGAAGGAGATGTGTATAAGAGACAGCCTGCACCCCTCCCGCCCCCTGCCCCCGCGCGCCTGTTCTCCTCTCCCTCTGCGAGTCTGCTCTGCACATGGGCTCATCGGCGCCGCGTTTTGGAGCCCACATGTAAGCGACAGCGTGTGGCCTTGTCCTTCAGCTTCCGACACACTTCACTTGGAGTGATAAGCTGCGGCAGATGGCATCAGTTCATTCTTCTTACGGCTCAGCAATGTTCCATGGTACATATGTGTCGCATCTTCTTCATCCGTTCGTCCGCTGATGGACATGGGGTTGTTTCCACGTCTTGGCCATTGTGAAGAGTGCTGCTATAACATAGGGTGAATGTGTCTTGTTGAATTAGTTTTGTCCAGGTATATTGGCGTGGGTTTTTAATTGAGGGAAAAAATAATCAGATTTGGATTTAAAGAGGATATGTTCAGAGAGTTTGTGGGCAGAGGTTTTTCAGTTAGGAGACACTTGCCTGGAGGGAAACTAGGAAGGAAAATTTTTTTTTAATAATTTAGATGAGAGATGATAAGGAGTTGAATCAGAGCAATAAAAATGGGAAAACAAGAAAATCGAAGAGTTTGATTTTATAAGTCACTTCCCTAGAGCTCAGACAGATACTGATAGGTAAAGCTGATAGAGATCTAAATATTATTGAAGGGAAGCAGAACACGCCATCCCAGAGTATGCCACTTTGGCATGTTGATTATTTTGAACTAAAGTTACTTGAGGAACAGCTGGTGTAAGAAGTACACAGCTGTCTTCCTTTGTCCCTCTAGAAACAAGAGCTAAATCTCCCTTGTTAAAGGTCCTTTTCTGTATCAGGAAGTAGACAGGGATGCTTATTGCTGGAGACAGAATTTAGGGCTGACAGGTGTGAAAACAATGTTTTGGTTTGTAAGCAAACCATTCACCTGCTACCCCAAGCCCAAACCCCCTTTGCTTGTCAGCTCTTCACAAAGGTCTTGTTTCCTTGTTTAAATGATGTAAAATTTGCCTGCTTTGGTCACTTCTTCGAGTCTCCTATTTTTAGGAGATCCCATACATAGAAAATTAAATTTCTTTTTTGCTGTCAATCTGTCTTTGTCAATTTAATTAATTAGACCAGTCAAAGCACCTGAAGGAAGAAATGGAAAAGTTTTCCTTCCTGACATTATTTCTGGTGATACTTAGCAAATAAAGTTCTGTTTAGCAGTTTGCATTCTCTGCTCTGCAAATAAATAAGAACAATGCTAATATAATATTCTAAAGTTCATTTTTGAGCAAATGTGGCCCATTATTCCTATAAAGTATTTTTCTGTTTTTTAAATTATTTTTTAATTTTTTACTTTATCCTTGGGATGCTTGCGTGCTACTCTAGAACTCTGTGAGGTATGTCCAAGTAAAAGACTGAGGCTATTAGAGGGATTTTAAAATTGGTTGGCTCTGATGAAGGGTGATTTTTAAGATTTGATCTGTATGTACTGTGGTGTTAGGCAGATTACTTTATACATTTGTCAAGATCCATTGACTGTTCACTGTAAAGAGTGAAATTTACCATTTGTAAATTTTAAAAAATCAACTAGAATTTTGTGTTAGGAGAACCCAAGATATTGGGAGAACCCAAAACTGTGACAAATTAATTTAATTGTTAGTGTGTGACCTAACTACACTGAAGGGGTTATGGATAATAGGAGCTGACCGTCAGAACGTTGGAAAGTAGTGTTTTGCTTGGATAATCCAACTCTAAAGACAAAAGAAAAGAACTATTTACAAGCAGCACTCTGATTGGCAGATTTGTTTCTTACAGCAGTATTTCAGCAGTTCTGAAACTACACTATTTATATACTAGGGATGAACTATGCAGATAATGAGAGCCAGATTTCTCACTGCCAGAGAAGGAAGTTGCAAAGGCATTAGAGAGGTCAAGGAAAAGCCTGAGACGAACCCTATGGTGCTAGATTACAGTTGGTAATATCACGATGAGCTCACTTATTTTAACACTATGTAGTATAAATAATGAAATAAAGACAGGTGTGTGTGTATGTGGGCTGATATACAGACATAGATTTCTTAGACCCGTCTACTAAGAGAGCCTGGAAAGTGAGACACTCCAGTTGCAACAGATGTATCTAATTCCCAGATCTCGGCTTCTACATGCTCTTCTTCAGTAGAAGGGATCAGGTCTCCTTAGAGACATGGCTGACTCTCAGTCTGGGGGCAATGAGGTGTAAGATTCTGGAGCATCTTACATAGTTCCAGAAAGTAAGGTCAAAAAAAGAGAAGAAGTCAAAAAATGAAGGTAGGAGTATGTCAAAAGCACACAGGAACCAGTATAAAATAGAGGGAATGGCTGAAGCAGAATAATTTGAGCAGCATAATAAAGAATAGTATGGCATTATAACCGAGAGAAATAAGCATGCCTAAGCTCATACTTAAATAAATGAGTAACTGAATAATTAATGAACAAATAGTTGGGGAGGAAGGGATATTCCTTACAGATTTTGTTTTTGTTCAGCCGCTAAGTTATGCTTGATGATTTGCAACGCCCGGGACTGCAGCCTGCCAGGCTCCTCTGTCCTTCACGGTCTCCTGGAGTTGGCTCAGATTCATGCCCCTTGAGTGGTGATGCCATCCAATTGTCTCATCCTCTGCCAGCCACCTCCTTTTCCTTTTGCCCTGATTCTTTCCCAGCATCAGGGTCTTTTCCAGAGTCAGCTATTTGCATCAGGTGACCAAAATATTGGACCCTTAGTGATGAATTCCAATTAATAAATGCAGAAGACATGAAGGAAATAGAAAAGCACCGTTAGAACACCAAAGCAATAGAGGCAAGCGCCACTGGGAGATGCTAATATGAGTAGATGCAGCTTCAAGAAGAAAGAGAATATTTGCACAGCCTCAAGATATTTCCTCTAAATATTTGTTAGTTTATCATTTTATTAACGCCCACAAATTGTTTGATATTGTTCGCTCTGGGAAATGGAGTTGGTTCCCTTTCTCTTGAGGCTGGGTTGGAAGAGAATATGGGAAAATAAAGATAACTGTCGAGTGGAGAGCCTGGGCACTTAGGTTCGCCAAGCGGTCAAACTTAACATCGCCTGAAATAGGCCCTATTGATCACATACCCCCCTGAAGTGGCACAGGGGAAAGCACTTCACTTCTGTGCTGTTCTTCCCCCGAATCCGTTGCCTGAGTTTGGTGATTGGAAAACATCAGACGAACACAACCTGACGGACACTCCACAGGCTCCCTGACGAGAACCACTCAAAACTGCCAAGGGCGGGAGAGACACAGAAAGATCAAGAATCTGCCGCAGAGGAGCAGACAGAGGGACGTGGCAACGAGATCAACGGGCAGTCCTGGATTGGATCTTGGGACAGAGAAAGAACATTAATGGGAGAAAATACCAAAGTTAGAATAAAGCCTGCAGTTTAGCTGATAGTATTGTATAAAGTTAATGTCTTAGTTTTGATGAATGTGTCATGGTTGTTTAACTTAGGAGAAACTGGGTGAAGAGAATATGGGACCTGTCCTTGTGATTCTTCTGCAAATATAAAATTATTTCAGAATAAAGTTTGTTAAAGATGATGGTCCCAAACCACTTTCTTTTTCACTGTAAAATAATGTCAATTTCTAAATGCTGAAGGACAAAGCAAAAATAACATTGATTTCTAAAATAAATCAAGAGGCTTTTATCAAGAAAATCTTCAGAAATGATTTAAACATTACCTGAGGCTTTGACATAAAAACCTCAAGGAAAATGTTTTTAAACCTAAAGTATCTAGAAGAAAAATTAATTACTACTCATTGATTTAGTAAGACACATAAATACTTCTAATTCTCCTACTTATGAACTCTGTCTCTAAGTTTTATAAATTTGTACATTTCTAAGTTTTGCTCGCAAGGCCGTGGAGACCCTACTGAAAAAATAAGAGGTGTTATTGTTGGATGTTTTGGATGGAACTACACACCTGACGAATGCTTCACAGTGAATAAAGGGTTTCCGAAAATTTCTGACTAAACGGATGGGTAGAACCAATAGTGTGATAACTGGCATTAAAATAAAGCCCAAAACTTGTTTATGATTAAATCCCTAAATGTGAACTAATACTTCCTTATTAATTTTGCAGGTTATTAAAAAAAATCCCCAGAAACATGCTGTATTTACCTCTAAGATGCTTTTCTTAATGTGCAGCTAATGCACTGAGCAAGTCAGACCCTGTGCTGCTTCCAAACACTGCTAAGGCCCTTAGAACAAGAAATTTGGATCGCGACTTTTTCTGGGTTTTGATCACTTTACGTGGGACTTCTCAGCCGTATGGTGCATATAGAATCTTTCTGAGTAAAAGAGCCGAGGAGGGCCCCTGAAGCAGAGGAGGTGTTCCCTTGTATCGCCCTGGCTGTCTTTCATACCTGCTTCATCTCTTACGTCAAAGTGAAAAACCCCTACGCTTCCTAGCAATGTGTCCAAAAATTTCCCAAGTAGTCACAATAATGCATTCTCTGAGGAGGGCAGCCTGCCACGGAGGAGAATTCCTGCGTGTGATGTACCTCAGTCTGTAACTGACAGAAGTTAATGATTTCTACACCATTTCCATTATTAAACTGACAACCATGCTGTAATACACAGGAAGGTAACAAGAGAGAAGTACTTGCCCACTAACTGCTACTGAGGAGGCTACAGTCGAAGACTGATGAAATCGATGTGTATTATGCAGATCAGTTTTATTGTGTAGGGCGTAAGCCTGATCCATTGCCAGAATGGGCAATTAGGTGCTCGGCTTTGACACTAGCGTTTATGAACATGTTCTAAGTGCATCGGTGACTGGTTTTTCACCAGTCACCTGCTAGATCCAGTGCTAAGCTCTGGAGTTGGATATGATCATATGTAAATTCACCTTCCTTACCACTAAGGGGTGGAAAGACAGGACCACCAGTGCTGTTCTTGAGGGTGATGATTTGGTTTTGAGCAACACAGTTTTCACTTTGTTCAGCCACCAGATCAAGCAAGTGAGCGATAGTTGCTCAGGCATGCCTGACTCTTTGCCACCCGATGAACTGAAGCCCGCCTGGCTCCGCTGTCCATGGAGTTCTCCAGGCAAGAATTCTGGAGTGGGCTGCCATTTCCTTCTCCAGGGAATCAAGCAAGGAAGCAATGCTAATAAGACAACCAGAGCTAGCGTACCTGATGGATTGCACGGGTTCAGCCCCCCAGTTCTTTACTGCTCATGGAAGCACATTTCAAAGCTTAGCAGGCTTTCCTGTCTTCTTAGAGTGAGAGATCCACTTAGAGGCATGTAAGACTTTCGGGTCAGTGACTTACACTTTTATTACAGTTTGTAAGATGAGAATAGTGAGGCAGCTATGTGGTCCTCAAGGACTGGTACCAATACCATAGAAAGTGTGACTTTATTCAACTTAAGCCATGTACCCCAACATCTGGAATCTGGGTTCATAGCTCTTTTGGGGGGCCAAACTGCATAGCTATGTAACTCTCACCGAGTAGTGCTATTAACTAAATTCATTTGTGTTTTATTTCTTATTGAGCCGTTCGGTCTCCTGATTCCAGTACAGTAGGCCTGGCCAGGGTCTGCCAGTCCATTGGCTGAGGACGCAGCCGCCAGTCCTTGTTGCTAACTGCCTTCTCACAGCTCTGCATGGTGCACTCGGGCGCAGCTGCCTCTGCAAACTAGCGGCGGTACATACATTCACGCATGTATATGGAATCTAGAAAAAGCTGCTGAGGAACCTATTTTCAGGGCAGGAATAGAGATGCAGAATAGAGAACAGACTTTGGGCACAGCAGAGGGGGAGGAGAGGGCGGGATGACCCGACAGTTCGCACTGAAACACACGTCACCTTAAGGGATACAGTCAGGGGTGGGCTGCTGGGTCACCCAGGGAGCCCAACACTGTGCTCCGGGACCGGGGAGCAGGGCGGGACGGGGTCGGGGAGGTTTGGGGCAGAGGATATATACGCTTATGGCTGATTCGCGGTGCTGTGAGCCAGAGACCAACACAGCATTGTAAAGCAACTATCCTCCATTAAAAAATAAGTAAATGAAAGGGGTAAAGAAGAGAGGACAGCAATTTTCATCCCTTATCCAGCAGATCTGACTAGAGTGGAGTCAGTACGCCCGCCAAAATAAAAGCCGCAAGCTTATGAGCAAACCAACCTAAGTCCTAGTGCTACTTTAAGATCTCTGAGTTATTTTCAAGCTTTGAAATGAATTATAATGTAGATCACTGCAACCTGATAATATTCTCTCTGAGCAGGGTTGAGACAGTATTATTTTGCTGTTGTTAAAACAACAACAACAACAACAACAACAACCTGTCATTAGTTTTCAGACAAGTTAGCAAGTTGCACCTACTTTTATTTCTGAGTTTGCATTTGTAATTTCTTTTTAATAAAAATTCTATAAGCATCAGATCTCATGACACTTAAAACCCATCCCTAAACATTTAACAACATTCTGTTGTTTGCTTATTTCCAAATACCTCAGTTTATTTGTTTGTTATTTTAGTTTTTACTATTTTTCATTTAATTGTTGATATCCCTCAGGGATAAAGTTGTCATTATTATTAGTCAGTCAGTCAGTCAGTCATTTCAGTCGCTCAGTCATGTCTGACTCTTTGTGACCCCATGAACTGCAGCACGCCAGGCCTCCCTGTCCATCACCAACTCCCAGAGTTCACTCAGACTTGCGTCCATTGAGTCAGTGATGCCATCCAGCCATCTCATCCTCTGTCTTCTCCTTCTCCTCCTGCCCCCAATCCCTCCCAATATCAGGGTCTTTTCCAATGGGTCAATTCTTTGCATGAGGTGGCCAAAGTATTGGAGTTTCAGCTTCAGCATCAGTCCTTCCAGTGAACACCCAGGACTGATCTCCTTTAGGATGGACTGGTTGGACCTCCTTGCAGTCCAAGTGACTCTCAAGAGTCTTCTCCAACACCACAATTCAAAAGCATTAATTCTTTGGTGCTCAGCTTTCTTCACAGTCCAACTCTCATATCCATACATGACCACTGGAAAAACCATAGCCTTGACTACATGGACCTTTGTTGGCAAAGTAATATCTCTGCTTTTAAATATGCTATTTAGGTTGGTCATAACTTTCCTTCCAAGGAGTAAGCATCTTTTAATTTCATGGCTGCAGTCACCATCTGCAGTGATTTTGGAGCCCAAAAAAATAAAGTCTGATTAGTAGCTAATACTTATAACTAAGTGCTAGCCCTTGTTCTACATGCATCGCTTTAACTTAAGCTTTCAATGGCCCTATGAAGATACCCTTAAAATCTATGTTTTACAAATGATAAAACAAACACGAGAAGGCTACCGTCCAGAAGTTACACAGTAAGAGGCAGAGCTGGGTGTGAATGAAGGCTCCCCGGCCCTAGAACCCAGGCAGTGAAGCTCCGCTGTGTGTATATGTGGAAGCTTTCAAAGAAATAGGGCTGATAGAAAGATAAAATGTTAGAAAGCACAAATAAGCATGTTTTGATAAAATGGAACCCAAACTAAAGTTATTACTCAAAATGAATGCCATAAAATATAGTATGTTAAGGGGAAGTATAGCACTAAATTTAGCTCTTTCTTCACAATCAAGGAAATGTTATCAGATTTATCACTCACAGGACTTGTGGGAAAACTTTAGTTCTCCTTAGACAAATGGAGGTAAATGTGTACATTTAGGGCCCTGAATACTATTCTGCATAACACTGCAAATTGAGACAATATATTACCAAAAGGCAACTAAAGACACTTAGTTTTAAAACACTGCTGCTTACAAATGTATGTTCTATAATAATCTAGTTCTGAAATACTATATATGCCAAAGAGATTGGATGACATAAATGAGATAATTATCCATAACTCAGTTACTGCAAAGCTTAACCGGTACTTTAGTCAAACAGAATACAAATTTTGTCTCTCTCCAAATTCTTAAACTTTACTGAAAGGAGTATAAGTCTCTTGACACTAAAGGAAAATGCTGACAGTCTCATGAACTCTGATGATTTTTTTTTAATTTATTTTTTATTGAAGGATAATTGCTTTACAGAATTTTGCTGTTTTCTGTCAAACTTCAGCATGAGTCAGCCATAGGTATACATATAACCACTCCCTTTTGAGCCGCCATCCCATCCAACACTGCCCCTATCCCACTGCTGGAGGTTGATACAGAGCCCCTGTTTGAGTTTCCTGAGCCACACAGCAAATTCCCATTGGCTATCTATTTTACATATGGTGATGTAAGTTTACCATTTTATATTATGGCAACAATACACAGAAGAACTGTACAAAAAAGATCTTCATGACCCAGATAATCACAATGGTGTGATCACTCATCTAGAGCCAGACATCCTGGAATGTGAAGTCAAGTGGGCCTTAGAAAGTTTCACTATGAACAAAGCTAGTGGAGGTGATAGAATTCCTACTGAGCTCTTTCAAATCCTGAAAGATGATGCTGTGAAAGTGCTGCACTCAATCTGCCAGCAAATTGGGAAAACTCAGCAGTGGCCACAGGACTGAAAAAGGTCAGTTTTCATTCCAATCCCAAAGAAAGGCAATACCAAAGAATGCTCGAACTACTGCACAGTTGCACTCATCTCACATGCTAGTAAAGTAATGCTCAAAATTTTCCAAGCCGGGCTTCAGCAATACGTGAACTGTGAACTTTCTGATGTTCAAGCTGGTTTTAGAAAAGGCAGAGGAACCAGAGATGAAATTGCCAACATCCGCTGGATCATGGAAAAAGCAAGAGAGTTCCAGAAAAACATCTATTTCTCCTTTATTGACTATGCCAAAGCCTTTGACTATGTGGATCACAATAAACTGTGGAAAACTCTGAAAGAGATGGGAATACCAGACCAGCTGACCTGCCTCTTGAGAAACCTATATGCAGGTCAGGAAGCAACAGTTAGAACTGAACATGGAACAACAGATGTTTCAAATAGGAAAAGGAGTACGTCAAGGCTGTATATTGTCACCTTGCTTATTTAACTTATATGCAGAGTACATCATGAGAAATGCTGGACTGGAAGAAACACAAGCTGGTTCCAGTACTTTGGCCACCTCATGCGAAGAGTTGACTCATTGGAAAAGACTCTGATGCTGGGAGGGATTGGGGGCAGGAGGAGAAGGGGACGACCGAGGATGAGATGGCTGGATGGCATCACGGACTCGATGGACGTGAGTCTGAGTGAACTCCGGGAGTTGGTGATGGACAGGGAGGCCTGGCATGCTGCGATTCATAGGGTCACAAAGAGTCGGACATGACTGAGCGACTGAACTGAACTGAACTGAATGTAAGTTTCCCTGTTACTCTTTCCATACATCTCACCCTCTCCTCCCCTCTCCCCATTTACAGGGCAACAGTGAAGAAACAGACATAGAGAATAGACTTGTGCTGATTTTTGAATAATAGTCACTTTAATCACAAACAGTAGTTTCCAGGTGTGTGTAATTTTGCAATTTTGAAGTTGATGTATGTCAGGGAACATTTAATTTTAAGGAATCCTATATGTTGTTTTTTGTTTCTCAAGGGCCCTCTGTTCCTTATCAGTTCCTGGAAAACAGGAACGAGCAGAGTTGCACGCAGTTCTCAGGACTGAAGTCAAGAGGCAGAACCCATACATGGATTCCTTTCAGTAACATTTTACTTTTCTGTAAAGCTACTTAGTCATGTTCCTATTTCCAATACATGAATTGTCTTCTGGCCCTGTGACGATTGTTATTCCCCTAGTAACTGTTGCTATGGCCCCATGACTATTGGTATTCCCTTACTTATTGTTATGTGTCTGGTTACGGTGTTTTTACTTTATTTTTTGCCTAAAGCTTCCTTGTATTACAATATATAAGCACACACTGCCATGAATAAAGCACCCTTGTTCCACTAGAGACTTGGGTTCCCCATGTCCTACTTTCCTTCGCCTTCTTTCGTCGACTCCTTCCTCAGGTTCCGGTCTGTCAAGAAGACCATAACAGGTGGCGCCCGAACAGGGACCTGGAGTACGCCCTTGGCAAGCGGACAGAGTGACTGTAGACCTACTAAGGTCGGTAGGTGCAGGGTTATGGGACAAACGGCTGGAAAGCCCCACCACTTTTCTATTTTGCTTTGTCATTTATTTAAGGTTCAAGGGCTTTCGGTTGCGAGTCAACGATTAGAGGTTTGTCTCCAAACGGTAATTGAACATAATCCCTGGTTCCTTGATGAAAGCAATTTTGATTTAAAGATTTGGAACCAGGTTAGAAAGAATGTTAAATGAGCCACAAGACAGGGAAAATATATTCCAATAGATTTCTAGCCCTTATGGGCCCTCATTAAAGCCATGATTTTGCCATGTCAAGAAAATTCTAGCCCCCCGATATTCGACAACAGGCAGCACATTTGTTACATGAATATAAATTAGATGATAAAATTTTACAAAAGGCCCAATTAAAACAACATAAAATATTTCAAAATTATCCCACCAGCCCTTCTGCGGCTGCCCCAAGTGCTCCTCCTCCTCTTGCAACAGACGCCAAACCAAAAGTCCTCTCAATTCAAGGACAAAATTACTCTGACAATGACTTCTGAGGCTCTTTTTGACACTAAAGCTAACAATACTTTCCTTAATGACAACGATAAGCCTTTAACACACACTCATATTTATGAAAAAACACTATCTACTCATTCTCCTTCACGACAAAGACTTTCTGGATTACTAGACTGAGACATAAAAAATGAGTCCTTTCTAGCATTCACTACATCACACCTGCCCTTAGTCAAACAAAACCTTGCCAGATATAAACTCCAGATAGTTGAGCCACCTGACTCTAATAAAAATGTTCCAGAGTTAGAGTCCAACATATGGATATGGGTAAACCCCAACCTTGTGTTCCCCCCTGAAAAGCTAAAAGTAAATGAAACCTGAAGATAGCCACACAAAATATTTCAAGGACCTAATGAAGCCTATGGTAATTTTTTAGTGAGATTGAAAGTTACTATTTCCCATAATGTTATCGAAAAAGAGACCAAAATACAGCTAAAACAAAACTGCTTTCTTATAAAAATGCAAACCAAAAATGTTAAAGAGCTATTGCTCTAATTCATGAGTTTGAGACTATTATTGATTACTTACAGGCTTATCACAATTTAGGATCAGAAACTCAAAAAATATAAATGTTAACTGAAACAACGGTTGCTACCTTTAAAAAGAGATATAAAAGATGTTTAACATGTGGAGATAAAACTCATTTTAAAAAGGATTCTCCTAAAACACACACACAAAACAATTAAAACTATTAAAAAAAGCCTCCAGAAATTTGCCCTCATTGCCATAACAGGATACATTGGGCCAGAAAATTTCAATCTAAATGTGATTTTATATGGAAGCCTATTTTGGAAAACTCCAAGCTGGGGACTTCCTGGGTCCCCATCAACAAAAACCAGGGACAAACTGCATCTTTTCCCTCAAACCCTCAACATCTGTCAATGCTACCATTGATATACCAGCCCTAAATGATTTTCTCCTTTGTCCTCAAGCAGTCCCTTCTAAAATACCTACCAGACTTTTTGGGCCCCTACCCCCACAAAACTTTGGTCTTTTATTTGGTCAGTACTGTTCACCCTAGAGTAACTGATTCAGATTATAAGGGGGAAGTTCAAATTATGTTGTCTCTCAGATATTATGACAATTCAAAATGAGAGACAAAATTGCTCAATTACTTCCTTTATCTTACATTTCTATTAACTCCTCTAATGATGTACAGACAGATGGATTCTACAATTCAGATCAAAAACAATCCTTATGGACATCAGTAATATCTGAATATACCCAACCAAATGTAAATATCAAAATTAATGGCAAAATTTTTCTGGTCTCCTTGATACTAGATCTGATATTACTATTATTTCCAAACATTTATGACCCAAATCTTGGCCTATACAGAAAATTTCTTGCCAAATTACAGGAGTTTCTCAAAACAAAATAGAAGAGGTTTATCAAAATGTCCAAATTTATCCATATGAGGGACCAAAAGGCCAGCCTACAATATTACGACCTTACGTGATAGATGCATATCTTAATTTAATAACAAGAGATTTACTTGTGCAATGACAAACTCAAATATGCATTCCACATTTTTCCTAGGGGCCACTGCTCACTTAACAAACAATGCAATTATTAAAATAACTTGAAAAGGTGACAAGCCTATTTAGGCAAAACAATGGCCACTTACAAAAGAGAAACTAAAAGCTACTAAGAAACTTATTGATCCACATTTAAAATTAAAACATATTTTAAAAATCTCATTCTCCTTGAAATTCTCCCATTTTTGTAATAAAAAAAACCCTGACAAATGACATCTTTTAAGAGACCTTCAAAAAGTTAATGCATCTATAAAACCTATGGGTACATTGCAACCAAAAATTCCATCACCTACCATTATTCCTCAAAACTGACATATTATTATTATAAATGTACAGGGTTGCTTTTTTTACTATACCTTTACACCCTCTAGACCGAGAAAGATTTGCCTTCTCTCTTCCTTTTCCTAATCATATTGGGCCCCATAAATGATATCAATAGACTGTATTGCCTCAAAAAATGATTAATTCTTCCACCATATGTCAATATTATGTAGCCAAAGCCTTTGAACCTGTGAAAAAACAATTTCCTGACTTTCTTGTTATTCTTTATATAGATTATATATTGTTTTTGGCTCCATCTGTTTTAAAAACTCAACAAATGTTTGGCATAGCTCAACAATGCTTAAAAGATTCTAGATTAATCATTGCCCCTAAAAAGATTCAAACCTCTAGACCAAACCATTACTTAAGATCTATTGTTAATAGACAACATATTACTCCCCAACTAACACAGATTCATGTTGCTAAATTATCAACCTTGAGTGATTTTCAAAAACTTTTAGACAATATACACTGAATTAAACCTTCTTTAAAAGTGCAGTGGCTCAGTCATGACCCACTCTTTGTGACCCCATGGACTGTAGCCTACCAGCCTCCTCTGTCCATGGGATTTTCCAGGCAAGAGTACTGGAGTGGGTTGCCATTTCCTTCTCCAGGGGATCTTCCCAACCCAGGGAGAAACTTGAGTCTCCCGCATTTCAAGCAGATGCTTTACCGTCTGAGCCACCAAATACTTTAAAAGGAGATCCTGATTTAAATAGCCCTTGTTCACTTTCACAACACACACACACACACACAAACTCTGTTTAATACAAAATAAATTATACAAAAAACCAATTTCTTACTCATATTAGACTTGAATTAGCTTTAGAGTTTTTATACTCCTCTCTCTCCATTCTCCCACAAGACTTCTTGCCCAACAAGAATACCCATAACATGGATATACACCCATTTTGTCTATTTTGATTTGATCACTCTAATAATCAACAACAACAAAAATATAACTAAGACTTTAATTGGCTCCTATCCTCACCAAATTATATTGCCTATTCAGTTCAGTTCAGTTCAGTCGCTCAGTCATGTCTGACTCTTTGTGACCCCATGAATTGCAGCACACCAGGCCTCCCTGTTCATCATCATCTCCTGGAGTTCACTCAGACTCATGTCCATCGAGTCAGTGATGCCATCCAGCCATCTCATCCTCGGTCGTCCCCTTCTCCTCCTGCCCCCAATCCCTCCCAGCATCAGAGTCTTTTCCAATGAGTCAACACTTCGCATGAGGTGGCCAAAGTACTGGAGTTTCAGCTTTAGCATCATTCCTTCCAAAGAAATCCCAGGGCTGAGCTCCTTCAGAATGGACTGGTTGGATTTCCTTGCAGTCCAAGGGACTCTCAAGAGTCTTCTCCAACACCACAGTTCAAAAGCATCAATTCTTCGGTGCTCAGCCTTCACAGTCCAACTCTCACATCCATACATGACCACTGGAAAAACCATAGCCTTGACTAGACGGACCTTAGTCGGCAAAGTAATGTCTCTGCTTTTGAATATGCTGTCTAGGTTGGTCATAACTTTTCTTCCAAGGAGTAAGCGTCTTTTAATTTCATGGCTGCAGTCACCATCTGCAGTGATTTTGGAACCTCAAACATAAAGTCTAACACTGTTTCCCCATCTATTTCCCATGAAGTGATGGGACCGGATGCCATGATCTTCGTTTTCTGAATGTTGAGCTTTAAGCCAACTTTTTCACTCTCCTCTTTCACTTTCATCAAGAGGCTTTTGAGCTCCTCTTCACTTTCTGCCATAAGGGTGGTGTCATCTGCATATTTGAGGTTATTGATATTTCTCCCGGCAATCTTGATTGCAGCTTGTGTTTCTTCCACCCCAGCGTTTCTCATGATGTACTCTGCATATAAGTTAAATAAGCAGGGTGACAATATACAGCCTTGACGTACTCCTTTTCCTATTTGGAACCAGTCTGTTGTTCCATGTCCAGTTCTAACTGTTGCTTTGGGTCCAGCAATCCCATTCCTGGGCACAGATCCAGGGAAAACCATAATTTTAAAGACAGGTGCACCCCAATGTTCATGGCAGCACCACGTACACGAGCCAAGACGCGGAAGAAGCGTAAGTGGGTAAGGACAGACGAATGGGTAAAAAGACGGGAAACACACACGCAGAGCAATATCAGTCACAAAGGATGACCTCACGCCATGCCCAGCAACAAGGAAGGGAGTGGAGATGATCACACGACGTGAGACAAAGAAAGACAAGCACCCTATGACATCACTTAGGGGTGGATTCTAAAACCAGATGCAAATGAACTTCTTTACCAAACAGAGGTGGCCTGACAACATAGCACAGTGCCTCAGGGTTTCCGAGAGGGAAGCGAGGGGGCGGGGGAAATGAGCAGGTGGGATGAACATACACACACGGCTCACGGCTCTTTGTAAAATGATCAACAAGAGCCCACTGCAGGACGAGGCCCCCTACTCAGCACTGCATGATAGACTGTACGGGAAGGGAGCCCCAGAGCAACGTGTGCACGCTGTGCAGAGGGACTCGCACGCCTGCCCACAGCACGCCCTGCAGCGCTGGGAGTCCCCTCTACGCCGTGCAACACAGGCCGCAGAAGGACGCCGGCTCTGCTCCCCTCGGGCCTCGGCGGCCGGCCTGCTGCCCTGTCTCGAGGCCTGGGCGGGCCTGGGCCCGTGAGCTGACTGTCTTGGGGCTGAGGGGACTAGACACAGGTCCTCCTGCAGCGAAACTCCGCCTCATCCACCCAAAGCGCGGGTGCGCCGCTGGCCCGAAGAGCTTTGGAAAGCCCCTGGGCTCGCCGTCTGCTGGTGACAGGGTCCCCGCCTCCAGCGGCCCCCCCTAGGCCCGCCCCACCTACGATGCCAGCGCCCTCCAGAGAGCGGCGCTCCGGGAACGGGATGTGCCCAGGACTCAGGGCTAAGGGAGGAGGGGAGCGGCGCGCACGCCCTGGGCGTCTCTTCCGGACATGGCCCTCTAACTGGCCACCCAGCAACGGGGCTGCTAAGGCTCTGGTTGCCCCGGTAACCGGGGTTGGGCCTGAACGTGCTGCCGCCTTGTGGCCGTTTCCCGTAACAACCACCCTGAAGCCGTGGCTCGTGCGGCGTAGAGTCGCTCAGTCCTGTCGGACTCGAGACCCCGTGGACCGCAGGCCGCCAAGGTCCTCTGTCCCTGGGATTCTCCAGGCAAGAATACTGGAGGAGGCTGCCTTTCCTTCTCCACCGTTGCTCCTGGGCACTTAGTATTCACAAGGCCAGCGGGCTGTAAATGAAAAACCCCTGCCCTCAAGAAATGTCCTAGGAGAGCTCATCAGACACATGCTAGAAGCAGAGCGGGGTTTCAAGAAGACAGTTTGAATAAGCAAGTCTGACTCACGCTGGTTTTAAAAACCTCATGCAGCGCCCGTGGCTGACCCGTGTCCATGTAAGGCATAGCCACCACAATATTATAATTAGCCTCCAGTTAAAATAAATAAACCAAATGTTTAAAAATCATATGCAAAGATGTCAACATCACTAAGTATGAGGTGAAGTCGCTCAGTCGTGTCCGACTCTTTGCGACCCTGTGGACTGTAGCCTTCCAGGCTCCTCCTTCCATGGGGTTCTCCAGGCAAGAATACTGGAGTGGATTGCCATTTCCTTCTCCAGGGGATCTTCCCGACCCAGGGATCGAACCCAGGTCTCCCGCATAGGAGGCAGACGCTTTAACCATAGGTAAATCAAAACTTCAGTGAGGTATCACCTCACACCGGTCAGAATGGCCATGGATGGAAACTCTACAAACAGGAATTGCTGGGGAGGGTGTAGGGAAAAGGAGCCCCCCTGCACTGACGCTGGGAACGAAATGGGGAGCAGTCACCGTGGAGGACACCGGGCAGGTTCCTCAGCAAGAAATGAGAATGCTCCCTAACACCATGCACAGAAACACGCTCCAAATAAAGATCTAAATGAACAGAGAGGTGCTACGGAACTCTAAGGGAAAGAACAGAACACGCTTTGACATAAAACGCAGCAAGTTCTTTTTTGATCCACCTCATAGAATCATGAAAAATAAAAAAATAAACAAATGGAACCTAATGTTAAAAGATATTTGCACAGCAAAGGAAACCGTCAGTGAAAGAAAAAGACAACCCTCAGAATGGAAAAAAATTCTTGCAAAGGAAAATACCTACAAAGAATTTATGTCCAACACATACAAACAACTTGCACAGCTCAATATAAAAAAAATCCAGTAAAAAATTAGCCAGTGACCTAAATGACATTTCTCCAAAGATGTCATAGAGACAGCCGTGAAGCGCAAAAAAAGGTGCCCACGTCACTAGTTCTCAGAGAAAGCAGATCAAGCGTACAGCGGGCACCACCTCACGTAGGTCAGAATGGCTGTGTCAGAAAACCTAAACAGATTCTGCAGAGGTGTGGAGAGAAGGGAGCCCTCCTACACTGATGGCAGGAATATAAATCAGCACACCCACTAGGGAGAACATTATGGAGGCTCTTGAAAAGCTAAACGTAAAAGAACCAAGAGGCTGGCGGTCTCATGCCTAGGCGGAGATCCAGAGCAAACCAGGCTTTAAAAAGCCGCCCGCACCCCGAAGATCATGGCAACACTAGGTACAAGAACCAAGCCACAGAAGCGACTTAAACAGACAGGACAGAGGAGTGGACACAGAAAAGTTGGGTACATATACACGGTGCAATATTAATCAGACACAAAGAAGGGTGAGATAATGCCACCCCCAGTTACAGGGAAGAAGCTGGAGATGATGGTACTAAGAGAAGTAAGTGAGAAAGACCGAGACGAGTGTCATAGGTCATCAGTTCCGGTGGAAACTAAACACAGACACACGTGAACTTCTTTACAAAAGAGAGACAGCCTCACAGATGCAGAAGAGGAAAGCTCAGACACTGAAAAAAAGAGGCGGAGGGGCAGTGAGCGGCGAGCTGGTTCAGATCAGCACACACACTGTGAAACAGGGGCTGAGGGGCTCTGAACAGCCACAAGTCCAGCAGGGCTGTAAATGATACCCGCCCTCAAGAAATGTCCTGGGTAAGTCACTGGAAAAGAATTCCAAACAGGGCCAACTTTCAAGAGGTAAATTGTAATCACCAAGTGTAAAATAAAAGCACACGGAAAGATGCTCCACGTCAATAATCATTAAATCAATGCCAATCAAATCCACAAGGCGTGACCTCACACTGGTCACAGTGACTGTCATTGAAAAGATCTACAAAGAATGAGTACTGCAGAAGACGCACAGAAAGGGGAGAGGAGGTGAGAGAGGGATCGCTCAGTCGTGTCCGACTCTTTGCGACCCCATGGACTGGAGTCTACCAGGCTTCTCTGTCCATGGGATTTTCCAGGCAAGAATGCTGGAGTGGGTTGCCATTTCCTCCTCCAGGGGGTCTTCCTGACCCGGGGATCACACCCAGGTCTCCTGCATTGCAGGCACAGGCTTTACCCTCTGAGCCAAAGGGGAACCTTCCTACAATCTAGGTGGGAATGTAAACGGTGAAACCACAAGGGAAAACAGCATGGGTGAAGGTGAACTCGCTCAGTCGTGTCCGACTCTGCGACCCCGTGAACTGTAGCCCACCAGGCTCCTCTGTCCACGGGACTTTCCAGGCAATAGTACTGGAGTGGATTGCCATTTCCTTCTCCAGAGGATCTTCCCATGGAGGGTCCTTGAAACACTGAACACAGAGGTATCATATGATCTCGCAATCCCAGTCCCGGGCTTAGGTCCAGCGAGGATCACCACTCAATATGACGTGTGCACTTTGACTGTTACAACAGCCAAGACGCAGGGGTCAGCACTGACAGGAGCGTGAAGACTGTGCGGCACATCTACACACCGGAAAGCTGCTCGGCCACGAGACAACGGGACGCTGACACCAGCAGCAGCAAGGGTGTGCCGAGAAATTAGCATCCCAGCGGGGCAAGTCAGGGAGGGAGGGAGAGACAGGTCTCCTGCGGGAGCACACGCCGGTGGGACCGACAAACCCGTCCCAGGGAGCTGGCGCACAAAGCAGAGACAGACCCACAGACAGAGCCGAGCTGTGATCATCAGAGGAAGTCAGAAGGGAGGGATAAATTCAGAGTTTGGGATGAAATTAAACAAACTAATAGATACCGAGTTTTTTGTTGACCATGATGGCTACTCCATTTCTCCTAAGGGATTCCCGCCCACAGTAGTAGATATAATGGCCATCTGAGTTAAATTCACCATTCCAGACCATCTTAGTTCGCTGATTCCTAGAATGTTGATGTTCACTCTCGCCATCTCCTGTTTGACCACTTCCAATTTGCCTTGATTCATGGACCTAACATTCCAGGTTCCTATGCAGTATTGCTCTTTACAGCATCGGACCTTGCTTCTATCACCAGTCACATCCACAACTGGGTATTGTTTTTGCTTTGGCTCCATCCCTTCATTCTTTCTGGAGTTATTTCTCCACTGATGTCCAGTAGCATATTGGGCACCTACCGACCTGGGGAGTTCCTCTTTCAGTGTCCTATCATTTTGCCTTTTCACATTGTTCATGTGGTTCTCAAGGCAAGAATATTGAAGTGGTTTGCCAACCCTTCTCCAATGGACCACATTCTGTCAGCCCTCTCCACCATGACCCGCTGGTCTTGGGTGGCCCCGCACGCATGGCTTGGTTTCATTGAGTTAGACAAGGCTGTGGTCCATGTGATCGGATTGGCTAGTTTTCTGTGATTATAGTTTCAGTGTGTCTGCCCTCTGATGCCCTCTTGCAACACCTACCATCTTACTTGGGTTTCTCTTACCTTGGGCGTGGGGTATCTCTTCACGGCTGCTCCTGCAAAGCGCAGCCGCTGCTCCTTACCTTGGATGAGGGGTGTCTCCTCAGGGCCGCCCCTCCTGACCTTGGACGTGGAGTAGCTCCTCTCGGCCCTCTTATGCCTGTGCAGCCACTGCTCCTTGGACGTAGGATTGCTCCTCTCAGCCGCTGCCCCTGACCTAGGGCATGGGGTGGCTCGTCTCGGCTGCCACCCCTGACCTCAGACGTGGAGTAGCTCATCTCGACCGCTCCTGTGCCATCACAGCCTGGCACTCTCAGTCAACACCCCTGACCTTGGGCAAGGGGTAGCTCCTCTCGGCCATGCTTCTGCACAGTCCGTCGCAGCTGGAACACTTCTGCAATCTCAAAAATGACAGAATGATCTCTGTTCATTTCCAAGGCAAACCATTCAGTATCACGGTAATCCAAGACTATGCCCCAACCAGTAACACTGAAGAAGCTGAAGTTGAACGGTTCTATGAAGACCTACAAGACCTTTTAGAACTAACACCCAAAAAAGATGTCCTTTTCATTATAGGGGACTGGAATGCAAAAGTAGGAAGTCAAACACCTGGAGTAACAGGCAAATTTGGCCTTGGAATGCAGAATGAAGCAGGGCAAAGGCTAATAGAGTTTTGCCAAGAGAACACACTGGTCATAGCAAACACCCTCTTCCAACAACACAAGAGAAGACTCTACAAATGGACATCACCAGATGGTCAACACTAAAATCAGATTGATTATATTCTATGCAGCCAAAGATGGAGAAGCTGTATACAGTCAACAAAAACAAGACCAGGAGCTGACTGTGGCTCAGATCATGAACTCCTTATTACCAAATTCAGACTCAAATTGAAGAAAGTAGGGAAAACCACTAGACCATTCAGGTATGACCTAAATCAAATCCCTTGTGATTATACAGTGGAAGTGAGAAATAGATTTAAGGGCCTAGATCTGATAGAGTGCCTGATGAACTATGGACAGAGGTTCGTGACATTGTACAGGAGACAGGGATCAAGACCATCCCCAAGAAAAAGAAATGCAAAAAAAGCAAAACGGCTGTCTGAGGAGGCCTTACAAATAGCTGTGAAAAGAAGAGAAGTGAAACGCAAAGGAGAAAAGGAGAGATATAAGCATCTGAATGCAGAGTTCCAAAAAATTGCAAGGAGAGATAAGAAACCCTTCCTCGGTGATCAATGCAAAGAAATAGAGGAAAACAACAGAATGGGAAGGACTAGAGATCTCTTCAAGAAAATTGATCATGTATGGATGTGAGAGTTGGACTGTGAAGAAAGCTGAGCGCCAAAGAATTGATGTTTTTGAACTGTGGTGTTGGAGAAGATTCTTGAGAGTCCCTTGGACTGCAAGGAGCTCCAGCCAGTCCATTCCAAAGGAGATCAGTCCTGGGTGTTCATTGGAAGGACTGATGCTAAAGCTGAAACTCCAGTACTTTGGCCACCTCATGCGAAGAGCTGACTCATTGGAAAAGACCCGGATGTTGGGAAAGATTGACGGCAGGATGGAAAGGGGATGACAGAGGATGAGATGGCTGGATGGCATCACCGACTCGATGGACATGAGTTTGAGTGAACTCCGGGAGTTGGTGATGGACAGGGAGGCCTGGCGTGCTGCGATTCATGGGGTCGCAGAGAGTCGGACACGACTGAGCGACTGACCTGAACTGAACTGAACTGAAGATATCGAGCTGATGATGGAAAAGGGCCAACTGAATAGAAGAGGGAACTCTACTGACAAACTGTAATAACCTATCTAGGGAAAAAAACAGGAAAAAAATAGATACACATCTCTGTATAACCGAATCAAGTTCATGGACACCTAGAGCAAGCAAAATATTGGAAATCAACTCTGCTGCTGCTGCTGCTGCTAAGTCGCTTCAATCGTGTCCGACTCTGTGCAACCCCATAGACGGCAGCCCGCCAGGCTCCCCCGTCCCTGGGATTCTCCAGGCAAGAACACTGGAGTGGGTTGCCATTTCCTTCTCCAATGCATGAAAGCGAAAAGGGAAAGTGAACTCGCTCAGTCGTGTCCGACTCTTAGCGACCCCATGGACTACAGCCTACCAGGTTCCTCCGCCCATGGGATTTCCCAGGCAAGAGTACTGGAGTGGGTTGCCATTGCCTTCTCCTAAATCAACTCTAATCCAATATAAAATAACAAATAAATTACAAATTAAGTTACCTGAGCTTGGTCTAGGGGAAACCAGACGGTTGTGACCCTACGAATTGGATATGTGATGTGATATTAATATGTCGCCACCAAAGGCTTTCACTCAGCAGAACCCAGAGTGGCAGCCCACTCAGAGGTGCCTGACCTCATGTGAGTGCAAGAAGGTTAAGAAAGAAGACCACAGGTTAGTCAAGGCAACACCCTCAATTCTGATGCTGGAATCTCAGCGGGAACAAGACACTCTGCAGGTAAACGGCAGATATGGGGTCTCTGGGCACAGGATCCTGACCCATGTGGATGGGGTGAGACCCACACAGTCCCCAGACCCTGCCCCTGGGTGGATGGCCCTTGGTTAGGACCCCACGTCTCTGCTTGTGGGGTCCTTAAGGCAGAAGTGAGTGGATTTCTGTAACCTCCTGGGACGGCAGAAAGAAGCACAGGGTCGGCCTCCTCTCCCCACACTTGTCCCCGAGTACCCCTCCCCTTTTCCCTTTGGTTCTGTGTGATGTTAACTGCTTTTACAGCCGTCGTGATAACGTTGAACACCACCTTGGTTCTGGCAGGCTCGGTCCTTTCTTGCCCCACTGAAGTATTGAGAAAACATATCACGCACGGGCTGTGAGCCGAGGGGCAGGTCTGGTCTCTGCTGAATAAGGACCATCGACCGGAAGGAGGCCCCAGCAGCAAGCTCACTTGCCCTCTCACTTTCTGCCTGATCCACGTGCCCTGCAATCAATTCACCAGGTGAACCCACCTCCCTACTCAGCCTGAATGTGCTCGTAAATTGGAATAATTACCAGGTAGCCCACCTGAGGAGTCTCCAGGAACCCCAGGTAGGGTGAGCCTCATGGGGGTAAAGAGACAAACGGGCCCATGCCTGTCTAAAGTGAGTACCATAAAGCATTGATTCCTGAACACCAGAGAAGCTCACATGGATTCTTCCCTTCTTCTTAGCTCTGAAGATTTTCAAAATAAAAAGTTTTTAAAAAATAAAGTTAACGTAAATGAATTTTGGTTCATGGCACTTTCTGAAGTCATTCCACAAGTATTATAAGATGTAAGAGATGAATGCAGCTATTTCACGTGTCCACTGACAGAAGGGTGGACAAGCAGACCATGGCCCATCCACACAGTGAGTGCTGTTCAGCCTGAAAGGACGGCGGTTCTGACACAGGCTGCAGCGTGGAGGAGCGCTGAGCGCACTATGCTCAGGGACGTAAGCCAGACACGGAAGAACTAGTGATGTCTGAGTCCACTCATACAAGGCCTAGAGCAGTCGGCTCCACAGACACAGAAAGCAGGATGGTGGCTGCCAGGGGCTGAGGGAGGGGAATGGGGACTGAGCATCTCATGAGGACTGTCTTGGTTTTGCAAGATAGTAGTTCTGAAGATAGCAGTCACGGTTGCACACCAGTGTGATGGGCCCTGAAATGCGCATGTCAACAGGGATTAAGAGGGCACGTGTTGCGTGTATATAACCACAGATTTCTAAAGCTTAGAAACGAAAAATAGTCCGTGAATGCAATTAGATGTACAACTTTCCTAGTAATCAAGGGATTGAAACCATAAGAATAAGCTATGCATACACTTATATGCAAGTACATCATGAGAAACGCTGGACTGGAAGAAGCACAAGCTGGAATCAAGATTGCTGGGAGAAATATCAATAACCTCAGATATGTAGATGACATCACCCTTATGGCAGAAAGTGAAGAGGAGCTAAAAAGCCTCTTGATGAAAGTGAAAGAGGAGAGCGAAAAAGTTGGCTTAAAGCTCAACATTCAGAAAACGAAGATCATGGCATCTGGTCCCATCACTTCATGGGAAATAGATGGGGAATTTTTTTTTTTTTTTTACAAAAAATCCATGTATTTATTTTATCAGAAACAAATACAGAAACATCTAGACAACCATGATGGGATGATTTGAAATGTCACCATGAATAGATGCTAAATTACTAAAATAAACTAGTTCATTTCTGGATTTGAAAGATCTGTGCCACTGACCTATTGTTCTTAGAGAAACCTTTCCTGGCCATCCATCTGATTTTTTTTTTTTTTTTTAATTTTGACTTTATTTTACTTTACAATACCGTATTGGTTTTGCCATACATTGACATGAATCCACCATGGGTGTATATGAGATCCCAATCCTGAATCCCCCTCCCACCTCCCAGCCCATGTCCTCTCTCTGGCTTGGAGAATTTTGAGCATTACTTTACTAGCGTGTGAGATGAGTGCAATTGTGCGGTAGTTTGAGCATTCTTTGGCACTGCCTTTCTTTGGAATTGGAATGAAAACTGACCTTTTCCAGTCCTGTGGCCACAGCTGTGTTTTCCAAATTAGTAAAGCTCAATTTAAAAATACATTACAAACTTCTACCGATTTCCAAATAGCCTTCTCAGACTATTTTAAAAAATTTTCATTTCATTATCCCTCTAATAAACTTTGAAATTTCTTCAAAAATATTACATTTATTATCTCTCACAATAATATAGGTTGCAATAGTATAGGTTGCATCACAACCTATACCTCAGCTGATGTTTTCTATATAGAAGAGACTAAAAACACCAAAGCCTCATTTTGGTCTCTCAAAAAATATAAAGTCTTTTATACTAAATTTCATTCTGCTCAACAAAATAAATTATATGCTCTTATTCAGGTTATTCACCTACATCCTTACCCTATCAATATAATTTCTGACTTCTCATATTCAGTTTTTGTGTTAAAAAATATAAAAATGTCTACCATAAATTCTAATTAATCTATTATTCAATAACTTTTTCTTGAATTACAATCTATTATTAGGGACTACACTTCCCCCATTTCACACACTGAAACTACAAGTAAAAAAATTTAAAAAGGAGGAATACACAGCAACAATTCTGTCTTCTCTATCCAGAGCAGATTTTACTAGATTCCAAATGTAAGATATTCTTTAATCCTATAACTATTGTTAATACTGCTTTATTTATTTTAAATTTTTTAAAACTTACCACAAGTTGGTATCTTGACATAAGCGGAAAAACATTTCTTAGAATTGAAAGACACTTCTCTTCCTCTGCCTGTTTGGTATCAAGACAGGCTAACTAAACAATGGAAATCTAGGAAATTAATCTTACAGGGAAAGGGGTATGCTTGTATTTCACCAGATAGATCCAACGAAGTCAATTGGCTTCCTCTTTGAAAGATCCGCCCCAGGAGAGCATCCGGTGTTCAAAATAGAGAAAAAAACGGCTAAATTCTCAGGAAGGAAAAAGTTCCAATACAAGCCATGGCGACTCTAAAAAATCTGCAAGAAACACGGCCCTCAACGTCATCGACCTTATGATCTCCTTCAGTTCAGTTCAGTCGCTCAGTCGTGTCCGACTCTCTGCGACCCCATGAATCACAGCACGCCAGGCCTCCCTGTTCATCACCATCTCTCGGAGTTCACTCAGACTCATGTCCATCGAGTCCATGATGCCATCCAGCCATCTCATCCTTGGTCGTCCCCTTCACCTCCTGCCCTCAATCCCTCCCAGCATCAGAGTCTTTTCCAATGAGTCAACTCTTCGCATGAGGTGGCCAAAGGACTGGAGTTTCAGCTTTAGCATCATTCCTTCCAAAGAAATCCCAGGGCTGATCTCCTTCAGAATGGACTGGTTGGATCTCCTTGCAGTCCAAGGGACTCTCAAGAGTCTTCTCCAACACCACCTTTCAAAAGCATCAATTCTTCGGCGATCAGCCTTCTTCACAGTCCAACTCTCACATCCATACATGACCACAGGAAAAACCATAGCCTTGACTAGACGGACCTTAGTCGGCAAAGTAATGTCTCTGCTTTTGAAAATGCTATCTAGGTTGGACATAACTTTTCTTCCAAGGAGTAAGCGTCTTCTAATTTCATGGCTGCAGTCACCATCAGCAGTGATTTTGGAGCCCCAAAAAATAAAGTCTGACACTGTTTCCACTGTTTCCCCATCTATTTCCCATGAAGTGATGGGACCAGATGCCATGATCTTCGTTTTCTGAATGTTGAGCTTTAGGCCAACTTTTTCGCTCTCCTCTTTCACTTTCATCAAGAGGCTTTTCAGCTCCTCTTCACTTTCTGCCATAAGGGTGGTGTCATCTGCATATCTGAGGTTATTGATATTTCTCTTGGCAATCTTGATTCCAGCTTGTGTTTCTTCCAGTCCAGCGTTTCTCATGATGTACTCTGCATATAAGTTGAATAAGCAGGGTGACAATATACAGCCTTGACGGACTCCTTTTCCTATTTGGAACCCGTCTGGTGTTCCATGTCCAGTTCTAACTGTTGCTTCCTGACCTGCATACAGATTTCTCAAGAGGCAGGTTAGGTGGTCTGGTATTCCCATTTCTTTCAGAATTTTCCACCTAGGGATAAACAAAAACCCTTTCCAATCAAGCTAAAAATCTGGTTTCCCAACAGGGAATGCCTCAGAATCTGGAAAATATTTTTGTTGCAATGCTTGCTTTGCTTGCTTTTGCTTCCCCTGCTCAAGCTGAATTAATTAACCATACTTATTGGACCTATATACATAACCCCCTTTTTTACTACAGGTATTTTAGACAATAGACTGATGAAACCCATCCTTATTATAAAAATGTCTCAGACCAACCGAGAGCTGGTGGTTGACTTTCTCTCGTACAAGCTTTCCCAGAAAGGATACAACTGGAGTCAATTTAATGATGTGGAGGAGAACAGATCTGAGGCCTCAGAAGGGACAAAATCAGATATGGAAACCCCAATGCCATCAATGACAACCCATCTCGGCCCTGCGGTGAATGGAGCCACTGGCCACACCAGAAGCTTGGACGCCCAGAAAGTGAGCCCCATGACAGCAGTACAGCAAGCCCTGAGGGAGACAGGCAGTGAGTTTGAACTGAGGTACCAAGAGGCGTTCAGCGACCTGACGTTCCAGCTCCACACCACCGCAGGGACGCATACCAGAGCTCTGAACAGGCAATGTGCAATGCATGAGCTCTTCCGGGACGGGGTGAACTGGGGTCGCGTCGTGGCCTTCTTCTTCCTCAGTGGGGCACTATGCGTGGAAGGCGTAGACACGGAGATGCAGGTGCTGGTGAGTCAGGTCATGACTTGGATGGCCAGCCACCTCAGCGACCACCTGGAGCCTGGGATCCAGGAGAATGGCGGCTGGGACGCTTTTGTGGAACTCTACGGGACAATACAGCAACCGAGAGCCGAAAGGGCCGGGAGCAGTTCAGCCGCTGGTCCCTGACAGGCATGACCTTGGCTGGTGAAGCTCTGCTGGGCTCGCCCGTCAACTCACAGTAACTATTCCTTTCATTATAGTCATTCATGTCTTATACAAGCTTGTGCTCCTCTTCCTTTTGTTATAGCTAGAGAGAACTTACAATTAATAAGACTCCATGCTTTGTGACTTGTATAGATTACAAGATGTGTACTTGTCTTAATTCCTCTGTTTCTTTGAAAAATGAATCCCTGCAAAGAGGGTCCCATGGCAGGACTTGCCTCCAGCTACTCACTCAATTACTCCGGTGATCTAAACAATTCACTGGATGGTTAATTCTTGGCATTTTGGGATTAATAGCTATTTGCATTACTGCCGCTATCATAGACATCACTTTACAAACCTAAATTCAAACACAAAGCTTTGTTCACAATTGGACCAAAGATGCTCATATTATATGGGCTACTCAGGCTCAGATGAGGACATTTGAGATGAAATACAGGAATTAAAAACAGCCATCCAGTGAGGCAGAGGTCAACTAATAGATTTACAGAAACAAGTAATACTGAAATGTGATTGGAATTCTACACAGTTTTGTATCACTCCTGTTTGGTTCAACCATAGTGCTTACAACTAGGAACAAGTTAAATTTCACTTGAAAGGCATACATGATAACGCTTCCCTAAATGTACAATTATTGCAAAAGAAAATCTTTGACACCTTCTCTAAAAGTCTGCCCTCTTCCAATAATTTGGAACCTTTAGCTGAATAGCTAGCTGATCAATTATCTGGGCTAGATCCTTGAAGATGGTCCCAAAGTATTACTCATAGTATTGGGTCTGATGCTGTAACATTGGCAATTGTCCTGGCAATTATATTTGTTGTATAAGGATGCCTTTCAACATAAATTGTTTCCACTAAACAAATTCAATTGGTTAGGGCCTTTTTCACAAAAATAATAAAAAAAGGGGGGAATTGTCAGGGAATATTTAATTTGAAGGAAGCCTAAACGTTGTTTTCTGTTTCTCAAGGGCCCTCTGTTCCTTATCAGTTCCTGGAAAACAGGAACGAGCAGAGCTGCACGCAGTTCTCAGGACTGAGGTCGTGAGGCAGAACCCATACATGGATTCCTTTCAGTAACCTTTTACTTTTCTGTAAAACTACTTAGTCTTGTTCCTATTTCCAATACAGGGATGTCTTCTGGCCCTGTGATGATTGTTACTCCCCTAGTAACTGTTGCTATGGACCCATGGCTATTGGTATTCCCCTAGTTACTCTTGTTATGTGTCTGTTTACAGTGTTTTTTACTCAACTTTATTTTTTGCCTAAAGCTTCCTTGTATTACACTATATAAGCACACACTGCTATGAATAAAGCACCCTTATTCCCCTAGAGACTTGGGTCCCCCGCGTCCTCCTCTTCTTTGCCTTTTTTTCGTCGCCTCCTGTTCCCAGGTTCCGGTCTGTCAAGAAGACCATAACAGATGTGCTAGCAAATCATCTCACTTTGCACGCTTCGGGCCATTGAGTTTTCCTGTTTTGTTTCTGCCGCATTCTCCTGTCTAGAAGCCAGAGCTTCCTCCATGCAATGTTTTCATGGTCATTTCATAATCCACTGCTAAACAAATCTCTGCTCTGGGCGGGCATTTTCAACCTCTTTTGTAGCCCTGAGTTGTCTGGTGTCACCCCTCGCTTCCCAATGGTCCTCCAGCATCTCTAGAAAGGCCCCGGGACAGGGCTCAGCTCTGGGCATAACTCAAACCCTTATCTTTGTACTGCGCTGCAGCTCTCTTCCGGAAGCCCTCCAAATTACCCACTGGAGACAGTCCTTTGCCACTGCTCTGGTTACCTACTGCTGCATAACTATTTACCCCAGATCTGTGTTGGGGAAGACTCTCGAGAGTCCCTTGGACTGCAAGGAGATCCAACCAGTCCATTCTGGAGGAGATCAGCCCTGGGTGTTCTTTGGAAGGAATGATGCTGAAACTGAAACTCCAGTACTTTGGCCACCTCACGCGAAGAGTTGACTCATTGGACAAGACTCTGATGCTGGGAGGGATTGGGGGCAGGAGGAGAAGGGGACGACCGAGGATGAGATGGCTGGATGGCATCACAGACTCAATGGACGTGAGTTTGAGTGAACTCGGGGAGTTGGCGATGGACAGGGAGGCCTGGCGTGCTGCAATTCATGGGGTCGCAAGGAGTCGGACACTACTGAGTGACTGAACTGAACTGAATGGCTTAAAGCAGCAAGTTTTTGATGGTAATTTACTTTTTCTTTTCTTGCGGGAGGGCTTTAGGAGTGGCTCATTGGGTGCTTCTTCTGTTCTATGGGGCATTGGTAGAAGTCACTCATTGCAACTGGAGGATGGGCGGGTCTTGTGTCTAAGACTTAAATGTTGGGTGCTTTGACTGGGAAGTTGGCTGTCATCCAGAGTGTTTGCCCAGGGCTTCTCTAGGCTGGTGGTCTCAGGGTGGACAATTTATTACAGGCAGGGTTTCCAAGGAATGTTCTAGAAGAGGGAAAGTGGACCAGAAATTGGCACTGAGTCATTCCAGCTGTATCCCAGAATGGTCACAGAGCTTACCTGAATTCAAAGGGAAGGCGTATACCTATCTCTGTCTCTCCATAGGAGGACTACTTAAAAAAAACCAACTGTATTCATCTTTGGCCACCATAGCCATTTGCAAGCTCTGTGAGTACAGGCCAAACTCCTGCACTATTTTTGCTTTGTTGCTGAGGCACTTTTTAGTTTTCTCTTCCAAGAGTTAAGCTCGTGTATGCTGCATCACTCCACTACATAGAACATATTTCAAAACTCTCCATGTGACCCCCTGAAAGTCTGCATCACAAAGCTCCAGGTGGGAGTGGGGTAGGGGGGTCAGGACTCAGCAGGAAGGCAGCTGTCTCTAAAAATATCCCCTGGCTCACCTTCCCCTCTCCCCAGGCTCAAGCCTGCTGATACCCTGCATCTGGCTTTGGGCTCCTGGAGTTATGCAATTGTTCTGACACATTTCCTCTGTAAACTTTGCATGTGGGGATTTGTCTTACCCTGCATTTGATCCATGACATACTCCTACATGAATTGACACCTTGAAACTAAGACAGAAAGAGTTTCATTGTAACTTGAGTGGAGTTTATATTTTGGATGATCGTTAAGGCAAAAATGACCATGGGCCCAATTTGCTTCAAGTATGCTAAGGAAAAAGAAACCCTTCCATCCCCAGGATATGGGGGAGAGGAATTTGAATCTCTCCTTTCTTGATTCAGCAGTGGCCTAAAAATAGGGTTGTCACAGGGCAGGGCGGCAGTGGGGTCTTGATCACACCCTCCAGCTGTGATGTGGACCTGAGGCTGGAAAGGCAGCGGTTTTCTGAGATGTAACAGCAGAGGTGGTGTGTCCAGGGGGTGGAGTGGGCTGCCGGGAAGGATTCAGGCTTCTCTTGGGTCCCATGGCCAGGTGACTTGAGGACTCCATCTCCAAGGGTCCTCCATTGCTACTGGGACTGAAGGATGGCTGGAAAGGTGGGCAGCTCCAGAGGGAAGGTGTCTGTGTCTGCTGAACTTGGGGAGAACACAGCTTGTAGCTGAAACTGATCATAGCCTGGTTAGGAGTGAGACCCCCAAGAGCCAGCTCACATCACAGCAGATGCTTGCTAAAGTGACTTCTGAGTTGTGTAGACTTAAATGACTTCTGGACTTGTGTGGCTGGAGGAGGTATCTAAGTGGCCTTTAGAGCTGAACTGGAGAAAGTGTTTTCTTCTTGCCAATGTTTGTGTTTACATAGTGACTTCCTTTTAAAGAGAAGATCACAAGAAGGGTGAGAACAAGTTAAATGTGCAGTGGAGAAATCTGACAAATAGCTTCCTCAACCAGGTGGTCAAAGTTAACAGCATCGGCAACAAGTCAGGTTGACAGCAAGTGCCCTTGATGTGATGAGAAACGGGATTTCATCCCTATGACCTTCCTTCTAAGGACCCAAACCCAGCCTAATCATGAGAAAAACATCAGCCAAACTCGAACTGAGGGACCTTCTGCAAAATATGAGACCATTACTCCTCACATTTGTCAAGGTCTTTAAAAATAAGTCTGAGAAATGTCACAGCTTAAGAAGATATGGTGACTAAATGTAATGTGGTATCCTGGACCTTAGAACAAAAAAAGAACTTTAGATAAAAACTAAGAAACTATGGAGTGTATATCAGTTCAGTTCAGTTCAGTCGCTTAGTCGTGTCCGACTCTTTGCGACCCCATGAATCACAGCACGCCAGGCCTCCCTGTTCATCACCATCTCTCGGAGTTCACTCAGACTCACATCCATCGAGTCGGTAATGCCATCCAGCCATCTCATCCTCGGTTGTCCCCTTCTCCTCCTGCCCCCAATCCCTCCCAGCATCAGAGTCTTTTCCAATGGAGTGTATATGGACCTCTATTAATAGTTATATGTAAACATTGGTTTACTAATTGTAACAAATGTACCATACTAATGTCAGATGTTAGTAGGGGAAACTGAGGCAGGCTATATACAATCTCTCTGTACCATATTTAAAATAGTAATTTTTCTTTAATTCTAAGTGTTCTAAAAAATAGTGTATTAAAAATATGATGTCTGTGTGTACCACTTGTAAATAGAAATACTAAGCAGTTAATTCAGTTCACTTCAGTTCAGTCGCTCAGTCATGTCCAACTCTCTGCGACCCCATGAACCACAGCACGCAAGGCCTCCCTGTCCATCACCAACTCTTGGAGTTTGTTCAAACTCATGTCCATTGAGTTGGTGATGCCATCCAACCATCTCATCCTCTGTTGTCCCCTTCTCCTCCTGCCTTCAATCTTTCCCAGCATCAGAGTCTTTTCCAAAGATGTCAGCTCTTCACATCAGGTGGCCAAAGTATTGGAGTTTCAGCTTCAACATCAGTCCCTCCAATGAACACCCAGGACTGATCTCCTTTAGGATGAATGGGTTGGACCTCCTTGCAGTCCAAGGGACTCTCAAGAGTCTTCTCCAACACCACAGATCAAAAGCATCCATTCTTTGGTGCTCAGCTTTCTTTATGGTCCAACTCTCACATCTGTACATGACTCCTGGAAAAACCATAGTCTTGACTAGACGGACCTTTGTTGGCTAAAGATGCCTCTGCTTTTTAATATGCTGTCTAGGTTGGCCATAGCTTTTCTTCCAAGGAGCAAGTGAAAGAGATCCAAATCATTGACCTGCCTGTACTTACTTACACAAATGTCCCATGACAGTCCTTTTCCCTGTCCCTTCACTTTCTACCTTCACACAGGCCCTGAGTATTTTCCCTGAACTGCTGCCACCTCCTGATTAGTCCCTGTGCCTCAGCTTTTTCTTCTTCCTGACCCTGCAACCAACAGTCACTTCACAATTCAGTTTCTTTCTGGTAGTTCATTTTCTGGTTTAAAAATCTCCTGGAGACCTCACCATTGCTCTCTGTGTAAAAGGCATCCTTCAGTTTAGTTCAGTTCAGTTCAGTCGCTCAGTCGTGTCTGACTCTTTGCGACCCCATGAATCACAGCACGCCAGGCCTCCCTGTCCATCACCAACTCCCGGAGTTCATCGAGACTCGCGTTCATCGAGTCCGTGATGCCATCCAGCCATCTCATCCTCGGACGTCCCCTTCTCCTCCTGCCCCCAATCCCTCCCAGCATCAGAGTCTTTTCCAGTGAGTCAACTCTTCGCATGAGGTGGCCAAAGTACTGGAGTTGCAGCTTTAGCATCATTCCTTCCAAAGAAATCCCAGGGTAGATCTCCTTCAGAATGGACTGGTTGGATCTCCTTGCAGTCCAAGGGACTCTCAAGAGTCTTCTCCAACACCACAGTTCAAAAGCATCAATTCTTCAGTGCTCAGCTTTTTCTGAATGTTGAGCTTTAGGCCAACTTTTTTGGTCTCCTCTTTCAGTTTCATCAAGAGGCTTTTTAGCTCCTCTTCACTTTCTGCCATAAGGGTGGTGTCATCTGCATATCTGAGGTTATTGATATATGTCCCGGCAATCTTGATTCCAGCTTGTGCTTCTTCCAGTCCAGCGTTTCTCATGATGTACTCTGCATAGAAGTTAAATAAGCAGGGTGACAATATACAGCCTTGACATACTCCTTTTCCTATTTGGAACCAGTCTGTTGTTCCATGTCCACTTCTAACTGTTGCTTCCTGACCTGCATATCTCAAAAATGACAGAATGATCTCTGTTCATCTCCAAGGCAAACCATTCAATATCACAGTTATCCAAGTCTATGCCCCAAACAGTAATGCTGAAGAAGCTGAAGTTGAATGGTTTTATGAAGACCTACAAGACCTTTTAGAACTAATACCCAAAAATGATGCCCTTTTCATTATAGGGGACTGGAATGCAAAGGTAGTAAGTCAAGAAACACCTGGAGTAACAGGCAAATTTGGCCTTAGAATGCGGAATGAAGCAGGGCAAAGGCTAATAGAGTTTTGCCAAGAAAGTTCTGAGTGCTTGTCAATTATTCCTTATATGGCGTCACTAACTCGATGGACATGAGTTTGAGTAAACTCCGGGAGCTGATGATGGACAGGGAAGCCTGGTGGGCTGCAGTCCATGGGGTTGCAGAGTCGGACATGCCTGAGGGACCAACACTTTCACTATTCACTTTCATGCTTAGAGAGACCTATGGAGAAATGTGTCTTGAGGGTTACTACACTGGTTTCCCCACCTCTTCACCCCATGCTCTTAACACAAAGTCCAGTCCAGTGCTTGGGCCATCACAGGTATTCAGCTTGTGTCTGTTGGTTTATTGAATGCTTGAGGTTGATTTGGGAAGAGAGCATTTTCTTTGAAAGCCAGAGCTGACCGTGCTGTTAGCCTGTAGAGTCAGCAGCTTCGCCCCGAGCTGCAGCAGCCTACCCGTGGATGGAAGGATGCTGCACACTCTCTGACTCTCCAGGCCGGATCCCAGGCTGCCCGCTGGGCTGTACACGCAGCGCTCTTATCTGTAAAGAATTCTTCACACCATGTGGCTTAGCCTGCTTTTCCCTTGAACGCTGTTCCTGATCATGACTGACACCTGTTTATTCCCAATGGAAGCGCTGGAGAGGCAGCAGCGTGGGACCGATCCCAGACGCCGCAGCCATTTCCGGGGGGCCCTGGGGGCAGCCGCAGGGCCCCGGGGGGCCGGGTCTCACCAGGCGGCTCAGTGAGAGAGCGTGCTTGCTCAGTCGAGTTTCCAGCAGTGATGGCTTGAGGGTGAGGAAAAGTAAGATATTGTTTCTGGCTTGAGTGCTCACCTTTAAAATCATATGAAGGTCACAGCCTGAATTTTCAAAGTCATTCACCTGTTTTCCCTGCGACAACTTGAAAAGCGGAATGCAGAGTCACACACACACATGGAAGTAAAGGAATTGAAAATGCTCATTTCTTGATTCAAAATTATAAATACATTCACTGTAGAAGATTCACATACAGGTTAGAATAGTGTCCAAAACACACTGAACACAATGGAGACTTTCCCTCTCATGTCCAGCTTCTTTCCTAACTGGTAACTTACACTTCCGAGTTTGCTGACCATCTCTCCAGTCTATTTTACACACACATCTACATCTTCCTTTGTGATTTTATTCTAATATATATTATACATTATATATATATATTTAAAATCAGGATTTAATTTGAACTGAAAGTTCAAAAATAAACCAACCACTTAAGCATTTGCTTTCATCAAATAGTAAAAAGTCCAAGCCTGCCAGGAAATCTGTAGTGCCGGGAGGGACCCAGGCTTTTCCTGTCTTTCTAATTCTATCCTTATTTGTCGCTTTTGCCCACATACTTTTTACCTCAAGACTTCAGAATAGTTGCTACATAGCATTTTCCCACATTCCATATGGAAGGAGGGAAAGGGCAAAGAGCATTGACTTCTCTTTGGGAGTGTCCCCTCAGAAACCACCGCGGGAGTGGAGCTGGCAAGTCACAGCTGGCGCCATCTCTTAGCACCTGAGAGGTGGCCCAACTTCACCCGCTGGAAGCCAAGTCCCACCGGGAGTAACAGCCAGAATCTAAGCCAGCTCCTTGTCTCTACTTTTACATTAGTTGATATCAATAGTTTGTTTCCCAATTCTTGTTCTGTCTGATCCAGCTTCTTTCCTTTTGAGGTAGCAGAATCTATTTTACTCTTTTATTTTGAAATAATTATAGCTTCAAAAGTGTTTCTAATATCCCCTTGACCCAGTCCTCCCCAGTGGCTCCGTCTTTCATAATTACAACGGCAAAACCAGCAATCTGGCATTGGCACAATGTATATGGACAGAGGTAGCAGATTTTTGTTTTCCTCACTGTCTTCTTCTTAAATGCTTCTTGTAAGATTCGCAGTTTCTTGCTGTGATTAATCCCCAGATTTGGCTGACATTGTGTAGAAGCTGCAGCAGCTCCACATGTGTTCCGTGCCAAACTTTCTCAAGATCAGCATGTCTGCAACATCAGGAATCCTTTCTATGTAAATATTGGTGAGACAGTTACACATGTATAGTGCATATAGAAAATGTGGTTTGCTTAGGAAAATCTCAAAATATTTCATAACCTTGAATGCATTTTTGCCTTTTTAAATTTTTATTTTATATTGGTGTGTAGTTAATTAACAATGCTGTATTAGTTTTGGATGTACAGCAAACTAATTCATAGATACATATACATGTATCTATTCTTTTCAGATTATTTTCCCATTTAGGTTATTGCAGAATATTGAGCAGAATTCCCTGTGCTGTATGGTAGATCATTGTTGGCTATCTATTTCAAATATAGCAACATGTACATCAATTCCAAACTCCCGACCTATCTCTTCCCCTACTTCCCCTGTGGTCATTATTAGTTCTTTCTCTAGGTCTGTGAGTCTGTTTCAAATCAGTTCATTTGTATCATTTTTTAAGATTCCAGATATAAGCAATATCATATGATACTGGCCTTTCTCTGTCTGACTTACTTCACTTAGTATGATAATCTCCATATAGAATATAGGTCCCATCACTTCATGGCAAATAGATGGGGAAACAGTGGAAACAGTGTCAGACTTTATTTTTTTTGGACTCCAGAATCACTGCAGATGGTGACTGCAGCCATGAAATTAAAAGACGCTTACTCCTTGGAAGAAAAGTTATGACCAATCTAGATAGCATATTCAAAAGCAAAGACATTACTTTACCAACAAAGGTCTGTCAGAGAGCCCCCTTCTTGGTGTGCAGACTGGCACCTTCGTGTCCAGCTTTGCCTCGTGACTCACACTTAAAAGTGAAGTCGCTCAGTCGTGTCCGACTCTTTGCAACCCCGTGGACTGTAACCTACCAGGCTCCTCCATCCATGGGATTCTCCAGGCACCAATACTGGAGTGGGTTGCCATTTCCTTTTCCAGGGGATCTTCCTGACCCAGGGATTGAACCCGGGTCTCCTGCTTTGCAGGCAGACACTTTCACCTCTGAGCAACCACGGAAGCCCCGTGACTCACACTTAAACCACACCCCGATTCTTAACCAGATTGCTTATATTCAGATAAAAGTAGAATTGGTAAATTAGTAAATTTGGGGATTGGGCAAAATTATCATAGAATTAAACATCTTCTCCCCCATTCCACTCATTTTCTTTACTGTCTCTAAGCCACCATGAGTAGCCTCCGGGATTTGGTGATGGACAGGGAGGCCTGGCGTGCTGCGGTCCACGGGGTCGCCGAGAGTTGGACACGGCTGAGCGACTGAACTGAACTGAACTGAAGCCACCATGGTTTTACATTTGTTGAGGAGGAAAAACAACCCAACTAAGACAACCCAACTAAGACAGCCTCTGCGGTTTGGAGATAGTTGCCTCCAAATTACTATAAAGCCCAGTGAGAAGGTCATGGACTCACTGACTTTCTGATGTCTATGATGGTCACAATTGTGAATATTCTTGTTTCTTGGTTCAGGGGCCACAGAAGAGAAGAGAGACAGGCATCAGAAGACCGCAGCCGCTGACTGACACCGTGACGCTACTTGGAAACACCCCAGCCCTAGTTTTTCCAGGTACAGTTGATTTACAATATTGTGTCAATTTCTTTTACGTGTGACACATATACACTTTTAACACAGTGTTTTAAGAAGATAACCAGTGATAGCGTACTATCACTAGAATGGGAACGCCGCTCAGCGCACTGGGGTGACCTGATGGGAAGGAAGTCCGAAGGGTGGAGATATATGTGTGTGAAAGGCTGATCCATTCTGCTGTACCATAGAAACTAACAACATTGCAAAGCAAATAGACTCCAAGAAAAATTAATTTTTTAAAATTTCTGCTGCTTCAGTTCTATGTATATATATTCTGCTTCATGCTTCCTATTGTGGTTTATTACAGGATGTTGAACAGAGCTCCCTGTGCTATACAGAAGGACCTTGCTGTTTATCTGTTCTGTATATAACAGCTTGCATCTGCTAATTCCAAACTCCCAACCCATCCCCTGCCCCCCTGGAAACCACAAATCTGTTTTATATGTCTGCTGACACATTTTTAATGTTCCATTACATTGGACCAGGAGATATACTTAGGATTTTAGGGAAACAAACACTGAAGGAAATGACTATGCCACTAAATTGTTGGCCTATGCCTTGGTCCTTTTTTTTTAATGCCTTAATCATTTCACATTTAAGTTCCTTCATTTGTAAAATACAAATAATAACAGTATCTAGCCAATAGAATCTTCATAAGGACCAAGTTATTTATACAGTAAGGCATGTGGAACAATACCTAGTACCTAATTACATGTATTAACTGTTATTAATAATGATCATTATATCCTCTTTGGATAATGTGATGTATCAACAATTAAAATATCGAATAAACTAACTCAGAAATTTAGAAAGCAGTAGAAATAGGGATATTGTCAAATATTTAAGAATAAATTCTAGGTGTTTTGAGGCTTGAAACTTACACAAGCCTCAGAAAAAGGCACTCTTCATGAGAAAATAAATGCAAACTTACAAATATAAAATTAGGAATGGAGGATGCTTACATTAGCAGTGCTCAGAAAGCTAAAACATAGATAATGCGCCTCAGCAGGTGAGTTGTTAAAAAAAGTACTGGGACATTCATACAACAGAATACCAACAAGTCATTTATAACAGTGAGGTTGCACTCAGATGGGAAGGGCTGCATATTAAGTGAGAAAAGCAAGGTGCATTTTGGCAGCTGTGCTAAGTGGTCTAGCCAACACTCATTGCTTCAATTTGCTTACTAAGAGATCTTAGGATTCCTTAGTTGGGAGGCAATGTGCAATTTTTCTTTAAGGAAAGTTAGACAAATACCACAGATAGGCCAAGCAAAATCACAGGTAGACGTTTGGGTAGAAAACTGATATAAACACCTTTCTTTCTAGAAAGGGCAAAGACAGTTGATTCTCTGGAGTCGTGCCTGTTTCCACATGTTTCGTCTTTCTGAGATGGTGCTGAGGTCAGTGAACAGGACAAGAGAGGTCAAGTAAACTAGACGGAGGGGAGGACCCCTCACAGCTGTTCCTAAGGGTTCAGGAGGGGCGTGTTCATGCCAAGGGAAGGGCTCCTCGCGGATCGTTATCATGGGTTCAGGAGGGGCGAGCTCATGTTAACAGAGTTCTGTGTCACAGACTGGAGGTAAGACCTGTATACTCCTATTGCACGAAAACTTTTTTCCATCTGTGACCTAAAGAATATTTTGTCATCTATTCTTGTTACTCTATATTCTCTCCCCATGGAAACTGTAGAAAGAAAGAAAGTGAAGTCGCTCAATCGTGTCTGACTCTTTGCGACCCCGTGGACTGTAGCCTACCAGGTTCCTCCATCCAGGGGATTTTCCAGGCAAGAGTACTGGAGTGGGTTGCCATTTCCTTCTCCAGGGGATCTTCCTGACCCAGGGATTGAACCTGGGTCTCCTGCATCCCAGGCAGACGCTTAACCATCTGAGCCACCAGGGAAGTCTATGGAAACTGTAAGCTGTTTTCAAAATATTTTTTTTCAAGACGAGTGCTTAATCTTTCCAGTTAACATCATTTGTATCAGTAACTACAATATTTTTAGGTCTCACATTAGTCAGTACAGATTTATTTTTTGAGGGTCTGACTAACAACAGGAAGACAGGAAATACAGCATGTCAGACTTCACACTTGGATCAGTTCGTCCAATTGCTGGGCAGGAAATTAGATTTTTATTTCTGGTCCAGAATCCATATCCAGCATGCAGTCAGCTTCATCTAAAATTAAATATTTAAGTTCTCTGAGACCAGTGTTTTCTTTATGATATCTGCTGGTCTTCAGAAGTAGCGCATAATAATCTTAGCCTTGTAAAGTCTGAGAGAGACAGGGGCCACCGTTCATGATTCAGGCACTCGGTCAGACAACTGACAGGTTTTTTGCTTTTATCCTTGCACATAAATAGAGATAGGGACTACTTTTTCACTTTACATGCAGTGAAACAGAGGCCTGGAGAGGAAGCAGGAACCATCTGAGACTTTATGGACAATGCCTATCTGTGAACTAGAAATGCTAACAGGAATCTGTATAAAATTGGTCTGCATTTTGAAGCATTTCTGTCTCTTGTTCCAGAAAGAGGCTGCCCCAGCCTCCCTATGAAGTGGAAAGAGAAAGACTGCGCTTCCCTGTTTCTGTGGTTAGGACGGGCTTTAGTTAAACCGAAAGACAGGCAAAGGGAGACTCAGGGCCTTCTCCATCTCTGCACTTGGCAGCCCCTGCTTAGCACCATCCATGTGGCCACCCAGGACCTGAGTCTGGGCCAGCTTCCAGAATTAACTCCACTTCCCTTAGTCTTAGCTGTTGGTCATGGAGGGAAGGTAATCGCAGAAAAGCATTGTCTTGAGGAAGTTTAGTTCATAGAATTTGGAAACAAACAGACTGGGTTCGAAAAACAAGTCCTCCACTAATTAGTTCTGTCACTTTGGATAATACAAGTACTCATTCCAAAAATTTGGAATATGGAAAGTTCCTCACGCGGTTGTATAAGCATTAGAGATGATATAGATGAATGATGAGGCTCACAGTAGGTACCATTAAGATATAGCTGCTACTCACAGTTGATAGCAGAATTTTGGGTACATATGAAACCAAGGAAAGAAGAGAAGGGAAAAGCAAGGGAGAAAGGGAGAGGTACACCAAACGGAATGCAGAGTTCCAGAGAACAGCAAGGAGAGGCAGGAAGGTCTTCTATGAACTGTGAAAAGAAATAGAGGAAAACAACAGAGACCTCTTCAAGAAAAATGGAAATATCAAAGGAACATTTCATCCAAAGATGCGCACAATAAAGGGCAGAAACGGTAAAGACCTAATAGAAGCAAAAGAGATTAAGAAGAGATGAAAAGAATACAGAGAATAACTGGACGGAAAAGATCTTAATGACCTGGATAACTAGGATGGTGTAGTCTCTCACTTAGAGCAGGCATCCTGGAGTGTGAAGTCAAGTGGGCCTTAGGAAGTGCTGCTGCCAGTAAAGCTAGTGGAGGTGATGGAATTCCAGCAGAGCTATTTGAAATCCTAAAAGATGATGCTATTGAAGTGCTGCACTCAATTTGTCAGCAAATTTGGAAAACTCAGCAGTGGCCATAGGACTGGAAAAGGTCAATCCTCAACCCAGTCCCCAAGAAAGGTGGTACTAAGGAATGTTCAAACCACCAGACAATTGCACTCATCTCCCGTGCTAGTAAGGTTATGCTCAAAATTCTCCAAGCTAGGTTTTATTTTAGCATTATGTGAACCAAGAACTTCCAGATGTTCAAGTTGGGTTTATAAAAGGCAGAGGCACCAGAGATCAAATTGCCAACATTTGGTGGATCATAAGAAAGCAAGGGAATTGCAGCAAAACATCTACCTCTGTTTAACTGACTATGCTAAAGCCTTTGACTGTGTGGATCACAACAAACTGTGGAAAACTCTTAAAGAGATGGGAATACCAGACCACCTGATCTGCCTCCTGAAGGAGCTGAATACAGGTCTGGTATCAACAGTTAGAACTCTGTATGGAACAACTGACTGGTTCAGGATTGAAAAAAGAGTATGACAAGGCTGTTTATTATCATACTGTTTATTTAATTTATAGGCACACCACACTGTGCAAAATGCTGGGCTGGATGAGTTACAAGCTGGAATCAAGATTGCTGGGAGAAATATTAACAACCTCAGATATGTGGATGATACCACTCTAATGGCAGAAAGCGAAGAGGAGCTAAAAAACCTCTTGATAAGGGTGAAGGAGGAGAGTGACAGAGTAGGCTTAAAACTCAATATTTAAAAAACTATGATCATGGCATCCAATCCCATCAGCTCGTGGCAAATAGGGGAAAATGTGGAAGCAGTGACAGATTTCCTCTTCTCGGGCTCTAACATCACTGCGGATGGTGACTGCAGTCATGGAATTAGAAGATGATTGCTTCTTGGCAGGAAAGCCATGACAAAGCTAGGCAATGTGTTAAAAGTCCAAGAAATCACTCTGCAGACAGAGATCCATGTAGTCAAAGCTATGGTCTTTCCAGTAGTCCTGTACAAATGTGAGAGCTGGACAATAAAGAAGGGAGAGTGCTGAAGAGCTGATGCTTGCAAACTGTGGTGCTGGAGAAGACCCTTGAGAGCTCCTTTAAAAGCAAGGAGATCAAACCAGTCAATCTTAAAGGACATCAACCCTAAATACTCTTTGGAAGGACTGATGCTGAAGCTGAAGCTCCAATTCTTTGGCCACCCGACTTGGAAAGCTGACTCATTGGAAAAGACCCTGATGCTGGGGAAGACTGAAGGCAGAAGGAGAAGGGGACGACAGAGGATGAGATGGTTGGATGACATCACTAAGGCTATGGACATGAACTTGGGCAAACTCTGGGAGATGGTGAGGGACAAGGAAGCCTGGTGTGCTGCAGTCCATGGGGTTTCAAAGAGTTGGACATGACTTGGTGACTGACCAACAACAACAAAATGAAGCCAATACTTTTCCAACAAAAAAATAAAAGAAAAAAATTTAGGGATTTATTTAGAAGATGATTGCTTCTTGGCAGGAAAGCCATGACAAAGCTAGGCAATGTGTTAAAAGTCCAAGAAATCACTCTGCAGACAGAGATCCATGTAGTCAAAGCTATGGTCTTTCCAGTAGTCCTGTACAAATGTGAGAGCTGGACAATAAAGAAGGGAGAGTGCTGAAGAGCTGATGCTTGCAAACTGTGGTGCTGGAGAAGACCCTTGAGAGCTCCTTTAAAAGCAAGGAGATCAAACCAGTCAATCTTAAAGGACATCAACCCTAAATACTCTTTGGAAGGACTGATGCTGAAGCTGAAGCTCCAATTCTTTGGCCACCCGACTTGGAAAGCTGACTCATTGGAAAAGACCCTGATGCTGGGGAAGACTGAAGGCAGAAGGAGAAGGGGACGACAGAGGATGAGATGGTTGGATGACATCACTAAGGCTATGGACATGAACTTGGGCAAACTCCGGGAGATGGTGAGGGACAAGGAAGCCTGGTGTGCTGCAGTCCGTGGGGTTTCAAAGAGTTGGACATGACTTGGTGACTGACCAACAACAACAAAATGAAGCCAATACTTTTCCAACAAAAAAATAAAAGAAAAAAATTTAGGGATTTATGATGTTACTAGAGTCAAAAGCATATCCTTAGATAATTTATAGCCACCCCAGTTTAAAATGAAAAATATACATTTGGAACTCTCTCTTAACTTGGGCTTACCTTGCCTACTTTGTATTGTCACCTTCATTTGCTCTTCTTTGGAGATTTTCTATCTTGAAAACGAGACTGGATCAGCCTCTCTTTAACAGATGTCCCTTTTATTGGCACTAAGGTCCTACTGAGAATGGGATACTGTCCAATGTCTGTCCTTCTCTCTCAACTTGGAAACAGAGGGAAAACTCCCATGCAAGTGTCGGGAGACAGTTCCCCATGGAGCTGTTGGGTTTCTGCAAAATTCACAGGCAGAACTAACTGCCCTTTCGTCCTCATTTGTCTTCTCCCAGACTGTGTAGAGGGAAAGCCTTTAGACAGTGTTGGCGTCTCCATGTGGAGCAAAGCATGGGCTTGCTTATTGCCCAGTGTAATGAAGACGGTGCTTCCCCTGGGGACTAAGGTTGATGGGTTTGCTCTGGGGCCATCAATAGATTCAGGTTCTCTATACTCAGGATTCCACTGCCTGCTCTGTGCCCGCCTGGGCTCTCTGCCTCCGCAGCATGGGACTGAGGAGCAGGGAGAGCCGGTCTGAATGTAAATCTTGGGTTGCTTGCTGTGCTGTGATTAATGAAGCCACGTCCCTAATCCAGGATGCTCTTGTCTTCTGCCAGCATGAAATTGACAGGCCAACTTATGAGCTTGAGAGGAGATAAAAATTCACAGTTCTTGACACAGAGCATGTGAAAACTCTGAAATGTGCTGTCGTCAGCTCAGAGCACTCAGGGATTTCTTCTGCTTATGGAGTACGGGTGGCCTAGGGCAACGGTCACAGGAGAGGCAACACCTGAACTGCACCTTGAAAGATGAGAAGTTGGCCACGTGGGATGAATACCAAGAAGAAGAAATGAGACATAGGTATGCACGTGTTTGTGAGAAACTGGACTGTTTGAGTTCAAATTGCAAGGGAGTGGGCATGGCAGGAAGTAACCTAAAAAGCAGTCTGGAACTACTCTGAGGAAAGGAAGAAGAAAGCCTGATCTCTGGATTTTCTGCTCTACTGAACAGCCTCGTGCAAACTGTCTCACTTTCCTAGCACAGCAGCTTTTTTAGGTGTCACTAGCCTTCTGGAGAAATTAAGTCTCAGAAAGTTTAACTTCTGTAAGAATAATCAGTTAAGAATAAATACTAGAACGATGCTATAAAGCCAGTGTTCTTTCTTTCAGCCACTCGCTGAGCAGCTTTTGACTCTCACTCTGTAGGGAACATCAGGAACCATCTGCTTCTGTTGCTGCTGTTTGCTCATTTTCCTTTTTCTTTCACGTCAGGGTGTCCTAATCGAGAACATCATCGTTGGACAATTTAGAAGCAGCAAGAGGTTTTTGAATAGGGGTAATCTGGCAAGAGTGAGATAATCTTAATGATGCACTTGAGCATTTTTAAGGGGCCTGGAACTGGGTATATGGATAAGAGAATAATTAATGGACTTTGGAAGTGTAGTGTATAATAAAGATGAAATGATTTTTAAAAAGGCACAGAGTTTATAGCTGGAATGACTATGTAATTTCAATTAACTGAACTCGGTGATTCTATTTAAGGAATTTTGAGGGACAACATTATTAAGTTCATAAAACAAGTGAGATGACAAACAGTACATTTCTTTTTATTTTTTAATTAATTTATTTTAATTGGAGGCTAATAGCTTTACAATATTGTGGTGGTTTTTGCCGTATATTGACATGAATCAGCCACAGGTATACACGTGTCCCCCATCCTGAACCCCCTCCCACCTCCCTCCCCATCCCATCAGTCAGGGTTGTCCCAGTGCACCGGCTTTGAGTGCCCTGCTTCATGCATCGAACTTGGACTGGTGATCTATTTCACATATGACAATAAACACACTTCAGTGCTATTCTCTCAAATCACCCACCCTCGCCTTGGACACCACACAGAGTCCAAGTCTGTTCTTTATATCTATGTCTCTTTTGCTGTCTTGCATACAGGGTCATCGCTACCATCTTTCTAAATTCCATATGTATGTGTTAATATATTGTATTGGTGTTTTTCTTACTGACTTATTTCATTTGTATAATCGGCTCCAGTTTCATCCACCTCAATAGAACTGACTCAAATATGTTCTTTTTAATGGCTGAGTAATACTCCATTGTGTATATGTACCACAGCTTTCTTATCCATTCGTCTGCTGATGGACATCTAGGTTGCTTCCATGTCCTGGCTATCATAAACAGTGCTGTGATGAACACTGGGGTACACGTGTCTCTTTCAGTTCTGGTTTCCTCGGTGTGTATGACCAGCAGAGGGATTGCTGGGTTGTATGGCAGTTCTATTTCCAATTTTTTAAGGAATCTCCACACTGTTCTCCATAGTGGCTGCACTAGTTTGCATTCCCACAAACAGTGTAAGAGGGTTCCCTTTTCTCCACACCCTCTCCAGCATTTATTGTTTGTAGACTTTTTGATAGCAGCCATTCTGAGTGGCGTGAGGTGGCGCCTCATTTTGGCTTTGATGTGCATTTCTCTGTAATGAGTGATGCTGAGCATCTTTTCATGTGTTTGTTCAGTTCAGTTCAGTTCAGTTCAGTTCAATCGCTCAGTCCTGTCCGACTCTTTGCGACCCCATGAATCGCAGCACGCCAGGCCTCCCTGTCCATCACCATCTCCCAGAGTTCACTCAGACTCACATCCATCGAGTCAGTGATGCCATCCAGCCATCTCATCCTCGGTCGTCCCCTTCTCCTGCCCCCATTCCTTCCCAGCATCAGAGTCTTTTCCAATGAGTCAACTCTTCGCAGGAGGTGGCCAAACTACTGGAGTTTCAGCTTTAGCATCATTCCTTCCAAAGAAATCCCAGGGTTGATCTTCAGAATGGACTAGTTGGATCTCCTTGCAGTCCAAGGGACTCTCAAGAGTCTTCTCCAACACCACACTTCAAAAGCATCAATTCTTCGGCACTCAACCTTCTTCACATGTGTTTGTTAGCCATCTGTATGTCTTCTTTGGAGAAATGTCAAACAGTATAAGTTTTGGAATAAGAGATGTTCAGTTTTTCATTGAGCAGACAAGTTATTGTTTCCACTGGTAATTACAATCTAATAATTAAAGTTATACAATCTGGCAGAGACAGCATTTAACAAGCGTGTTTACCGCCCAGTGAGAAACAAAAACACCCGAGAAATGTTACTGAGCTGGTTGCCTGGACCTGTGCTGGGGCCCTAACCAGGGCTGAGACCCCTTGTCTCAGCCTTGGAGGTTCTTTTTCTGCTCAGATTCACACAGCCTGTAATGAAATCAATGCTGGGGCTGAAACAGCACAAGCTTTATTCAGTGTTGAAGCAATGCTGAAGCAGAAACTTGGTTTGCAAATTAACTTCTCAGTTCAGTTGGGATAGAGGTACTGCATGAATATGAGGGTCGAGGTGAAGCAGAGGGGACTGGAAAGAGTGGGGGGGCGTTCACGGCCTGTCTGAGAACGGAGGCGGGGTTTGGACCTGGACCTGCCGCCGCACGGCTCTTCAGGCTTTGCGTGAGGTCTCCGGTTGCCATGGCTCCAGTTGCCAACCGTCCTGGCACTGGCGGTGCCTCGCTCAGCACGCTCACACTACTGCGGTGAGCGCATGATGAGGAGGCACTCTAAGGGAAGGCAGGTCTTCTGCCACCCTGGGCCTAGCTGGTTCTAACGTCTCGTTCAGTTGCTCATTCATGTCTGACTCTTTGTGACTCCATGGATTTCCTGTCCTTCACTATCTCTCAAAGCTTTTTCAAATTCATCTCCATTGAGTCAATGATGCCATCCGAATATCCCATCCTCTGTCTCCCCCTTCTTCTGCCCTCAATCTTTCTCAGCATCAGGGTCTTTTCAAATGAGTAGGCTCTTTGCATCAGGTGGCCGAAGTATTGGAGTTTCACGTCGAGCATCAGTCCTTCCAATGAATATTCAGGACTGATTTCCTTTAGAATGGACTGGTTGGATCTCCTTGCAGTCCAAGGGACTCTCAAGAGTCTTCTCCAGCACCACAGTTCAAAAGCATCAATTCTTTGACACTCAATCTTGTTTATGGTCCAACTCTCACCTCTGTACACGTCTACTAGAGAAGCCATAGCTTTAACCATATGGACCTTTGTCAGCAAAGTGATGTCTCTTTTTTTTAATATACTGTCTAGGTTTGTCATAGCTTTTCTTGCAAGGAACAAGTGTCTTTTAATTTCACGATTCTAACTAATTCTTGTTTTTCTCTTTGCAGCTTCCTCCTGAAACTTAGATAAAAGCAATTGGTTTCCATTTGAGGAAGGCGCATGATTGCAAAGCAACAGAGTTGGTAACAAATAGACTTTGTAAGAAGGATTAGAATGCTAATTTATCCACTCCACTTTTTACTGTATTTCATTAAATATAACTAGTAATATTATTACATGGCTTGTGGCTCAGGTGGTAAAGAATCTACCTGTAATGCAGAGACACAGGTTTGATCCCTGGGTTGGGAAGATCCCCTGGAGGAGAAAATGGCAACCCCTACTCCAGTATTCTTGCCTGGAGAATCCCATATTATTTCAGTTTTTCACTGAAATAATGGTTTCTCTCCCCAACTAAAGAATTTTGACTCAAAACAATGAAAGGATTTTCTTCTTTTTAATACCCTCTCATCACTTCTCTCTGAAACTCCCTCCAAGAGTTGAGTTCTGGAAAATATCTGAAGCAAGGATTTCTTGTGAGGAGGAAAAAGACCAACATTTCTGTAACTTTGGTGATTGACTTTACTTATTTTTTAAATAAAGCCTGAATGATTCATACTACCTGTGGATTTAAATGTATTTCTCTTATAATTTTTAAAAAATGTAGCTTTTCTTTGAAAATGAAAATGAAAAGTTTTTTTTTTTTTTTTAACAAAGCTTGTTCTCAAGTCTAAAGAGTTTGTATATGCACACAGTAAGTTTTAGATCACTGTTTAATCAGTGCTCCGGTTAACTGGCTGATTCACCATCTCCACTAATGCCAGGATAAAATTTCTCACTTTTTGATAGGGACAACTGGCTGAATATAAACCAAAGTTCATTCATTCTGATATATTGTTAATAGCTGACTCATTCTCAAGTATTTTTTTCCCCTCTGTGTGTGTAAACCACAAATAAATACAAGAAAGAGAGAGAGAAAGAATAGCACAGTGGGAGCTGTTACATGGTGTGTGTGTTAGTCACTTTGTCATGTCCAACTTTTTGTGAGGCTCCTCTGTCCGGGGAATTCTCCAAGCAAGAACACTGGAGTGGGTTGCTATTTCCTTCTCCAGGGCATCTTCCTGAACCAGGGATTGAACCCAGGTCTCCTGCATTGCGGGCAGATTCTTTCCTGTCTGGCCCACCGGTGAAACCCTGGGGGGTAGAAGTGAGCCCTGGAAGGGGTGATTTCTTTATAACCCTGCAATGCAATTTGCTCCTCAAATTACTGTATACAAATATTCTTGATGATGGTTTGAATATTTACATTTGAAAGTAAGAGTATTTCTTTTCTACGCTATAAGCTTAAATTTGGCAGTGCTAATGACATCAGTAGCGTGGTGATTTCCTCAGTCCTTGTCCTCTTGAGGGAAAGAATTCAGATGAGAGACATAGAAGAATTTCAGGTAGCAAGAATTTTAAGCAGAGCAAAGGCATGCTCCTGAGAAAGGATGGGGGTGGGCGGTATGGAGAGGAGAAGCAGCCTTGCGGTGCAGCAGGATTGGGTTTTTTGGAGTGGTATTCCCTTCCTGTGTCCTGTTTCACTGGACTGACAACTTGATTGATAACTTTAGGTTATACTGTATAACTTTTCTCCTAGTGCACAGGTGCTTACCCATAAGCACCCAAGTGAAACCGATGGTTGGATGGGGGGCAAAAACTGTAAGGCTGACTTATTACAAATATGGTAAATGAATCCCAGGTCTGAGTCACCTTTCAGGTCTTGATGCACCTGAACCAACCTGTCCTGGTGAATTTATCTTGCTTGGTCCTGTTATGGCTGCGGACTTAGTGGTGGTCCTCGGTCACAGAGGGAGGTCTCTGGGTGTGTTCTGAATACCAGTGTCCACGTGGGGGTGGAAAGATGGCCCCATCCAAGAAAGGGGGGACCACTTATGTCTGACAAGCTACTTAGTAATCTCCCCTCGGGAGCGAGGACCCTAATATCTTTGGGAAGGTGAAGGTTGTCTCTCTCTGGCTACTTCCTGCTGGAAAGGATTGTAGAGGGGTTTAGGGTCGCTCCTCTTGTTGACTGTTGGGTCCCTGTCCAGTTTTTCTAGGGGCTGATCCAAGGTCTCACGTAGAATGATGCTGTCTCTTGGGGGCCAATACCCTTGACTGAGGACCCTCTCAAGTCTTACTGCCTGCCACATCCAAAGTTGCTCCGGGCTCTCTCCTCATGACGATGGTCCTTGGTTAGGAAGCTGGCCGGAGCTCAGGGGCACTTCAGCTCAAGGCCAGGGTTCTGTCAGTGGCTGACCCAAGGTCCCTTCAGACTAAGGGGCAGTTTCTCTTCCAAGGGCTGAACTTGCTGTCTGGGGCCATGGCTTACAGGGCTTCTGTGTCTCCAGCCGGTCTGTCTTCCAGTGTGCTGGTTTCCCACGGTGATGGCTCTTGCTGATGGAGCCTTCTGGGGGCCCCCAGGATTGAACGACAGGCTTAGAATGCTGCCAACGGTTGGGCCTGCCTTTTATCCCTGTGTTTCTCCTTCTCCTTCTCCTGTCTCCATTGTAGAATACAGAGATAGGTGCCCTAAGGCGCTCTAGGGAGGCAATGTTTGGTCCCAAGGTCACCTTTGGGTTTTCCTCCTATGTCTTGGGCAGCCAAGGTGATGAAGCAGTCGATGATCCAAACTAATAAGCTCTGTGAGCACTTCTCTCTCTCAGTCGTGGAAGGTGCTGCTCCTTGGTATATAGCGGCCAGCTCAGTTCAGTTCAGTCACTCAGTCTGACTGAGTGCCTCCATGAATCACAGCACGCCAGGCCTCCCTGTCCATCACCATCTCCCAGAGTTCACTCAGACTCACGTCCATCGAGTCCGTGATGCCATCCAGCCATCTCATCCTCGGTTGTCCCCTTCTCCTCCTGTCCCCAATCCCTCCCAGCATCAGAGGCTTTTCCAATGAGTCAACTCTTCGCATGAGGTGGCCAAAGTACTGGAGTTTCAGCTTTAGCATCATTCCTTCCAAAGAAATCCCA
>SJYT01063417.1:49224-88622 GCA_006410635.1 Cephalophus harveyi | reverse complement strand
GAGAGTCGGACACGACTGAGCGACTGAACTGAACTGAAAAATGTTGGTGAGCTTTGATTAGTCAAGGAAAGGAACAGGAGACAGTGGGAAAAATCTTCCTGAGTTCCAAGCCCTAAATTCTTCAGAGAGGGAGGGAGGGGACCTAGGCACTGAGCCAGCAAAAGATTTTTATCTGGGAAACAAAAGGAAAAAAAAACAAATAGAGCTGAAAGGCAGGGCTGGAGGGCCACGAGACGTGGTAACCAGGGGAAAGCTTCCCTCAGGTATGGTTTCTGTGACACTGAGAAGGGCTACCTTTTTGAAGAAGTCAAAGAGGCACCACCTGACCTGCTGGCAGAGTTGTCAAGGAGGCTCCTGATCCATCAACAGTCTAAGGGGTTAGAAGAGCAGGGAGACACGGGGGAAATCCAGGACAGGAGGGAGCTGTGCGCGCCAGGACGCCTCCTGGGCCAGAGGTTTGTAAGCCTGCTGAGCCTGGCCACTGAGGACTGGGGGTAACTCTGGAGGAGGGTGCACTGGGCCCCCCAGTTTGGGCCCTCAGTGAGTTCCAGTATCCTGGAACGAGACTGGGAGTAAGAGTGAGTAGTGATGCTGAAAATTTGAGCAAATCCAGGAGAAAAAGTTTTGGTTGCAGCAGAAATGAATAGGTTTAATTGCTTTCACAGGGGAGACACAGTGCCCCTCATGACCCTCAAGACTGTTTGCTCTCTCCTGGGAGAACTTGGTGGGAGCTTTATAGCAATGAAAAGACTCTGATGCTGCGAGGGATTGGGGGCAGGAGGAGAAGTGGACGACCGAGGATGAGATGGCTGGATGGCATCACTGACTCGATGGACATGAGTTTGAGTAAACTCCAGGAGTTGGTGATCGACAGGGAGGCCTGGTGTGCTGCAGTGCGTGGGGTCGCAAAGAGTCGGACACGACTGAGCGACTGAGCTGTGCAGCAGTGATTCAAGGGTAGGGTTGCTGATAAGGATCAGGGGACTCCACTGCTTTAATCCGGTCTTAGGTAGTCTCCTAATAAAAAGGCTTCCCAGGTAGCTCAGTAATGAAGAATCCACCTGCTAATGCCAGAGATGTGGGCTCAATCCCTGGGTCAGGAAGATCCCCTAGAGAAGGAAATGGCTACCCAACTCCAGTGTTCTTGACTGGGAAATCCCATGGACAGAGGAGCCTGGCCGGCTAAAGCCCATGGGGTCGCAGAGGATTGAAACGGGACTTAGGGACTAAAAAACAGTCTCCTATTGAGCTTTTCTGTTCCTTTAATCTGGCCTCAGGTGGACTTCTATGAAATGAAAAATACATCTCCACCTGTTGGGTGTTTTAGTTCTATAAATAGCCAAAGATACTGTTCTGTGTGCCCCTTGAAGTGGAACTTGGGCCTTGCCCCAAGGCTGCGCTATTGTTTCTTGCTGATCCTCCCCTGTCTCTGCAATCCCTCCCTTTTCTGATTAGCAAACTGTCTGAAAAGCTTCTGCACCCAGGAGCCCCACAGGGTCCTGCTCAGTTTCAGTAGGAAGAGGGGGCTGGGCTTTGGGAGCCGCAGAGTGGAAAGGCTCTTGACCGAGTTGCCAGTTACTTGCAGTGTGCCCTTAATTTGGATGTCAGGGGCCGTCTCTGTGGGTTGTCTCAAGTGCAAAGAAAGTGAAGTCGCTCAGTCGTGACCAAGTCTCTGCAACCCCGTGGACTGTAGCCCGTCCATGGGATTTCCAGGCAAGGATACTGGAGTGAGTTGCCATTTCCTTCTCCAGGGGATCTTCCTGACCCAGGGATGGAACCTGGGTCTCCCACACTGCAGGCGGACTCTCTACTGTCTGAGCCACCGGAGGAGCCCAGGTCCAAAGAGACAGGACTAAAGGAAGTGAGAAGGATCAAGGGGAGAAGAGCCTTGGCCTCAGGGGGCTCCTTCAGGGTTGGAAATCGTATTTCCACCAAGTCCCAAGGGCAGAGTCCAACTTTAATACAGATAACCTATCAATTCTCCAAAGGACTGAAGCCAATTTACATTTCCATCATCAGGATATGAGATTCTTTTTCTGTACATTCTTACTGATACTTGTTATTCGGTGTATTAATTTTTTAAAATTCTGATTAATGCTTTGAACTGTGGTGTTGGAGAAGACTCTTGAGAGTCCCTTGGACTCCAAGGAGATCCAACCAGTCCATTCTAAAGGAGATCAGTTCTGGGTGTTCTATGTTTTTGTGTTTTTTTTTTAAAAAATCGCAGTTTTGGATGAAGAAGATAAATTTACTTGAGGAGAATCTAGCAAGGTGGAAGGAGGCAGAGTCTTTACCACTAGCACCACCTGGGAAGCCCAGTTGTTAGATTTGTACTTAAGGCTAAAATGCTCTTCTGCCTTTCTAACAGCACCTCTTATGTGGGAATAGATTGGTCTTTGTACTTTAATGTATGGTTTTCTTTGTTCATGTCCTTTCTTTTTTAATATAAATGTATTTATTTTAATTGGAGGCTAATTACTTTACAATACTGTAGTGGTTTTGCCATACATCAACATGAATCCGCCATGGGTGCAAATGTGTTCCCCATCCTTAACCCCCCTCCCACCTCCCTCCCTGTACCATCCCTCTGGGTCATCCCAGTGCACCAGCCCCAAGCATCCAGTATCATGCATTGAACCTGGGCTGGTGACTCATTTCATATATGATATTACACATGTTTCAATGTCATTCTCCCAAATCATCCCACCCTCTCTCTCTCCCACAGAGTCCAAAAGACAGTTATATACATCTGTGTCTCTTTTGCTGTCTCACATACAGGGTTATTGTTACCATCTTTCTATATTCCATATGTATGTGTTAGTATACCGTATTGGTGTTTTTCTTTCTGGCTTACTTCACTCTGTATAATAGGCTCCAGTTTCATCCACCTCATTAGAACTGATTCAAATGTATTCTTTTTAATGGCTGAGTAATACTCCATTGTGTATATGTACCACAGCTTTCTTATCCATTCATCTGCTGATGGACATCTAGGTTGCTTCCATGTCCTGGCTTTATCCCTGGGTGTTCTTTGGAAGGAATGATGCTAAAGCTGAAACTCCAGTACTTTGGCCACCTCATGCAAAGAGTTGACTCATTGGAAAAGACTGATGCTGGGAGGGATTGGGGGCAGGAGGAGAAGGGGACAACAGAGGATGAGATGGCTGGATGGCATCACCGACTCAATGGAGTGAGTTTGAGTGAACTCCGGGAGATGGTGATGGACAGGGAGGCCTGGCGAGCTGCGATTCATGGGGTCGCAAGGAGTTGGACACGAGTGAGTGACTGAACTGAACTGAATGTGAATAGAATTTCAATGTGGTTGCTATTTTTCTCACTGAGTTTGAACACTAAAAATAAAACTTAATCATTAGCCATTTGGCTTTTTATTATGAGTTATATTTTTATATACTTAGATTATTTTTGCATTGCCTTTCTTTGGAATTGGAATGAAAACTGACCTTTTCCAGTCCTGTGGCCACTGCTGAGTTTTCCAAATTTGCTGGCATATTGAGTGCAGCACTTTCACAGCATCATCTTTCAGGATTTGAAACAGCTCAACTGGAATTCCATCACCTCCACTAGCTTTGTTCGTAGTGATGCTTTCTAAGGCCCACTTGACTTCACATTCCAAGATGTCTGGCTCTAGATTAGTGATCACATCATCATGATTATCTGGGTCGTGAAGATCTTTTTTGTACAGTTCTTCCGTGTATTCTTGCCACCTCTTCTTAATATCTTCTGCTTCTGTTAGGTCCATACCATTTCTGTCCTTTATCGAGCCCATCCTTGCATGAAATGTTCCCTTGGTATCTCTAATTTTCTTGAAGAGATCTCTAGTCTTTCCCATTCTGTTGTTTTCCTCTATTTCTTTGCATTGATCGCTGAAGAAGGCTTTCTTATCTCTTCTTGCTATTCTTTGGAACTCTGCCTTCAGGTGCAAAATCTTATTCTAGACAATGGCATGATTTTTCATTTTGTTCTTGGTATTGTTTGCCATATAGAAACTTTAAATTTTATTGTAGACAAATTTATTGATCTTTTCATAATTTGGAATATTTGAGTCCTTTTTTTTAATTGAGATATACTTGACATACAACATTATGTAAATTTAAGGCACATAACGTGTTGATTTGACACATTTTTATATTTCAATATGATTACCACTGTAGTGCTAGCTAATACCCCCACTAGCTCACACATTGCTATGTGTGCGTGTGTGGTGAGAGCGTTTGAGATCTAGTCTCTTGGCAACTTTGAAGTGTATAATACAGTATGGATAACTATAATAGCAAAGCTGTGCATTAGATCTTCAGAGCTTATCATCTTCTAACTGCAAGTTTGGCCTGCTGCTGCTGCTGCTAAGTCGCTTCAGTCGTGGCCGACTCTGTGTGACCCCATAGATGGCAGCCCACCAGGCTCCCCCGTCCCTGGGATTCTCCAGGCAAGAACACTGGAGTGGGTTGCCATTTCCTTCTCCAAGTTTGGCCAACATTTCACTAATACACCTGTTTCCCAGCCTCTGGTAACCACCATTCAAGTCTTTGTTTCTATGAGTTCAGAGTTTTTAGGTTCCACAGGTGAGATTATACAGTATCTGTCTTTCTCTGTCTGACTTATATCACTTAGCGTAATACCCTAAAAGTCTATTCATGCTGCAAATGGAAGGATCGCTTTCTTTCTCGTGGCAGTATAATATTGCATGACACACACACACACACACACACACATACACACACACATACACACTTCATGTTTTTATTATCTTTTCACCCATTGGTGGCCAGCTGTTTCAGTAGCTTCGCTATTGTGAATAATACTGCTATAAACATGGGGCTGTATGCATCTTTTTGATTTCCTTCCTCATTTCCTTTGGGTGTATTCCTAGAAGTGGAACTACTGAATCACATGGTCATACTATTCTTCATTTTTTGAGTAACCTCTGTATTGATTTCCATAGTGGTTGGACCAATTTACAGTCCCCAAATTCAATAGCACATTAAAAGGATCATATACCATGATCAAGTGGGTTTTATCTCTAGGGTGCAAGAATGGTTCAACACACGCACATCAGTAAATGCAATACTCTGTGTTAACAGAAAGAAAAATGAAAATTGTGCAATCATCTCAATAGATGCAGAAACAGGAATATATGACACTCTTTCACGATAAACCATGAACAAATTGAGTATAAAAGGAGACTTACGTGGCAGTGAGGTGGTTAAGACTTCATACTTCCACTGTAGAGGACAAAGGTTTGATTCCTGGTCAGGGAACTAAGATCCCTCATGCCACAGGCAGCGTGGCAAATAAATAAATAAAAAGCCAAAGGTATAAAATGAAGATTCAGTTCAGTTCAGTCACTCAGTCATATCCGACTCTTTGCGACCCCATGAATCGCAGCATGCCAGGCCTCCCTGTTCATCACCATATCCCGGAGTTCACTCAGACTCACATCCATCGAGTCTGTGATGCCATCCAGCCATCTCATCCTCGGTCGTCCCCTTCTCCTCCTGCCCCCAATCCTTCCCAGCATTAGAGTCTTTTCCAATGAGTCAACTCTTCTCATGATGTGGCCAAAGTACTGGAGTTTCAGCTTTAGCATCATTCCTTCCAAAGAAATCCCAGGGCCGATCTCCTTTAGAATGGACTGGTTGGATCTCCTTGCAGTCCAAGGGATTCTCAAGAGTCTTCTCCAACACCACAGTTCAAAAGTATCAATTCTTCGGCACTCAGCCTTCTTCACAGTCCAACTCTCACATCCATACATGACCACAGGAAAAACCATAGCCTTGACTAGATGGACCTTAGTCAGCAAAGTAATGTCTCTGCTTTTGAATATTCTATCTAGGTTGGTCATAACTTTTCTTCCAAAGAGTAAGCATCTTTTAAAATGAAGGTAGCTCAATGTCATAAAAGCCTTGTATGACAAACCCATGGTGCTGCTGCTGCTGCTGAGTCGCTTCAGTTGTGTCTGACTCTGTGCGACCCCAGAGATAGCAGCCCACCAGGCTCTGCCGTCCCTGGGATTCTCCAGGCAAGAACACTGGAGTGGGTTACCATTTCCTTCTCCAATGCATGAAAGTGAAAAGTGAAAGTGAAGTCCCTCAGTCATGTCCGACCCTCAGCGACCCCATGGACTGCAGCCCTCCAGGTTCCTCCATCCATGGGATTTTCCAGGCAAGAGTGCTGGAGTGGGGTGCCATTGCCTTCTCTGACGACAAACCTGTAGGTAGCCTCTATTCAGCGGTGAGAAGTTGAAAGCTTTTCCTCTAAGATTCAATCAGCAAGTTTACTCAGCGGTACTCTTAAGTCCTCACTGGAGCTATCAGGGAAGATAAGAGGAAGAAAAGGGCATCCAGGTAGGAAAGAAAGAAGCGAAGTTGTCTTTGTTTGCAGATGGTGTGATCTATATGAATTTCCTGTGTTTCTATAGGCAATCCTAAAGACTCAACCAAAAAGCTGTTGAAACTAGTCAACAAATTCAATAAATTTCAAATCTTATTTTTAAAATTCCTACTTTTAATTCCTAAAAATATCACCTTTTATTTTCTTTTGTTAGTTTTTAGTGTTCAAGTCTTTCAAATTAAATGAATCCATTTCTGTGAATCAAGTGAGAATCTGAAACTTTTCCATAAAAATATTTTCATATTATATCTCATTGAATTGCAATGCTATTTCACTTAGCAAGTTCTTGTATATAGAGGGAGATCTTCCTTTCAGCCATTTATTTTCATCTTATTTGCCTACTGTGCATTGATATTCACTGTTTAAATTAATATGTTTATAATGTATCTTGGTATTCAATTGGATGGATTATTTTCTTATACTCTTCTTCCTCAGAATTATCTTAACTATTCACGATGCTTGCTGTTTAGTCACTTGTAGTTTCAGAGGAAACCTTTGAAATACACACATTCATTATTTAAAGCTCTTTGAAATGAGGATTTAATCTGATAAATATTATATAGTTTTCTAAGCAAAAGAACTATCACTGTTGCTCAGTCACTCAGGCCTGTCTGACTCTTTGTGACTCCAAGGACTGCAGCACGCCAGGCTTCCCTGTCCTTTGCCATCTCCCAGAGTTTACTCAATTTCATGTCTATTGAGTTGGTGATGCCATCCAACCATCTCATCCTCTGTCGTCCCCTTCTCCTCCTGCCTTCAGTCTTTCCCAGCATCAGGGTCTTTTCTAATGAGTTGACTCTTCTCATAAGGTGGCCAAAGTACTGGAGCTTTAGCTTCAGCAACAGTCCTTCCAATGAATAGTAGGACTGATTTCCTTTCGGATTAACTGGTTGGACCTCCTTGCAGTCCAAGGGACTCTCAAGAGTCTTCTCCAACACCACAGTTCAAAAGTATCAATTCTTCGGCACTCAGCCTTCTTCACAGTCCAACTCTCACATCCATACATGACCACAGGAAAAACCATAGCCTTGACTAGATGGACCTTAGTCAGCAAAGTAATGTCTCTGCTTTTGAATATTCTATCTAGGTTGGTCATAACTTTTCTTCCAAAGAGTAAGCATCTTTTAAAATGAAGGTAGCTCAATGTCATAAAAGCCTTGTATGACAAACCCATGGTGCTGCTGCTGCTGCTGAGTCGCTTCAGTTGTGTCTGACTCTGTGCGACCCCAGAGATAGCAGCCCACCAGGCTCTGCCGTCCCTGGGATTCTCCAGGCAAGAACACTGGAGTGGGTTACCATTTCCTTCTCCAATGCATGAAAGTGAAAAGTGAAAGTGAAGTCCCTCAGTCATGTCCGACCCTCAGCGACCCCATGGACTGCAGCCCTCCAGGTTCCTCCATCCATGGGATTTTCCAGGCAAGAGTGCTGGAGTGGGGTGCCATTGCCTTCTCCGACGACAAACCTGTAGGTAGCCTCTATTCAGCGGTGAGAAGTTGAAAGCTTTTCCTCTAAGATTCAATCAGCAAGTTTACTCAGCGGTACTCTTAAGTCCTCACTGGAGCTATCAGGGAAGATAAGAGGAAGAAAAGGGCATCCAGGTAGGAAAGAAAGAAGCGAAGTTGTCTTTGTTTGCAGATGGTGTGATCTATATGAATTTCCTGTGTTTCTATAGGCAATCCTAAAGACTCAACCAAAAAGCTGTTGAAACTAGTCAACAAATTCAATAAATTTCAAATCTTATTTTTAAAATTCCTACTTTTAATTCCTAAAAATATCACCTTTTATTTTCTTTTGTTAGTTTTTAGTGTTCAAGTCTTTCAAATTAAATGAATCCATTTCTGTGAATCAAGTGAGAATCTGAAACTTTTCCATAAAAATATTTTCATATTATATCTCATTGAATTGCAATGCTATTTCACTTAGCAAGTTCTTGTATATAGAGGGAGATCTTCCTTTCAGCCATTTATTTTCATCTTATTTGCCTACTGTGCATTGATATTCACTGTTTAAATTAATATGTTTATAATGTATCTTGGTATTCAATTGGATGGATTATTTTCTTATACTCTTCTTCCTCAGAATTATCTTAACTATTCACGATGCTTGCTGTTTAGTCACTTGTAGTTTCAGAGGAAACCTTTGAAATACACACATTCATTATTTAAAGCTCTTTGAAATGAGGATTTAATCTGATAAATATTATATAGTTTTCTAAGCAAAAGAACTATCACTGTTGCTCAGTCACTCAGGCCTGTCTGACTCTTTGTGACTCCAAGGACTGCAGCACGCCAGGCTTCCCTGTCCTTTGCCATCTCCCAGAGTTTACTCAATTTCATGTCTATTGAGTTGGTGATGCCATCCAACCATCTCATCCTCTGTCGTCCCCTTCTCCTCCTGCCTTCAGTCTTTCCCAGCATCAGGGTCTTTTCTAATGAGTCGACTCTTCTCATAAGGTGGCCAAAGTACTGGAGCTTTAGCTTCAGCAACAGTCCTTCCAATGAATAGTAGGACTGATTTCCTTTCGGATTAACTGGTTGGATCTCCTTGCAGTCCAAGGGACTCTCAAGAGTCTTCTCCAACACCACAGTTCAAAAGCATCAATTCTTCGGCACTCAGCCTTATTGAGGGTCCAACTCTCACATCCATACACGTCTACTGGACAAAGCATAGCTTTGACTATAAGGACTTTTGTTGACAAAGTAATGTCTCTGCTTTTTAATATGCTGTCTAAGTTGGTCATAACTTTCCTTCTAAGGAGCAAGCATTTTTCATTTTCATGGCTGCAGTCACTATCTGCAGTGATTTAGGAGCCCAAGAAAATAAAGTCTGTCACTGTTTCCATTGTTTCTCCATCTGTTTGCCATGAAGGGATGGTACCGGATGCCATGATCTTTGTTTTCTGAATGTTGAGCTTTAAACCAACTTTTTCACTCTCCTCTTTCACTTTCAGCAAGAGGCTCTTTAGTTCTTCTTCACTTTCTGCCATAAGGGTGGTATAGCTTTATGGAAACACATCATAATTTCTGTCTGACTTTACTGCTTTTTCATTTCTTTAAAAATGTTTCTGCTGCTGGTGCTAAGTCGCTTCAGTCGTGTCCGACTCTGTGCGACCCCACAGATGGCAGCCCATTGGGCTCCGCCATCCCTGGGATTCTCCAGGCAAGAACACTGGAGTGGGGTGCCATTTCCTTCTCCAGTGCATGAAAGTGAAAAATGAAAGTGAAGGCACTCAGTCATGTCTGACTCAGCGACCCCATGGACTGCAGCCCACCAGGCTCCTCCGTCCCTGGGAGTCTCCAGGCGAGAGCACTGGAGTGGGGTGTCTGCATCATACCAGTTCTTCCTCCGCTGTTTGCTTTAGCGTCACTGCCCATGTCAGAGAAGGGTCCATGTTGTAGAAGAAGCCAAAAGCAGCCTTGAACCCTTCTACCAGATGGCCTAGTGTCAGTTTGTTTGATCAACCTGTTACTTCTATACCTTCTCCCTCCTCGTCTGACACTGGTTTGGAAGCCCCACACCATCAAGTCGCCTTTGGTTAAGTCCCCTGGAGTGGCGTCTTTTAGCTTTTGACTTTCTCCATGATTTATGTCCTGAACCCTTCCCCTCCCCCACTTTCTTACCCCTGCGTATCTATAATCTCTTTCATAATTCCCTTGACAGCTCTGGTGTAAATTGTGTGAAATTATGCACAACATCCGGACACAGTTTTCTCCAGTATAATTTTATTGTTGGGAGTTTGCTGGCTTTCACAGCTTTTTTGGTAACAAATATGAGGTGTTCAGTGGTATAATCCTTCTGGACTTTCACAGTGTTCTATCAGAGTTCTCTTCCATACATTAACAGTCTTTCCATAGAGGACCATGCATGCCAAGCCTTAGAGCTCTTTATGACCGCTCGACCTAGAGGCCGGAATTAGAGATATTGTGTTTGGGGCAAGAAGACCGCTTCAGGGCCTTCAGTGTTGGACTCATAGAGTTCTGGATGACCAGTGGCATTGTCCAACAGCAACAACAAAAACTTCAAAAGGCAGTCCCCTGACTGGCAAAGTACTTCCTGACTTCAGGGACAAAGCCCTCACGGGGCCAGTTCAGAAAGCGGGCTCCCATTGTCCAGGCCTCCTCACTGTACAGTCAGAACACGGCCGCTGGCGGTTTTCTTTTCCCTTCGAGAGCTGGGGATTAGCAGCTATATAGACAGAGAATTCCTGCTCAGACAGCCAACTGCCGCTGCACAAAGCACAGACCTTATCTGTCTGCCCTAAAGCCTGGTGCTCACTCCTTCTTATTAATAAATGTCTTTTGTGACCTTCCTCCCCACTCTCTCCCCCAGATAGGACATATTCGTCTTCCTTAAAAACCTATTCAGGCAGATATCCTCTTTCCTCAGTGACTTTTTTAATGACATCTGGGAACTGTTCTCCTGATACCTTGACATTTGTTAAGCCAAACTTCTTTCAAAACTATAAAACCATCCTTTGCTGGTATTAAATTCTCTAGCTTTAGATCCTTCACCTTCCTTTTGCTTTAAGCTGTTATACGACTTCACCTTTTCTTCAGTCATATTTTAGTCTATAGGTATGCCATTCTTTTGGTAATCCTGCACTCACATAAAAGCTACATTTTCAATATAGATAAAAAAGATATTTCACGGTTGCCGACCTCGATCCACTGTGCTCATCAAGCAGTTCAGCCTTTGCTTGTGATGTCCTGACTTTCTGCTTCTTAGGAGCACTCTGAGCATCACTGGTGTCATTTCATATGGATCCCACAGTGTCATTTAAGGGTTATGCTGTTGCACCAAATACTATGAAAAATTTGTGAAAACTGAGAAATCACTTTTTAATGCCACACATAATTTACTGGAGATGAGCTTCTCACTTTGTTGGTTAGCATCACATGGTGTTTTAAGCACACACACACAAGACGAGCTCATGGCAACAGCAACAGGAGATGGCTATGAAATGACTACCGCAGCTCAGCAGGCATTGCAGTTGATTTCATGAAGCTTCATCTAACAGTGCACCTTCACATCCACTTGCATGTCTCTTGTAAAACCCTATATACAGTGTGTAAATGTTTGTGCGCGTAAGTTTGGTAAACTTTAAGCTTTGTAACAGATTTCTGCGTATTTTATGGTAATAAATGATAGACTAGTGTTGGCATATGGCTTCTGTTTTCACGGCACACATAACTTTTTATTAATTGTTTTATGTTTCTAGGCTATGTGGTTTGTGAGTTTTTTCAAATTAATTGGAAATGTCAAAAATTTTACCAATATATGTATTATTGATAAAAACTCATTTATAAGTGGACCCATTCAGTTCAAACCCATGTTGTTCAAGATAGGTTTCTCTCTCTACATCACACACACACACGTGTACATATACAGTTGTATACACATGTATACTGTATATATATGTACAGTTGTGTATCTATATGTGTGCACATGTGTGATGTAGAGAGAGAAACAACCACAAACTTTACAGAAGAGAAAATAGAAAAAAAAAATTGTTTTCCTGAATTCTTTCAAAATAAGTTGTAGATCTCATGGGTCTTGATACTTCATGATGCTGACCAAGAATGTTGGTCGTTAAAGGAGACTCCAGGCTGGCAGAGTAACTGACATTGAAATAGTGACCCTAAAGTGGGGCTGCTTTTACACAGTGGGAGCCGGGAAGAATTTGTATTTTGACTGCATAATCCACACAATTATCGGCAGAATTATTCTTCATACCACGCTGTCCAGTTATGATGGCAAATGGACAGGTACAATAGCCACAACCTGAGAAGGGCCTCACAGCGGGAAGCTCAGACATCTCAGATAACAGGCAGATAAAGTGAACAGAAGCTTCCAGACTCAAGGAAACAGCATTTGAAACTGAAGTGAGGTAAATCTAACTAATGAGAGTAAGGGCTTTTTTTCTCAAATAATAAGCAAATGAAACTAATTGATCCAAGAATGAGTATATACTCATAGTATATACTAAACTGTTTGCATCAACTAAAATGTTTTGCTAAATTTACAAATGGAAGGGCCAGCCTTTTAAAAGAATCAGAGTTACACCTCATTAAAAGTTGTCATCAGGAAGAACATCCATGCACCGGAGCTTAGCATTGGCCAGATATTGTTTAGTCCGAATGTACGTGGGTCTAAATCACATTCTGATTTGTATGTTCTTAAGCACTTACGTAAGGCCAGGTTGCATTGTCCTAATTAGACAGTTTTAAAGCAGTGGCTTAGTGGCTTTGTGCTTAAAACTTTGGTTCCAAACATATCAGGATAAGTCATCAGTTCCTTCCTGGAGAAGGAATTCCTTGCCTGGGAAATACCTTGGACAGAGGAGCCTGGTGGGCTTCAGTCTGTGGGGTTGCAAAGAGTCGGACACAGCTGAGCACGCATACACGTCTATTCCTCAATGTTAATAATGGAAAAGATTTGTCAAGTTTTTTTTTTTTCCCCATATGGCATTTTACTCTTTGCATCACTGTGAGATTTATGCCTACTTAACCAAACCAAATGATTTATGATATGTGTTGTCTAGACATGAAATTATTGGAAAGTTTTCCTAACATACAGCGACAAGTTTTAGATTCTCATTTACATTTTTTGTATGACAATAATTTATATTCTTTAGCATTATTAAGCTAATTGCAGCGCAGCCAAAAACAATAAATCAAAGGACTTGTGTACTACAAATTTAGGCAACTAGTAATATATAATATCAACGTGCTGGCAAGAGGACAGGCTGCTTCTTAAGACAACTTCTCGTAGAGTTCTATCACTGTCGAGTCTGACAGTCTGTTATCACCGTAATCTCTTCACAGTTCAATTTCTATCTTATCTGATTTTTGTTGAGACACAAGATAACAATCTAGAATAAAAAACTGGCATTGCAATAGTTCTTTGTCTAGACAGATGAAGGTGAAGGTGAAGTCGCTCAGTCGTGTCCGACTCTTTGCGACCCCATGGACTGTAACCTACTAGGCATCTCCGTCCATGGGATTCTCCGGGCAAGAGTACTGGAGTGGATTGCCATTTCCTTCTCCAGGGGATCTTCCCAACCCAGGGATCGAACCCGGGTCTCCCACATTGGAGGCAGATGCTTTAACCTCTGAGCCACTTAGGAGGGAGACACCTATCTGTCTAGACAGGACATGTCATAAATTATTTGGGCTTCTCTGGTGGCTCAGATGGTTCCTGCAATGTGGGAGACCTGGGTTTTATCCCTGGGTTGGGAAAGTCCCCTGGAGAAAGGAACAGCTACCCACTCCAGTATTCTTGCCAGAAGAATTTCATGGACTGAGGAACTTGGCAGGTCGCAAAGAGTCAGACACTACTGAGAGACTTTCACATAAATTATTTAGTGAATTGTTTATTTGAGACAGTTAAATCCAGCACTTAACTGGTTATTCTTTCATAGTCAAAAGTGAAATAGTTAGAATGCAACCTTAGAATCTTGAATGTAGGTGTAAATTGTGATGTCTCTGGAAATTATCTCATATGAAGAGTATGGAAGAAGCTCAATCTGATAAGATATGGAATTAAATGTCTGATTCCTTAGTGGCCTACTCGTTTACAAGCTACTCAGTTTTTATGCAAAATGAAATTCATTTAAATGATGCAACTTATGTTATACACATAATGACAGAATGTCACAATTCAAACAAAAATCTTCAAATCAGTTTCTAAAAATAAACATTATTTAAGTACTTCTTATACTTGTAGCTTTAAACTGTTAATACATGCTGAGGGGGATAAGAAAAAAAAGTCTTTTGTCTTTGGTACTTCCATATTTCAGCAAGCACATGTCACCTAAAATTTATTTAATTTAAAAGGAGCTCACTATCTATGCTACAGTCTTCCTAAATGGCACCACATCTGCCAGTAACAGCTCTGCTCGAATCTCACAGCTCCTTTAATAGTTAACTAACACATGTCTCTATCTCCTCCTGCAGCCGCTCCGTCCCGCCCTCTCAGGCCCACCCAAAGGCTTTAAGGTTTTCATACTTTTGATAGGATTCTCATTCTTGGACTTCTCATTCTTGGTTGCTTGCTTACTCAGTTAACCAAATGAAATATCTTAAATGTTTTATTTCATCTTTCTAATCCCTTGAGTGGCTCTGACTTGCCTGTAGCGTCAGATCCAGAATCTCGGTGTCTACTCATCACCTCACTTAGACACCATCCCAAACTCTCTCTAGGTGTCTCGCTGTTCCTTGTAGTCTGTTACTCAGATCTTTTACTTATTCTGGTCCCAAGATCTCACATTTCATCCCTGGGTCTCTACAATTGTGTAAACTATCTCTACAACTACCTACCCATCCTCTGAAGCATAGCTCAAGCTTCATTCCTCGTCTCTCTGGACTTGGTGATCCTTGATTTCACTCTCCTCTGACGCCATCATTTAGATTATCTCTCTATGCCTGAAGAACCACATAAACAAAGTTCAGTTCAGTTCCGTTCTGTTTAGTCACTCATGTCTGACCCTTTGCGACCCATGGACTGCAGTACACCAGGCGTCCCTGTCCATCACTCATGTCCATTGAGCCGGTGATGCCATCCAACCATCTCATCCTCTGTCACCCCCTTCTCCTCCTGCCCTCAATCTTTCCTAGCATCAGGGTCTTTTCAAATGAGTCAGCTCTTTGCATGACATGGCCAAACTATTGGAGTTGCAGCTTCAACATCAGTCTTCCAATGAATACCCAGGACTGATCTCCTTTAGGATGGACTGGCTGGATCTCCTTGCAGTCCAAAGGAATCTCAAGAGTCTTCTCCAACACCACAGTTCAAAAGTATCAGTACCTTGGCACTCAGCTTTCTTTATGGTCCAACTCACATCCGTACATGACCACTGGAAAAACCATAAGCCTGACAGGATGGGCTTTTGTTGACAAAGTAATGTCTCTGCTCTTCAACATGCTATCTAGCTTGGTCATAACTTTCCTTCCAAGGAGTAAGCGTCTTTTAATTTCATGGCTGCAGTCACCATCTGCACTAATTTTGGAGCCCAAAAGTAAAGTCAGCCACTGTTGCCACTGTTTCCCCATGTTTTCCCCATGAAGTGATGGGACCAGAGGCATGATGTTCGTTTTCTGAATGTTGAGCTTTATGCCAACATTTTCACACTCCTCTTTCAATTTCATCAAGAGGCTTTTTAGTACTTCTTCACTTCCTACCATAAGAGTGGTGTCATCTGCATATCTGAGGTTATTGATATTTCTCCTGGAAAACTTGATGCCAGCTTGTACTTCATCCAGCCCAGCGTTTCTCATGATGTACTCTGCATGAAAGTTAAATAAGCAGGATGACAATATACAGCCTTGACGTACTCCTTTTCCTACTTGGAACCAGTCTGTTCCATGTCCAATTCGAACTGTTGCTTCCTGATCTGTATACGCATTTTTCAAGAGGCAGGTCAGGTGGTCTGGTATTCCCATCTCTTTCAGAATTTTCCACAGTTTCTTATGATCCACACAGTCAAAGGCTTTGGCATAGCCAATAAAGCAGAAATAGATGTTTTACTGGAACTCTCTTGCTTTTTCCATGATCCAGTGGATGTTGGCAATTTGATCTCTGATTCCTCTGCCTTTTCTAAATCCAGCTTGAACATCTGAAAGTTCACAGTTCACGTATTGCTGAAGCCTGGCTTGGAGAATTTTGAGCATTACTTTGCCAGTGTGTGAGATGAGTACAATTGTGTGATAGTTTGAGTATTCTTTGGCATTGCCTTTCTTAGGGATTGGAATGAAAACTGACCTTTTCCAGCCCTGTAGTCACTGCTGAGTTTTCCAAATTTGCTGGCATATTAATACTCCAAGCCAGACTTCAGCAATACGTGAACCACAAACTTCCAAGATGTTCAAGCTGGTTTCAGAAAAGGCAGAGAAACCAGAGATCAAATTGCCAACATCAGCTGGACTATGGAAAAAGCAAGAGAGTTCCAGAAAAACATCTCTTTCTGCTTTATTGACTATGCCAAAGCTGTTGACTGTGTGGATCATAATAAACTGTGGAAAATTCTGAAAGAAATGGGAATATCAGACCACCTAACCCGCCTCTTGAGAAATCTGTATGCAGGCCAGGAAGCAAAGTTAGATCTGGACATGGAACAACAGACTGGTTCCAAATAGGAAAAGGAGTACGTCAAGGCTGTATATTGTCACCCTGCTTATTTAACTTATATGCAGAGTACATCATGAGAAACACCGGACTGGAAGAAACACAAGCTGGAATCAAGATTGCTGGAAGAAATATCAATAACCTCAGATGTGCAGATGACACGACTCTTATGGCAGAAAGTGAAGAGGAACTAAAAAGCCTCTTGATGAAAGTAAAAGAGGAGAGTGAAAATTTTGGCTTAAAGTTCAACATTCAGAAAACGAACATCATGGCATCTGGTCCCATCACTTCATTGGAAAAAGATGGGGAAACAGTGGAAACAGTGTCAGACTTTATTTTTTGAGCTCCAAAATCACTGCAGAATATGATTGCAGCCATGAAATTAAAAGACGCTTACTCTTTGGAAGAAAAGTTATGATCAAGCTAGATAGCCTATTCAAAAGCAGAGACATTACTTTGTTGACTAAGGTCCGTCTAGTCAAGGCTATGGTTTTTCCTGTGGTCATGTATGGATGTGAGAGTTGGACTGTGAAGAAGGCTGAGCACCGAAGAATTGATGCTTTTGAACTGTGGTGTTGGAGAAGACTCTTGAGAGTCCCTTGGACTGCAAGGAGATCCAACCAGTCCATTCTGAAAGAGATCAATCCTGGGATTTCTTTGGAAGGAATGATGCTNGGAGAAGACTCTTGAGAGTCCCTTGGACTGCAAGGAGATCCAACCAGTCCATTCTGAAGGAGATCAGCCCTGGGATTTCTTTGGAAGGAATGATGCTAAAGCTGAAACTCCAGTACTTTGGCCACCTCATGCAAAGAGTTGACTCATTGGAAAAGACTCTGATGCTAGAAGGGATTGGGGGCAGGAGGAGAAGGGGACGACCGAGGATGAGATGGCTGGATAGCATCACGGAATCGATGGATGTGAGTCTGAGTGAACTCCGGGAGATGGTGATGAACAGGGAGGCCTGGCGTGCTGCGATTCATGGGGTCGCAAAGAGTCGGACACGACTGAGCGACTGAACTGAACTTCATACTGATGGAGAATGTTAGCAAATGTATATTGAGATATACACTAATATATTATCTATTAAAGCATAAGAATTTGTGCTGTGACTTTTAATGCCAAAAAAAGAATTACCAGAATTTACAATTTGTATGTTTGGCCTTTTTTTCCTTAAGAACTGAATATGCTGCTTCAGAACTTTAAGACAAGGCGTTTGATAACTCATTTTTTCAAATGAAAAATAGTCACTTGTATACTGAGATATACACTAATATATTATCTATTAAAGCATAAGAATCTATGCTGTGACTTTTAATGCCAAAAGAAGAATGACCAGAATTTATAATTTATAGTAATAAGTTTGGCCTTTTTTGCCTTAAGAACTGAATATGCTGCTTCAGAACTTTAAGACAAGGTGTTGATAACTCATTTTTTCAAATGAGAAATAGTCACTTTTTGTTGATTTCACTTATTTTCCACTTATTAACACATTATCTACAATGGTGACTTAGACAAAAGGATAAATTAGGATTCATAGACTTATTTATGTGACACCTAAATAGCTAGGCAAACATAGATCTGACATTTGCTGCCTCAACGTTACAGTTTAATTAGAAATGTTTTTAAGTTATATTAAAGCCTGTTTGTGCTGAAAGTTTGATCTAAAAAACTAATGATATCGATAAATATATTCAGTTTGACAGTTAATTTCAATGATGAATCAGTGTTCAGGTCTTATCTTGCACATTCTTTATGTAATTACAAAATCAGTGTCAAGTTTATCAAAAAGCTCATAGTATTTTAATATTTTATTAACATGGACACTTAAGTTTTTTAATCTTTAGAAGTTAAGTTGCTCAAGAAAAATTTTAAATATTTTCTGTATACAATTATAACATTATTGTCACACAGATGTTGCACATTTTATGTGCCAGAAGCCTTAAAATTCTTCCTGTGAAAATGTTGATATATTGTAACAGTTATTTCAAATTTGATATGTAGAGAAGAATAGGGGTTAGTTTATGTCTATATTGGAAACCTTTAAGAGATTACTTGGAGGTTTCAAAAATCCTGGTTTTAATTATAGTGATAAAGTCATTATGTAGTTCAAAAGCTAATATTCTAAATAATATATATTTACATTAAAGTTAAAATTGTTAAGCAAAACAATGCCTGACTTGTTGGCTTGTAACAATTCTGGGATCTGAAGCTTGTTGATGTTCTGTTCCTACCTGAAAAATTTAATTGCTTGCTTATTCTAAATGCCTTGTCAAACAAACTGCTGTTACATTAGCTACTGGGATATCTGCCTCTTTGGAAAATATGTTGATTTTTCCCGCTTAATAAAAGCAAGTTATATATCTGAGATGCTTAAAAATAAATAAATAAATAAGAATAGCCCCACCCTATGCCAAAAATTTGTTAATGCCACCCTAGAAGATACTAGGATTAAATATGAACAGGTATATATGATTCACTATATGGATGATATTTTAATAGCTCATCCTGATAGAACTCATCTGCAAACTGTCCTCCAAGATTTGATCCAGGCATTGACAGATAGAGGTCTAAAAACTTGTCCCAGAGAAAATTCAAACTAACCCACCCATAACTTAGGAAGAGTTATCAATTCAGAAACTGTGACTCATGCCCCGCTGCAATTAAAAAAAGACCATCTGGTTACTTTAAGTGATTATCAAAAACTTTTAGGTGATATTAACTGGATTAGACTCTATTTAAAATTAACCACTGCTGAACTAAAGCCTCTTTTTAACATCTTAGGAGGAGATTCTAACCCCATTTCTAAAAGACAGTTGACTGCTGAAGCTGGAGAAGCCCTAGGCAAAGTAGAAGCAGCTTCATCTGATAGTTATGTAAAAAGAATCGACTTAACAGTAAACTGGCAATTCCTTTGCCTAGACAGCACCTACAGGTGTTCTGTGGCAGAATGGTCCTTTAGAATGGATTCACCTTCCCGCCCAAGCTAAAAAAGTGGTGGCTTCTTATCCAGGCTTGATAGCAACGTTGATATTAAAAGGGAGGAAACGGAGCATTGAATTGTTTGGGAAAGAGCCAGCAGATATTGTAATTCCATATAATAAGGAACAACTTGATGCTCTTCTAATGTTTGATGATAATTGGCAGATTGCTATAGGAGATTATTGTGGTCAAATTTTACATAATTTACCCTCACATGCTTTGTTAATTCAAAAACTAAAAGAAGGGGAGTTTAACTATAGCTTCCCCCAATCAAATCTTTTACAAAGAGCAACATGCTCTTTGTAATAAATAACCTAAATGCAAAGCCGTTGGTAAAATGGAAGGACCTCCTCTCCAGACAATAAGAAAGGTTCCGACCCATACTAGTGGTCGAGGCTGTGCTTGTCTTTTTCCACAGGATGCAGATTCGCCAATTTGGATCCCGGACAGATTGATCCCCCATTGCTTCAAAGGGCACTCCTCTACCTGCCACCACACGGAACAGCCACGTGCCGGGAGCCGTTGGTGGGGCCAGCCTGGCTGACCGGACCCAGTGGCCTCCCTTGCAGCTGGCAGCCCCGCCAGAGACTGCGCTTGCTTACCGGCAGGAGAGGCAAGATAAGCATTGAGATCCCGATGGGACTGACAGCTGCTGCAGGGCGAACTCTGACCAGAAAATGATTCTATTTACTCTATTTTAGCTTGTCTACCCTCTCCTTATGTTGTTCTCTTGGTTAACGATTCTGGGAAACTTAATGTTCATATGAATTACACAGGTGGACTTAATATAGTGTCTTATAAACAATGTATGCTCTCATCCTGTTAAGATTTAATGCGATCAAGACGGTTTGTGGGCTTACTAATCTTACGAAATTCAGCTTTAATAACAACAACTATTACTGTTACTGTTACTGTGGCAGCAAATGCCCAATATGTTAAAAGATCATATTTTAGGTGTTTGGAATAGCTCAGATATTACTTTAGACTTAGGGAAACTTCACAATCAGATACAGACCTTGGAATACTCTCGATTGGATTTTACTGCCCCTGGAACAGCTAATGACTTTTTCCACACCTTCTCTAACTTTATTTCTGGAAAAAAACATTCTGTCTAATATCTTCAATGCTGCTGTTGGTGCTCTAATTTTGCTTCTTATAATCATTCTTCCTTGTATTGTCAGGATTCTTCGGCAGAGCATTCAAAAGCTCTCCACTGAGCTGCACCTGATTATTTTAAAAAACAAAAAAGGGGGAGATGCCGGGGGAAAGCGTGAGGAACTCCACCCATGGCAAAGGTCATGAGGAAGGAAGCTTGGCATATGCAAAGGCGTGATCAAGCTTCAGGAAACCCCCTGTTCCCGAGCATCTACCCCCCAAAACAGAGTACCTTACGAGGGCTCTCCCCCATAACCATTTCTCTCGGAGAAGGAGTTAACTTGCAGCTCCAGTTAATAAAAATTCCTGGGCGTGACAAGAGTGTTTCAACTTACGAACTCTGAAGTTTCTCTGGCCTGCCTGATCAGGTTCGTCCGGCCACATGTGATTGTTTACAGCCTCCCAACTGTGACAGGCACGGGATGCTTTAAAACTTTCTAAATATAGACTCTTTTGAGAAGTTAGAAGATCATTAGTATAGTATTAGTGGGTTGATTAGGAATTATATTGGTGAAGGGTTTTTTCATTTGTCCTATCAATAATTACTGCTAATTCCCTGCCCTGGGTGTGACAAGTGTGTCTCAGGTCAAACCTCTCTGCTGACAGACTAGCTTGTGTGACAACCTCTCAACCATAAACAGCACAGAGTTTGGAGTATTAGCATAGGGCTTTTCTCATTGTTGAGTCAATGATTGCCCCCAGGGAATATATTAATCAATGTATTTGGAATATAGAAAAGGAAATATAGTAGTTTTTGATGTTAGCAATACTAGACTTTTTGAGTTAATGAATTTTCTCTTTTGTTATAGATCACTGTACTTNCAATAATTACTGCTAATTCCCTGCCCTGGGTGTGACAAGGGTGTCTCAGGTCAAACCTCTCTGCTGACAGACTAGCTTGTGTGACAACCTCTCAACCATAAACAGCACAGAGAGTTTGGAGTATTAGCATAGGGCTTTTCTCATTGTTGAGTCAATGATTGCCGCCAGGCCTCCATATCCTTAGGCACCTGGGAATATATTAATCAATGTATTTGGAATATAGAAAAGGAAATATAGTAGTTTTTGATGTTAGCAATACTAGACTTTTTGAGTTAATGAATTTTCTCTTTTGTTATAGATCACTGTACTTTGTTATAAATCACTGTGTCCTTGCTATGCAAAAATGTAACTTTATCACTATCTTAAGACTAAATAGATCTTAAGGGAAACATTGGTGAAGGGTTTTCATTTGTTGGACTGATGTTTGCTGCTAAATCTCCATATTCCCTGTCCTTATAATGAATACAACAAGCATATAGGAGAAATAAGTATTAACCTTTAAGATTAATCATGTTAAACTTTAGGTTAGGTAAATTCCTTTCTTGATTGTAACTCACTACACCCTCACCCTATAGGAATGCAACTTTATTTGGAGGGTGGCACCTGATTTAAGAAAAAATCACCCCTGGAAAAATAAGTTTTCTGGTTAACTGACCGGTATCAGAAAGGGCCATAAAATGTCAGCAGACCTCATGGCCAGAAGATGATGTAAAAACCCATAAGACCTTTGTATAATTTTATATGAAGCACCTGATTGTGACAAGGGTCAGGTCTGCTGACCCCCGTGTGACTCTGTATTCATCCCTATGTATAACAAAAGGTATATAAACAAACCTGAAAAATAAAGAAATCGGATCAGTTTCTGGAAAGACTGATTTCCCCGTGTCATTTCTTTCTTGCTCCCCATTTTCCTGGCTGAATTCCCATCTGGTACGAGGGTACGCACCAAGCCTACTAACTTTGCCGGGGCTTCTAAGATCAGACTGGGGAGGCCTCAGTGCCTCCTCTCCTTCGGGAGAATGGAAAGACACCTGTGGCCTGCGTAGGTGGTGACTGGTATTCCACTTAAACCAGTTATTCAGCCTTCTTTTTCTCCACTAATGTTTCCTACTACACTGTCCGTTTCTAATCTCTCTATATATATGTAATTAAGTTTTTTCCTAGGACGCCTACTCCGTCCCCACCTTCGAATTACCCTGGATCCACCGGGGCTGGACCCCGGCACACATTCATTATCACTTGTAAGCTTTTCCTTCAGAATGACTTCTTTATAGATTCTTAAATTGAGACTGTTGTCTATAAGCTCTCTATAAGACTGTTGTCAAGACACACTCATTACATCAACATAGCTTCTATGTATTAGAGTATGAATTTTCTCATGAAGCCTAAATGGAAACACCTGACAAAAGCCTCACCACAGTGAATACATTTGTAAGGTCTCTTGTGTATGGATCACCTGATGTCTTTTTAGGCCTGAATGCTACCTGGTGCATTTGCCCCACTTACTACATTTCCTTTCTCTGGATTATGAATTCCCTGAGGATGTGACTAATGAGAATTGTATTGAAGCAGTGGTCACAATATATTACATTTACATCCTTTCTCTCATGTACAGGTGACCTTGCTGCTGCTGCTGCTAAGTCACTTCAGTCGTGTCCGACTCTGTGCGACCCCATAGACGGCAGCCCACCAGGCTCCCCCGTCTCTGGGATTCTCCAAGCAAGAACACTGGAGTGGGCTGCCATTTCCTTCTCCCATGTATGAAAGTGGAAAGTGAAAGTGAAGTCGCTCAGTCGTGTCCGACTCTTCGCGACCCCATGGACTGCAGCCCACCAGGCTCCTCCGTCCATGGAATTTTCCAGGCAAGAGTACTGGAGTGGGGTGCCTTATGATCCCCTTAAGATTTACTGCACTCTAAATGTATGGCTTGTTTCCACTATGATTTTCTTTCACGATTTGCAAGGTTTGAATGCCTTCTAAAACACTTGCGACAATCATTACATGGGTAAGATCTCAGAATTCATTACATGACGGTTAGTTAGTTCTGAACTCAGAATCCAAAGCTTTGCCACACCCACTGGATTTGTGCAGTTTTCCTACAGTTTGACTTTTCTGAAGGTCAAAAGGATGATATACTTTACTGCATTTATTACATCTATAAAGTTTCACTCCATATGGACTCACTGATTATCTGCAAAACGATTCCTGTGACTGAAGGCTCTGACATACAAACTACATTTATATCGTTTTCCTTAATGGTCAGTTACAGATGAATGTGCAATGAAAGCTCTCTCACACTAATTATATTTGTATGATTTCTCTCTAGTATGCATTCTCTGATGAATTATAAGGCCAGAAATCTGACTAAAGGCTTTGTCATACACGTTACATTTGTAAGGTTTCTCTCCAGTATGAATTCTCTGATGACTTCCAAGGCTGGCATTTTGAGTAAAGGACCGGCCACAAATTTCACATTTATATGGTTTCTCTCCAGTATTAATTCTCTGATGAACTACAACTTTGCACTTTGACTAAAGGTTTGCCACATATTACCACATTTATATGGTTTCTCTCCAGTAGATAGATAGAGTGCCTGATGAACTATGGATGGAGGTTCGTGACACTGTACAGGAGACAGGAATCAAGACTATCCCCAGGAAAAAGAAATGCAAAAAAGCAAAATGGCTGTCTGAGGAGTATCAAATTGCCAACATCCGCTGGATCATGGAAAAAGCAAGAGAGTTCCAGAAAAACATCTATTTCTGCTTTATTGACTATGCCAAAGCCTTTGACTGTGTGGATCACAATAAACTGTGGAAAATTCTGAAAGAGATAGGAATACCAGACCACCTGACCTGCCTCTTGAGAAACCTGTATGCTGGTTAGGAAGCAACAGTTAGAACTGGACATGGAACAACAGACTGGTTCCAAATAGGAAAAGGAGGACGTCAAAGCTGTATATTGTCACCCTGCTTATTTAGCTTCTATGCAGAGTACATCATGAGAAACGCTGGGCTGAAAAAGCACAAGCTGGAGTCAAGACTGCTGGGAGAAATATTAATAACCTCAGATATGCAGATGACACCATCCTTACTGCAGAAAGTGAAGAAGAGCCTCTTGATGAAAATGAAAGAGGAGAGTGAAAAAGTTGGCTTAAAGCTCAACATTCAGAAAACTAAGATCATGGCATCCAGTTCCATCAGTTCATGGCAAATAGATGGGGAACCAGTGGAATCAGTGTCTGACTTTATTTTTCTGGGCTCCAAATCAGTGCAGATGGTGATTGCAGCCAAGAAATTAAGACACTTACTCCTTGGAAGGAAAGTTATGACCAACCTAGACAGCATATTCAAAAGCAGAGACATTACTGTGCCAACAATAGTTCGTCTAGTCAACACTATGGTTTTTCCAGTGCTCATGTATGTATGTGAGAGTTGGACTATAAAGATAGCTGAGTACTGAAGAATTGATGCTTTTGAACTGTGGTGTTGGAGAAGACTCTTGAGAGTCCCTTGGACTGCAAGGAGATCCAACCTGTCCATCCTATAGAGATCAGTCCTGGGAGTTCATTGGAGGGACTGATGTTGAAGCTGAAACTCCAATACGTTGGCCACCTGATGTGAAAAGCTGACTCATTGGAAAAGTCCCTGATGCTGGGAGGGATTGAGGGCAGGAGGCGAAGGGGACAACAGAGGATGAGATGGCTGGATGGCATCATTGACTCAATGAAACTTTGGGAGATACAAGGCTCGCAGAGTTGGAAAGAACAACCACGTCTCCCTGCGCTGCTCACCCTTAATGCTCCGGAGATCCTGCTTTTCTCTGAATTTCTCTCCTTTCCCCACCCGCTCCCTTCAAGGCTCATTCTCTTTCATGAAGCTGTCTCTTTCAAGTTCCTCACAATCCTCTTCACTGCCATCGCTTGTCCCACATGCTTTTCTCAATTTCCATTTCTCTAGGAGTCGCTGTCTCTGCTTCTTCTGATCCCGCCTTCCGCCCACTATTTACAGGGTAGGAGACTGAATAAGAAAGGCCCTCCCGCAAGAGCCAAATTCCAGCGGGTGGTATTTGGGGCCAAAGAACCATGGGCGTCACGTGGCTGGTTCAGGTCACCTCCCCCTACCAGGGATCAGGGGAAAGGTCACTCTGAAGGGCAGAAGGACCGGCCTGAGGAGATGTGAGAACAGAGTGGGTGGGAGGCAGAGGGGTCTCAGAGCCGGGAGAGCTCTCCAGAATCCCAGGACCGGGGAGAGAACGCAGCCTCTCCGGGAGGGGGGCGGCCGGCGAGGCCTCCAGGGCCCGAGGAGAGGCTGAAGAACGTGGAGCAAATAAACCACCTCACCTAATAGAATTGTATGTGGTGCAGAAAAGGTAGAGGGGTCAGTGAGGTCAGTAAAAAGCTTTAAGCGAGAAAAAGTGCGAAACGCAGGGTTTCAGTGTTCCAAAACCAGGAACCGGCTTCAGTGCGGACTTTAAACCAAAAGGCAGGCGCCCCTTCGCCGCTTACGGAGATGTTTGAATTTGCTGAGCGTGGTGGGGTGGGAGCGGGGATTTAGACCCGGGGTACAAAGAAAGGAGACTGCGAGAGGCGGGTTTGACTCCAAAGACAGAAACTCACGCTGCGCTGGGACCTCCACTCGCCGCTCTCCGCTTCCGCGTGGGTCACGGTGCCGCACGCGCAGAAAGATAGCTGGACGGCCTGCAGGCGGGGCCTGGCCGTCGTGGAGTACGTGGTGGAGAGAAGCCTGACCAGCCTGACCGTTGGAATGTGAGACGGAACCTCCATGAGCACAGGGGCGGGCGTCTCGGAATGGCGGGAGGGGTGGGGCGGAGCATCCCGGCGCAGCTAGCCCTGGCAACTTGGCCGGGCGGGGCGGGCGACTCGGTGGGGCGCGGCGCGGGGGAGCAAACCGGCGCAGTGCGGCGTGTTGAGGAGGGGCAACTCAGCGCAGGGGGGCAAAGCGTCCTGGCGCAGCGGGCAGTTCAGTTCAGTTCAGTGCAGTCGCTCAGTCGTGTCCGACTCTTTGCGACCCCATGAACCGCCGCACGCCAGGCAACCCTGTCCATCACCGACTCCCAGTGTCCACCCAACCGATATCCATTGAGTTGGTGATGCCATCCAACCATCTCATCCTCTGTCGTCCCCTTCTCCTCCTGCCCTCAATCCTTCCAAGCCTCAGGGTCTTTTTGAATGAGTCAGCTCTTCACATCAGGTGGCCAACGTATTGGAGTTTCATCTTCAACATCAATCCCTCCAATGAACACCCAGGACTGATCTCTTTAGGATGGACTGGTTGGATCTCCTTGCAGTCAAAAGGACTCTCAAGAATCTTCTCCAACACCACAGTTCAAAAGCATCAATTCTTCGGTACTCAGCTGTTTTTATAGTTCAACTCTCACATCCATACATGACCACTGGAAAAACCATAGCGTTGACTGGATGAACCTTTGTTGGCAAAGTAATGTCTCTGCTTTTGAATATGCTGCCCAGGTTGGTCATAACTTTCCTTCCAAGGAGCAAGCGTCTTTTAATTTCATGGCCGCAATCACCATCTGCAGTGATTTTGGAGCCCAGAAAAATAAAGTCTGACACTGTTTCCACTGGTTCCCCATCTATTTACCATTAAGGGAGAGGATCGGATGCCATGATCTTAGTTTTCTGAATATTGTACTTTAAGCCAACTGTTTCACTCACCACACCATCCCCGCTTCGAATTACCCTGGATGCACCGGGGTGGGACTCTGGCACCCAGCGTTTCTCATCATGTACTCTGCATATAATTTAAATAAGCAGGGTGACAATATACAGCCTTGACATCCTCCTTTTCCTATTTGGAACCAGTCTGTTGTTCCATGTCTAGTTCTAACTGTTGCTTCCTAACCTGCATACAGGTTTCTCAAGAGGCAGGTCAGGTGGTCTGGTATTCCTATCTCTCTCAGAATTTTCCACAGTTTATTGTGATCCACACAGTCAAAGGCTTTGGCATAGTCAATAAAGCAGAAGTAGATGTTTTTCTGGAACTCTCTTGCTTTTTCCATGATCCAGCAGATGTTGGCAATTTGATCTCTGGTTCCTCTGCCTTTTCTAAAACCAGCTTGAACATCAGGAAGTTCATGGCTGACGTATTGCTGAAGCCTGGCTTGGAGAATTTTCAGCATTACTTTACTAGCGTGTGAGATGAGTGCAATTGTGGCCCATATAAAAGAATTTGTGTTGATACAGACATGTAGGAAAGAAGAAGGAGAAAGTTCAGGGCAATGAGTTACATCCATTTGCCATAATTCATTGGGTTGTAATCCTCGAGGATTAAGAATGGGTCGAAGATGTAGGGGTCTACAAGTAGAGCAATTATTAATGATTTTTTTTTTTTTAGCATGGCGGTATGGAATTTTCTAAATTTGGTTTAAGGAGCCAGCATTCTTGTACAATTGAGCATGTTGCTCCTCGGGAGTAGCAAAAGAAACAGGTTTATCAGCTTGTTCATTACCATGAGTCATAGGGCCAGGAAGGCAGGAATGTGTTCGAATATGGGTAATATAAATGGGGTAAGTGCAGTCCCTAATAAGAGACTGTAGTTCGAGAAAAACTTGTTGAATAATAGGTTGAATGGAATTTATAATATAGGTTTCTATATTTCCTAATATAAAATCTGAATATAAGGAGTCAGAGACTATATTAATAGGGTAAGGATGTAGGTGAATAACTTGAATAAGAGTATATAATTCGTTTTGTTGAGCAGAATGAAATTTAGTACAAAAGACTTTGTATTCCTTGACAGGCCAGAATGAGGCTTTGGTGTTTTTAGTCCCATCTATATAGAAAACATCGGCTCCAGGTATAGGTTGTAATGTGACAATGCAAGAGATAATAAATTCAGTATTTTTGAAGAAATTCCAGAGTTTGTTAGAAGGATAATGAAATGAAATATCTTTAAAATATTCCAGAAAGGCTATTTGGAAATTGGTAGACGTCTGTAGTGCATTCTCAAATTGAGATTTACTTATTACAATGTTATGAGGATCAGAGCCAATTAGAATCTTAGTTCTATTTATCCCATTAATAATTATTAGAGTGATCAAATCAATATAGGGTGTAAGTGACCTTGTCCCTCTAAAATGGGTAGAGATCCATTCTATCGGGTGTTCTTGTTGGGCAAGAAGTCCCGTGGGGGAATGGAGAGAAGGGAGTATAAACAACACGAGAGGTAAATCTAGTCTAATACGAGTAAGAAACTGTTTTTGCAATTTATTTTGTATTAAACGAGGGCTATTTAAATAGGGATCTCCTTTCAAAGTATTCAATAAATTAGTTGATCATTTGCAATGCCTAAAGTGGGTCTAATCCAGTTTATATTGCCTAAAAGTTTTTGAAAATCATTCAAGGTTGATAATTTATCAACATGAATCTGTTAGTTAGGGAATAATACATTGTCTATTAACAACAGAGCCTAAGTAATGGTAAGGAGTAGAGGTTTGAATGTTTTCAGGAGCAATGATTAATCCAGAGTCTTTCAAGCATTGTTGAGCTATGTCAAACATTTGTTGAGTTTCTAAAACAGATGGACCTGAAAACAATATATCATCCATATAATGAATAACAAGAAAGTTAGGAAATTGTTTTCTCACAGGTTCAAGTTAGGAAATTGTTTTCTCACACGTGCTTTGGCTACATAATATTGACACATCATGGGAGAATTCGTCATTCCTTGAGACAATACAGTCCACTGATATCGTTTATTAGGCCTGATATGATTAGGATAAGGAAGAGAGAAAGCAAATCTCTCTGGGCCTAGAGGGTGTAAAGGTATAGTAAAAGAGCAACCTTGTAAATCTATAATAATAATATGCCAGTTTTGAGGAATAGTGGTAGGTGATGGAATTCCTAGTTGCAATGCACCCGAAGGTTTCATAGATGTTTTAATTTTTCTAAGGTCTGTTAAGAGATGACATTTGCCAGATTTCTTTATTACAAAAAATGGGAGAATTCCAAGGGGAATAAGATTCCTCAATATGCTTTGATTTCCATTGTGTATTGATAAGTTCTATAGTAGCCTCCAATTTCTCTTTTGTGAGGGGCCATTTCACTGTCCAAATAGGCTCGTCATTTTTCCAAGTAATTTAAATAATTGCATTGATTGTTAAGTGAGCAGCGGCCCCTAGGAAGAATGTGGAATATATATTTGAGTTTGCCATTGCATAAGTAAATCTCTTCATATTAAATTGAGGGGTGTATCTATCACATAAGGTCGTAATGTTGCAGGCTGGCCTTTTGGTCCCTCACATGGATATATTTGGACACTTTGATAAACCTCTTGTGCTTTGGATTGAGAAACTCCTGCAGTTTGGCAAGAAATTCTCTGTATAGGCCAAGATTTGGGCCATAAATATTTGGAAATAATGGTAATATCGGATCCAGTATCAAGAAGACCAGAAACTCTTTTGCCATTAATTTTGATATTGATATTTGGTCGTGCATATCCAGATACTATTGACATCCAAAAGGATTGTTTTTGATCTATACTGCCAAATCCACCTGTCCAGATGCCATTAGAGGAGTTACTAGACAGGTAAAAGAAGTAGTTGGGCAATTTTGTCCTCCTTTTTGAACTGCCATAGTATCTGAGATGACATCATAATTTGCATTTCTCCCTTATCATCTGACTCAATTAGTCCAGGCTGAACAGTAATTCCTTTAAAAATCAAACTAGAACGGCCAAGTAAAAGGCAGAAGGTGTGTGGGGGTAGAAAGAGTATCCACCTCATTAGTTTAAGTGGGACCTTATATACTTCTCAAGTAGCTGCTGAGAACAGATAAAAAGAATACCTCCACGTTGTAAGAGGTCTATTAGGCCCTTTCCCAAGACATACATCCTGAGATGCCTTTGGTACAAGATTAGCCAGGGACAACAGGTTCCAGAGAATGTCTCTATGCAAGATATACTGTTGCTGTGTAATCAGGGGTACAGTTTTGAGATATACGTTCCCAGGCAAGATTTGTTACAATTATAATCATTACCATAGAGCCTAACAAAAGCATTTCCATGAGTAAGACATTCGGCTGTGTAATCATTAGTTCTGGACCTAAAGAAAGGTCAGTTCTCTGGCAAGATACATTGTTGCACAAGGCTTAAGGAAAGCATGAGTGAGAATGTTTGTCTCCTCCTTACAGGGTCTTGGATTGCCTGCTTAAGCATTAACTCTTTCATTTCCTCCTGCTTTTAGGAGAATAGTGTTGCCAGGGAAAGGGGTGGAGAGAATGTTCTGCAACTTCTTCCTGCTGGGAAGGGGCATAGACCCTAAATTGTTGAGGCAACATATTCTCCTTATCCTCATATTGAGGGTCTCTGATCCAGTGGCCCTGAGTAATAGCTAGAGGAGGCAGCAGAAACTGCAGGAGCATGAACAATCACTTGTAACTTAAATGTCTAAGCCACTTAGATACAAAGTTCTTTACATAGTTACAGATATAAAAGCAAACAGCAAGGACCAGATGACTACAATTATTACAGTCAAGATAGTTTTCCACCAAGGAGGGCTTTGTATTTGAGCTTCTATAGCATCACATTGCCCTGTACCAGTTAACATTTCAAAAGTAATTTGGTTTGGGGGAGTACCAGCTCGAGCATTAGAACTGGCATGATCTCGGGCCATACCCTGAAGCCACACTGTCCACTGAAGATATTCTCCTGGTTTAAGATGAGCCCTTATCAAAAGTCACCAATCATAAGTTACAGAATTTCCAGTAGAAGATGCCATAGCGTTGAAAAGTTCCTTAGTAAAAGGCGAATGAGGGCCATATATAGTTACAGCTTTTTTCATTTGTTGCATGTGAGAAAAATCAATGATTTCCTATTGAGGTATTTGCCCTTGAGTATTCAGTTCAATTCAGTCACTAAGTCGTGTCTGACTCTTTGCAACCCCATGAATCGCAGCACGCCAGGCCTCCCTGTCCATCACCACCTCCTGGAGTTCACCCAGACTCACATCCATCGAGTCAGTTTTGCAATCCAGCCATTTCATCCTCTATCATCCCCTTCTCTTCCTGCCCCCAATCCCTCCCAGCATCAGAGTCTTTTCCAATGAGTCAACTCTTTGCATGAGGTGGCCAAAGTACTGGAGTTTCAGCTTTAGTATCATTCCTTCCAAAGAAATCCCAGGGCTGATCTCCAGAATGGACTGGTTGGATCTCCTTGCAGTCCAAGGGACTCTCAAGAGTCTTCTCCAACACCACAGTTCAAAAGCATCAATTCTTCGGCACTCAGCTTCTCAAAAACAGGAAAAGCAGAGAAACCATTGGCCTCAGAGATTCAAGACTGCAAAGCCAGTAACTCAGAAAGCCTTTGTCGTGAAGAATGAGTGGATAGTATTTTTTTTCATAAATACAAGTGCGTGCAAAAGGCTTCTCATTGTCATCAAGAAAAGTATTGTCAGCCTTAGTATCAAAAAGAGCCTTAGAAGAATTATCGTCAGGGTCATCTTGTACTTGAATTGAGGAGACTTTTGGTTTTGTTTCCATTGCAAGAGGAGGAAGAGGAGCACTTGGGGCAGGGCTGGTGGGAAAACTCTGAAATCTTTTATGTTGTTCTAATTGATCCTTTTGTAAAGTTTCATCATCTAATTCATATTCATGTAACAAGTGTTCCGCCTGTTGTCGAATATTGGTGAGGGGAGGGGCTAGAATTACCTTGAAATGGCAGAATCACAGCTTAATAAGAGCCCAGAGAGCGAGAAGTGTATTGGAATAGTTTTTCCACATCTTGAGGCTCGTTTAAGATTCTCTTTAATCCGGTTCCAAATTTCTAAATTGAAACTGCCTTCATCGGGGAACCAGGGATTATGTTCCACCACCGTTTGGAGATAAGCCTCTATTTGCTGACACGAAATTGAAAGTCCTTGAACTTACACAAAGGAAGAAAATGCAAAATATTGGATCCCTTAAAGTTGAACGAACCCTGGCAGTTATCCAGAGCAGAGTTTACTAGATTCCTGTCAGGGAATGTTTAACAGGAGGATTCCTATGTGCTGTTTCTCATAAATCCTCTGTTCCTTATCAGTTTCTGTTTTCAGAAATGAGTGAAACAGCACGCTGCTCCCAGGGCTGAGGTCATAAGATGAGAGAGGCTTGAATCTCCTGCAGTAAACATTCTCCTTACGACAAAACTGCTTACTCCCGATCCTCTTTCTTGAGATATGGATTGTCTCCTGACCTTGTGACCATTATTAATCTCTTGTTCCCTTGGTAATGGTTGCTGTACGTTTGGTTTTCTGATCTTTATCATTATCGAAAGAAACTTCTTGTACAACAGCCTATATATATACTCACAGAAAGATCATTAAAGCACCTTTGCTCCATCAGAGCTTGGGTCCCCGTGTCTTTCCTTCTTTTTCTCTGTTTATCTCTTTCAATTTCTTATCATCAGATGGCAGTTCTTTTGTTTGGGATGGAAAGCATAAAGCATGTTACACCAAGGTGACTGCTGAACAGGTTTTAGAAGCAAAATCTCTCCCCCAGGGAACCAGTGCTCAGTTAGCAGAGCTTGTGGCTCTGACCTGAGCTTTAGAGTTACGCAAAGGGCAGCAAGTAAATATCTACATGGATTCGAAGTATGCTTATTTGACTTTACATGCTCATGCTGCAATATGGAACAGTTTAAAACAGCAACAGGTGAACCTATTAAGCATTTCAGAGAGATCGAGAGACTTTTAACTGCTATATATTGTCCTAAAGAAGTAGCTGTTAAGCATTGCAAAGGGCACCGCAGGCATGGGAGTAAAGCAACTGAAGGTAATCAGTTGGCTGACTGTGAAGCCAGAAAAGCAGCACTTTATGAAACCCCTTCACTGCAGACACCCTTGATCTAGTCAGGTCCTGTAGAACAGGAAAAACCACACTATAGTGAGCAAGAATGAGAAAGATATGAGAAAAGAGGAACTAAGATTATGGATCAAGGATGGTTACAGTCCGAGGATGGACAATTAATAATTCCTGAAAATGCTCAATGGAAAATTATTAAGGGTTTACACCAGAGTTTTCATTTGGGTGCAGAGAGTACTTACCAGATAGCTTCTCATTTGTTTGAAGGTAAAAATGTAATGAAAACTTTAAAGAACATTATCAAAAGGTGTGAGATTTGTCAGAAAAATAACCCAAAGAAGGAAAAGCTAGCAAAATCTGGATTACAACAAAGTGGAAAGTATCCTGGAGAGGACTGGGAAATTGATTTTACTCATATGCCAAAAGCTAATGGGTACTCTTGCTTACAAAGTTGTGTGGATACTTTTACTGGATGGATCTTTGCGTGGTTCAGCAACGACCTTTCATGCTCTTCTGAATAAAAAGTCCTTGGCACAGGCCCATATTTGCAAAAAATCAGCACTTACTCACTCTCCTCCGCGACAGAGGCTTTCTGAATTACAAGCTTTGCTATGACAAGTTTCTGACGCTGATGGTTTCTCCATCTTTCCAGTTTTAAGAAATCCTGATGCTCAAGGGCACATAATACCTCAATATGACGGTATTAATCTTTTTTAACATGCAACAAATGAAAAAGGCTGTAACTATGTACGGCCCACATTCGCCTGTCGCTAAAGAGTTTCTAAATGTTGTGGCATCTTCTATTGGAAATTTTATTCTCCATGATTGGCGAACTTTAATAAAAGCTCTCCTTAAACCAGGAGAATATCTTCAACGGACAATGTGGTTTCATGATATAGCCAGAGATCATGCTAACAAGAATGCTCGAGCTAGCACTCTCCAAAACCAAATTACTTTTGCAATGTTAACTGGCGCCAGACAATTTGATACCATAGAAGCTCAACTGCAATGCCGTCCCTTATTACACGAACAATTAAAAACAGTGGCCCTTGAAGCTTGGGATTGAATTACTCCTCAAAGAGGCCTATAGGTAGCTACACTAAAACATTACAAGGACCTAATCAACGTTATGCTGGTTTTTTAGCTAGATGGGAAACTGCTATTTCCAGTACTGTAATTGGAGAAGAGGCTAAAAACAGCTAGAGAAATTACTTGCGTATGAGAATGCAAATCAAGAATGTCAAAGAGCTATCATTCCAATTCGTCAGACTTGGACTATTATCGTTTATTTGAAGGCTTGTCACAATCTAGAATCAGAAACTCAAAAGATGCAAATTCTAGCTGAGACAATGGCTGCTGCCTTCTAGAAAGGGAAATGAAGGATACTTTACATGTGGAGATAAAAACCATTTAGAAAGGGACTGCCCTCGGTTCAGTTCAGTTGCTTAGTAGTGTCCGACTCTTTGTGACCCCATTAATCGCAGCACGCCAGGCCTCCCTGTCCATCACCAACTCCCGGAGTCCACTCAGCCTCACGTCCATCGAGTTAGTGATGCCATCCAGCCATCTCATCCTCTGTCGTCCCCTTCTCCTCCTGCCCCCAATCCCTCTCAGCATCAGAGTCTTTTACAATGAGTCAACTCTTCACATGAGGTGGCCAAAGTACTGGAGTTTCAGCTTAAGCATCATTCCTTCCAAAGAAATCCCAGGCCTGATCTGCTTCAGAATGGACTGGTTGGATCTCCTTGCAGTCCAAGGGACTCTCAAGAGTCTTCTCCAACACCACAGTTCAAAAGCATCAATTCTTCGGAGCTCAGCCTTCTTCACAGTCCAACNGCCTGATCTGCTTCAGAATGGACTGGTTGGATCTCCTTGCAGTCCAAGGGACTCTCAAGAGTCTTCTCCAACACCACAGTTCAAAAGCATCAATTCTTCGGAGCTCAGCCTTCTTCAAAGTCCAACTCTCACATCCATACATGACCACTGGAAAAACCATAGCCTTGACTAGATGGACTTTAGTCAGCAAAGTAATGTCTCTGCTTTTCAATATGCTATCTAGGTTGCTCATAACTTTTCTTCCAAGTAGTAAGCGTCTTTTGATTTCATGGCTGCAGTCACCATCTGCAGTGATTTTGGAGCCTAAAAAAATAAACTCTAACACTCTTTCCACTGTTTCTCCATCTATTTCCCATGAAGTGATGGGACCAGATGCCATGATCTTCGTTTTCTAAATTTAAGTTGAGCTTTAAGCCAACTTTTTCGCTCTCCTCTTTCACTTTCTTCAAGAGGCTTTTTAGTTCCTCTTCACTTTTTGCCATAAGGGTGGTGTCATCTGCATATCTGAGGTTATTGATATTTATCCCGGCAATCTTGATTTCAGCTTGTGTTTCATCCAGTCCAGCGTTTCTCATGATGTACTCTGCATAGAAGTTACATAAGCAGGGTGACAATATACAGCCTTGATGTACTCCTTTTCCTATTTGGAACCAGTCTGTTGTTCCATGTCCAGTTCTAACTGTTGCTTCCTGAACTGCATACAGATTTCTCAAGAGGCAGGTTAGGTGGTCTGGTATTCCCATCTCTTTCGGAATTTTCCACAGTTTATTGTGATCCACACAGTCAAAGGCTTTGGCATAGTCAATAAAGCAGAAATAGCTTTTTTTTTCTGGAATTCTCTTGCTTTTTCCATGATCCAGCAGATGTAGGCAATTTGATCGCTGGTTTCTCTGCCTTTTCTAAAACCAGCTTGAACATCAGGGAGTTCACGGTTCACGTATTGCTGAAGCCTGGCTTGGAGGATTTTGAGCATTACTTTACTAGCATGTGAGATGAGTGCAATTGTGCGGTAATTGGAGCATTCTTTTGCATTGCCTTTCTTTGGAATTGGAATGAAAACTGACCTTTTCCAGTCCTGTGGCCACTGCTGAGTTTTCCAAATTTGCTGGCAGATTGAGTGCAGCACTTTCACAGCATCATCTTTCAGGATTTGAAACAGCTCAACTGGAATTCCATCACCTCCACTAGCTTTGTTCGTAGTGATGCTTTCTAAGGCCCACTTGACTTCACATTCCAAGATGTCTGGCTCTAGATTAGTGATCACATCATCATGATTATCTGGGTCGTGAAGATCTTTTTTGTACAGTTCTTCTGTGTATTCTTGCCACCTCTTCTTAATATCTTCTGCTTCTGTTAGGTCCATACCATTTCTGTCCTTTATCGAGCCCATCTTTGCATGAAATGTTCCCTTGGTAGCTCTCATTTTCTTGAAGAGATCTCTAGTCTTTCCCATTCTGGTCTTTTCCTCCGTTTCTTTGCATTGATCGCTGAAGAAGGCTTTCTTATCTCTTCTTGCTATTCTCTAGAACTCGGCATTCAGATGCTTATATCTTTCCTTTTCCCCTTTGCTTTTTGCCTCTCTTCTTTTCACAGCTATTTGTAAGGCCTCCCAGACAGTCATTGTGCTTTTTTGCATTTCTTTTCCATGGGGATGGTCTCAATCCCTGTCTCCTGTACAATGTCACAAACCTCATACCATAGTTCTTCAGGCACTCTATCTATCAGATCTAGGCCCTTAAATCTATTCCTCACTTCCACTGTATAATCATAAGGGATTTGATTTAGGTCATACCTGAATGGTCTAGTGGTTTTCCCTACTTTCTTCAATTTGAGTCTGAATTTGGCAATAAGGAGTTCATGATCTGAGCCACAGTCAGCTCCCGGCCTTGTTTTTGTTGACTGTATAGAGCTTCTCCATCTTTGGCTGCATAGAATATAATCAATCTGATTTCGGTGTTGACCATCTCGTGATGCCCATGTGTAGAGCCTTCTCTTGTGTTGTTGGAAGAGGGTGTTTGCTATGACCAGTGCATTGTCTTGGCAAAACTCTATTAGTCTTTGCAATGCTTCATTCTGCATTCCAAGGCCAAATTTGCCTGTTACTCCAGGTGTTTCTTGACTTCCTACTTTTGCATTCCAGTTTCCCATAATGAAAAGGACATCTTTTCAGGGTGTTAGTTCTAAAAGGTCTTGTAGGTCTTCATAGAACCGTTCAACTTCAGCTTCTTCAGTGTTACTGGTTGGGACATAGACTTGAATTACTGTGATATTGAATGGTTTGCCTTGGAAATGAATTGAGATCATCCTGTCGTTTTTGAGACTGCATCCAAGTACTGTATTTCAGACTCTTTTGTTGACCATGATGGCTACTCCATTTTTTCTGAGGGATTCCTGCCCACAGTAGTAGATATAATCATCAGCTGAGTTAAATTCACCCATTCCGGTCCATTTTAGTTCATTGATTCCTAGAATGTCGACATTCTCTCTTCCCATCTCTTGTTTGACCAGTTCCAATTTGTTTTGATTCATGGACCTGTCATTCCAGGTTCCTATGCAATATTGCTCGTTACAGCATCGGACCTTGCTTCTTTCACCAGTCACATCCACAGCTGGGTATTGTTTTTGCTTTTCCTCCATCCCTTCATTCTTTTGGGGGTTATTTCTCCACTGATCTCCAGTAGCATATTGGGCACCTACTGACCTGGGGAGTTCCTCTTTCAGTAGCCTATCATTTTGCCTTTTCATACTGTTCATGGGGTTCTCAAGGCAAGCATACTGAAGTGGTTTGACATTCCCTTCTCCAGACTGCCCTAAGAAGGTTAATAAAAATCTTTGAAGAATCTGCCCTTGCTGCCGTAGAGGAATGCATTGGGCCAAAGACTGTACATCTAAATTTGATATTGAAGAAAAAGCTATTCCGGGAAACTCCAAACAGGGGACACCACCCTCCCCCAGCCCCCCAGCCGCCCAGGTCCCCTACAACAAAAACCAGGGGCAACTTCTATCTTTTCCCTCAAACCCTCAACATCCGGCAGTGTTGCCGTCAGTATACCAGCCCTAAATCATTTTTCCCTTTACCCTCAAGCAGTCCCTTCTAGAGTACCTACTGGACTTTTTGGACCCCTGCCCCCACAAACCTTCGGTCTTTTCCTTGGCCAATCTAGTTTGACTTCTAAAGGAATTACTGTTCACCCCGGATTAATTGACTCAGATTATAAAGGAGAGATTTAAATGATGATGTCATGTCAGATTCTATGGCAATTCAAAAAGGGGGACAAAATTGCTCAGTTACTTCTTTTCCCTTACATTTCTATTAACTCTTCTAATAACGTACAGATAAGCGAATTCAGCAGATCAAAAACAATCCTTATGGACATCATTGGTATCTCAATATGCCCAACCACGTATAAATATCAAAATTAATGGTACAAGATTTTCTGGTCTCCTCGACACTGGATCTGATATTACTTTTATTTCCAAACACTTATGGCCCCAAACCTGGCCTATACAAAAAATCTCTTGCCTAATTGCAGGAATTTCTCAAACCAAAGTACAAGAAATTTATCAAAATATTCAAATCTACCCATATGGAAGGACCAAAAGGCCAGCCTGCAACATTAAGACCTTATGTGATAGATGCACCCCCTTAATCTAATAGGAAGGGACTTACTTATGCAATGGCAAACTCAGATATACATTCCACATTTTCCCTAGGGGCCACTGCTCATTTAACAAACACAACAATGATTAAAATAACTTGGAAGAATGACAAGCCTATTTGCACAGAACAATGGCCCCTTATGAAAGAAAAATTAGAGGCTACTAAAGAACTTATAGACACACAATTAGAATGAAAACATATTGAGGAATCTTAATATGGAACTCGCCTATTTTTGTTATAAAAAAGAAATCTAACAAATGACATCTCTTAACAGACCTTAGAAAAGTTAATGCATCTATGAAACCCATGGGTGCATTACAACCAGGGATCCCATCACCTACTACTGTTCCTCAAAATTGGCACATTATTATTACTGATTTACAAGACTGATTTTTAAATATACCTTTACACCATTTAGACTGAGATTCGCTTTCTCTCTCCCTTTTCCTAATCACATCGGGCCTCATAAAAGATTTCAATAGACTGTGTTACCTCAAGGTATACTTAACAGTCCTACTATTTGTCAAAATTTTGTGGCCAAGGCTTTACATCCAATGTGACAGCAATTCCCTCATGCACATATCATTAATAATATACTGT
>SJYT01063417.1:7160-47580 GCA_006410635.1 Cephalophus harveyi | reverse complement strand
CACCTATTAGCTTACTTTGCAATAATGAGAACACCTAAGTCTATAAAAACAGACAATGGTCCTTCCTGTATTTCTAAGCAGTTCAAACAATTTTTACATTCATTCTCTACTAAACAGATTACAGACATTTCTTATAATCCACAAACAGAAGACACAGTTAAACAAACACATTACACACTGAAACTACAAATAAAAAATTAAATAAGGGTGAATACACAGGAACACTTTTATCTTCCTTATCCAGAGCAGACTTTACTAGATTCCAACGCAATATATTCTTTAAGCCTATAAATATTGTTAATATAGCTTGATTTGTTTTAAATTTTTTAAACTTACCGCAAGGAGATATCTTGACACGAGCAGAAAAACATTTCAAGGAATTGAAGGACTCTTCTCTTCTGCCCATTTGGTACCAAGACAGATTGAATAAACAATGGAAATCTGGGAAATTAATCTTATAGGGAAAGGGGTATGCTTGTATTTCCCCAGATGGATCCAACGAACTCACATGGCTTCCTCTTTGGAAGATCCGACCCAAGGGGGGCCCCCAGCCTTCAACACAGAGGTGAGACAACAAAAACCCCAGGAGGAAGAAATTCCAATACAGGCCTGGTGGCTCTAAAGATCTCCAGAAAGCACCACCCTCGGCAGCACCAACCTTACGATCTCCCCTCTTGGGGATAAATAAACCCCCTTACTAATCAAGCTGAAAATCGGGTTTCTCAGTAGAGAATGCCTCAGAGTCCTGAAAATATTTTTGTTGCTCTGCTTGCTTTAATTGCTTGCGCCTGCCCCCCAGTCAGGCTGAACTAATCAATCACACTTACTGGGCTGACATACCCAACCCCCATAAGCTGAAAATCGGGTTTCTCAGTAGAGAATGCCTCAGAGTCCTGAAAATATTTTTGTTGCTCTGCTTGCTTTAATTGCTTGCGCCTGCCCCCCAGTCAGGCTGAACTAATCAATCACACTTACTGGGCTGACATACCCAACCCCCACTTTGTTTCAGGTTGTAGAATGGACGGAGAAAGGACCAATCCTATTAACCAATGACTCCATACATAGGCCTTCTCCCTGGAGCCTTAAAGGGCCATCACACCCTGAAGAAGAAGGGAAACTAATATTTCTCTAGGTTATGAAGTCCTTCCTTGGTGTATGGGCCCAGAAAATTTATGCATAAATGTTAGCAGACAAACTTGGGCTTCTGCCCTGCCTCCAAAAGAGGACTTTCATACACTGCTTAGATTATTTACTGCCCTTTCTTTGTCTGTGAACCATGTTTATACTACTGACACTTTAGGGAAAGAGTTAGGGAAAGAACAAAAAACACTATGCAAAGGGTTTACTAATAAGAACTTTAAATATACTCCGGTTCGTTGGGACAAGTGTCAGGCCAAATTAATGTTTGTGGCTAATCATACAATTGTCGATTGGGGACCCTATGGTATGTGGTTATCTAATTGCTCAGATGATATTAACACCACTGTGTGTGATTATGCTACTCAAGTAGCATAGAAGGTTAGCAACACTATAATGGAACATTACCATGAGAAAGGACTTCTTGTGTGGCTTGACGGTGGAATGGCACCCACCTCGTCCTTGAATCGTCCTCTATAAACAGATTGGGCCTGAACATTGGGACACCTGGAAACTTGCAGCGAGCACTGAAAAACGTGGAACTTGGACTGGACAGTTCACAGGGACCAATCGTAGCTGTAGAAACTATTAATTTCATTATAATCAATCATATTTCATACAAGCTTGTCTTCCCCTTCCTTTTGTTCTAGCTATAGGAAGTTTCAGTTCAGTTCAGTTCAGTTCAGTCGCTCAGTCGTGTCCGACTCTTTGCGACCCCATGAATCGCAGCACGCCAGGCCTCCCTGTTCATCACCATCTCTCGGAGTTCACTCAGACTCACATCCATTGAGTCAGTGATGCCATCCNTAATATAGCTTTATTTGTTTTAAATTTTTTAAACTTACCGCAAGGAGATATCTTGACACAAGCAGAAAAACATTTCGAGGAATTGAAGGACTCTTCTCTTCTGCCCATTTGGTACCAAGACAGATTGAATAAACAATGGAAATCTGGGAAATTAATCTTATAGGGAAAGGGGTATGCTTGTATTTCCCCAGATGGATCCAACGAACTCACATGGCTTCCTCTTTGGAAGATCCGACCCAAGGGGGGCCCCCGGCCTTCAACATAGAGGCGAGACAACAAAAACCCCAGGAGGAAGAAATTCCAATACAGGCCTGGTGGCTCTAAAGATCTCCAGAAAACACCGCCCTCGGCAGCAACAACCTTATGATCTCCCCTCTTGGGGATAAATAAAAACCCTTACTAATCAAGCTGAAAATCCGGTTTCTCAACAGAGAATGCCTCAGAGTCCTGAAAATATTTTTGTTGCTCTGCTTGCTTTAATTGCTTGCGCCTGCCCCCGAGTCAGGCTGAACTAACCAATCACACTTACTGGGCTGACATACCCAACCCGCCTTTGTTTCAGGTTGTAGAAATGACGGAGAAAGGACCAATCCTATTAACCAATGACTCCATACATAGGCCTTCTCCCTGGAGCCTTAAAGGGCCATCACACCCTGAAGAAGAAGGGAAACTAATATTTCTCTAGGTTATGAAGTCTATGAAGTCCTTCCTTTGTGTATGGGCCCAGAAAAGTTATGCATAAATGTTAGCAGACAAGCTTGGGCTTTTGCCCTGCCTCCAAAAGAGGACTTTCATACGCTGCTTAGATTATTTACTGCCCTTTCTTTGTCCGTGAACCATGTTTATACTACTGACACTTTAGGGAAAGAGTTAGGGAAAGAACAAACAACACTATGCAAAGCGTTTACTAATAAGAACTTTAAATATACTCCGGTTCGTTGGGACAAGTGTCAGGCCAAATTAATGTTTGTGGCTAATCATACAATTGTCGATTGGGGACCCCATGGTATGTGGTTATCTAACTGCTCAGATGATATTAACAGCACTGTGTGTGATTATGCTACTCAAGTAGCATAGAAGGTTAGCAACACTATAATGGAACATTACCATGACAAAGGACTTCTTGGGTGGCTTGACGGTGGAATGGCACCCACCTCGTCCTTGAAAAACAGATTGGGCCTCAACGTTGGGACACCTGGAAACTTGTAGCGAGCACCAAAGAATGTGGAACTTGGACTGGACAGTTCACAGGGACCAATCGTAGTCACAGAAACTATTTCTTTCGTTATAATCAATCATATTTCATACAAGCTTGTCTTCCCCTTCCTTTTGTTCTAGCTATAGGAAGTTTACAATTCAATAAGTTGCATCCAAGTACTGCATTTCGGACTCTTTTGTTGACCATGATGGCTACTCCATTTCTTCTGAGGGATTCCTGCCCGCAGTAGTAGATATAATGGTCATCTGAGTTAAATTCACCCATTCCAGTCCATTTTAGTTCGCTGATTCCTAGAATGTCGACGTTCACCCTTGTCATGTCTTGTTTGACCACTTCCAATTTGCCTTGATTCATAGACCTGACATTCCAGGTTCCTATGCAGTATTGCTCTTTACAGCATCGGATCTTGCTTCTATCACCAGTCACATGCATAACTGGGTATTGTTTTCGCTTTGGCTCCATCCCTTCATTCTTTCTGGACTTATTGCTCCACTGATCTCCAGTACATTCTGAAACTTGTACAAATTGCAAATTATATACTTAACTCCTCTGTTTCCTTAAGAAATGAATCCCTTTTGATTCTTTGATCTTGACATAGTCGGTGGTTACCAATAAATCTCCAGCGGCCCTAGGAAGAAGGCCCATGGCTGGACTTGCTTCCTGGTTACTTACTAAACTGCTCCAGTGATCTAAACGATTTATTTGATGGCTGATTCTTGGCATTTGGAGATTAATAGCTATTTGCACCACTGCTGCCATACTGGCATTGCTTTACAAACCTCAATTCAAACACAAAATTTTATCCAAAATTGCACTAAAGATGCTCATACTATGTGGGCCACTCAGGCTCAGGTAGATGAGGATATTCATGATGAAATAGCGGAACTAAAAACAGTCATCAAATGGTTTGGAGATCAATGAATAGATATGCAAAAACAGTTGATGCTAAAGTATGATTAGAATTCTACTCAATTTGTGTTCAGTTCACTTCAGTTCAGTTGCTCAGTCATGTCCTATTCTTTGCGACCCCATGAATCACAGCATGCCAGGCCTCCCTGTCCATCGAGGACGCTATGTGGTTATCTAACTGCTCAGATGATATTAACAGTACCATGTGTGATTATGTTACTCAAGTAACATGCAACATTACCAACAGTTCAATAACACTTCCATGACAAAGACTCCTTGGCTGGCTTCATGGTGGAATGGCACCTCCTCGCCCTCAAATTGTCCTCAATAAACAAATTGGGCCTGAGCAATGCAACATCTGGAAACTTGCTACAGATACTGCCAAACTTAGGACCATAATCATAGTAACTATTCCTTCCATTATAATCACTCATGTTTTATAGAAGCTTGTGTTCCCCTTCCTTTTGTTATCACCATAGGAAGCTTACAATTTAANGGACATCTGAAAACTTGCTACAAATACTGAAAACTTGGAACTTGGACTAGATATTTCACAGGGACCAGTCATAGCCATACCTATTCCTTCCATTATAATCATTCATATTTTATACAAGCTTGTGTTCCCCTTCCTTTTCTCATTGCCATAGGAAACTTACAATTTAATAAGACTTTACGTTCTGTGACTTGTATAGATTGCAAATTGTATACTTGTCTTAATTCCTCTATTTCTCTAAAAAAAACGAATCCTTTTTGATTCTTTGATCTCGACATAGTCTGTGGTTGCCAGCAGATCTCCAACAACCCTGGAAAGAGGATCCCATGGCAAGACTTACCTCCCAGTTACTCACTAAATTACTCTGACGATCTAAGTGATTAATTAGATGCTTGATTCTTGGCATTTTGGGGTTAATAGCCATTTGCACCACTGCCGCTGTCACAGACACTGCTTTACAAACTTCCATTCAAACACGAAACTTTATTCAAAATTGGACTAAAGATCCTCATACTATATGGGTCGCTCAGGTTCAGAAAGATGGAAAAGTTCAAGATAAAATTCAGGAATTAAAAAACAGCCATCCAGTGGGTTGGAGATCAATTAATAGATTTAGATTTACAAAAACGAGTATTATTAAATTGTGATTGGAATTCTACTCAATTTTGTATCACTCCTCTTCGGTTCAACCATAGTGCTTACAACTGGGAAAAAATCAAATTTCATTTGCAAGATGTGCATAATAATGCTTCCTTAAATGTACAATTGTTGCAAAAGGAAATCCTTGAAACCTTCTCTAAGAGTCTACCCTCTTTCAACAACTTGGAAACCTTAGCTGAACAGCTAGCTGATCAATTATCTGGGCTAGACCCTCAAAGATGGTTTCAAGGCATTACACATAGTATTGGATCTGGAACTATAAACGCTGGTAATTATCCTGGTGATAATAATTGTAACATACTGATGCCTTTCAACTAAAACTGTTCAAACTAAACAAACTCACTTGCTCAGGGTCTTTTTCACAAAAGTATCTACAATCATTCCCAATTATGAAAAAGTAAAAAAGGGGGAACTGTCAGGGGACATTCAACTTTAAAGGATCCAACATGCTATTTTCTTCTTTTGTGTGCCGATTCTCAAGGACTCTATTCTTTATCAGTTCCTGGAAAACAGGAACGAGCAGAGCTGCACGCAGTTCTCAGGACTGAAGTCATGAGAAGGAGCATTTGCTTGCAATCCATTCAGTGACTCCCTTCAGTGACCTTTTACTTGAAGATAATCCGTTCAGTTATGCCCCTCTTCCTCAGGATATGGAATGCTTTCTGGCCCTTTCAAGATTGTTATTTGCTCCACTTTGCTTTTCCTCAGTATTTTTACTGCCTAAAGCTGCCTTGTATAAAGACATATAAACATGCGTTTTTGCAAATAAAGCACTCTTGTTTCACTCGAGACTTGGGTCTCCTGCTTCCTTCTTCTCATCGACTCCATTCCTCAGGTCCCGGTCTACGAAGACCATGACAGCTCTGTCTTAAATTTCCACAGATAAGTGTAACTCTACTTTAATCATACATACAACAGTTATTTCTGTCCAATGGAGAACATGACCCTATTCCTATGCATTGTTCCTAGCACACCATCAGTCCCTGGTAACTCTCCCTCTCCTCCTATGCAAAGCCCAGGCCTTTTAACATCTTGCCTTCTCTGTTCAAGGTCAGTTGGTAGAACATTATGTTTTATAACAGGCTGGACTATGTACAGAAGGGCTTCCTGATCCTACTGACCATGATGAGTCATGTCCTAGTTTTACATTATTTTCTCCCCTCCCTGTTGCTAATTCACATACACTATTGAATTTTGTAATTCAGGCTGTGTGTTTTTCCAGGGAACATGGATGTGAATGAATTGTATCTAATGAAGTCGGTCCCTTCACCTCATTGATTCCTTCCCAGAGACCATCGTGAAACACATGTAGCAAATGCATTTGATCAATGTATTATCAAAGCCAAGCTCTTAGAGCTCACCACACAACAGGCCAATAAACTGAGAGACTACTTGTTGGGCAAGGAATAGTGACTTTATTCAGAAAGCCAGGAGACCAAAAAGATGACGGGCTACTGTCCCAAAGAATCATCTTTGCTGAGGTAGAATTCGGGTTTCTTTTACATGAAAAGATCTCTATAGCTTCTCTTCAAATATGGACTTACTACAGTTGCTGAGTACCTGAACTAAAGTCATCAGAGAATACATATAGTGAAAAAGGTAAAGGATTTGCCACAAACACTGAGTCTGGGAAGTATGGTCCCACTATGTTCCTATCTTGTGACTTTTGGGTAAGATCCTTGCCACACACATTACATTGCTGTGTGTTTTCTCCTGAATAAATAGTCTGATACTACTGGTGAGATGAGAGGATAGGGTTATTATTTTTTTTAACAGTTGTGAAATTGGTGATAAATCTTTCTAGAATGAATTCATGTTCTAAAGACCTGACTAATAAATACATATATATCTGGCTTCTATCCAGTATTAATTTTCTCATGAAGCCTAAGATGTTACCGTACTCAAGATATTAGTATGGTTTTTCAGTAGGATGAATTCTCTGAGCAACAGTAGGGTGTGAGTTTTGAACTTTGAAATTTGAAGACTTCTACCATATACCACATTCACACGAGTTTCCCTCATGTATGGATTTTCTGATGTTTAGTGAGTTCTGAGACCTGAATAAAGGCTTTTCCACACTCAAAACATTTGAAAGGTTTCTCTATATGTATTTTCTGATGTTTTGTAAGGTTCGAATTTTGACTGAAGAACTTGCCACACTCATTACATCTGAAAGGGCTCTCTTCAGTATGAATTCTCCAGTGAAGTTGAAGATGTGATTTTTGACCGAAGACTTTTCCACACTCATCACATTTGTAAGGTTTCTCTCCAGTATGAACTGTCTGATGACTTAAAAGGGTTGACTTTAGACGAAAGGCCTCGCCACACACATCACATTTGTAACGTTTCTCTCCAGTATGAACTGTCTGATGCCTTAAAAGGCTTGACTTTAGACGAAAGGCCTTGCCACACTCATCACATTTGTAAGCTTTCTTTCCAGTATGAACCTTCTGATAACCAGCATGGCTTGAATTTCGCCTGAAAACTTTGTCACATATATCACATTTGAATAATTTCTTTCCTGTATGAATTTTCTTATGTCTCCTGAGGTGTGAGCTGTGAGTAAAGGCCTTGCCACGCTCATCACATTTGTAAGGTTTTTCCCTGTGTGCTTGGAGTTCTTCTGTTATTCCTGAAGGATTCATAAAATCATTCCCATATATATTAGAAACACTGGTTTGGACACAAGGAGGAATTCTTTGAACTGGTGAAAATGAGAAACTGTTGTTGACAGAACTCTTAACTTCATTATATTCAGAAATTATTCCGCCAGTTTGAAATATCTGCAGTTTATCCTGAAAGTTAAATCCAAACCTCTTTCCAAAGGGCTTGATGCCTGCATTCTTTCTATCATGCAAATCTCCTCCATCAGGCACATTTCCATTAAGGCTTACAGGTGTGCCTTTGTGATTTCTTTTGTCATCTCTCCCCTGACACTCAAAGTCACACATATTTTCCTGACTTTCCCAAAGATGAAAATGTTTGATTTCACAGCTTTCAGGGCTTCCCAGCATCAATGTTTGGAATGTTTCTAGTTTATCACTGTTCGCTTTGGATTGTAAATGCTTGATCACATGTGTAGGAGAGATATCTGCAAGATGAAAAGAATCATAGGTATCCTGCTCACAATAATTCAAAAATATATGTTGCATGTTGAATATGTATTACACCAAAAGAAATACTTACATCAAGTTATGAAACACCACAATGATGACCTTAAGTGTTTAGAAATACTAAAGGAATACAATTCTTAACTTAAGAAAACATAACATAAATTCACCGTTAAGGTAGCCTAGTTTTAAAAACCATATGCCAAACACACTCACTTTGGACAATCTTATGCCAACTCTCAAAAACTCTCAAAAACAGACTGTTTTTCTAACAGGACCATTAGGAACGTATTGCTGGGAGCCAGCATGAGGAGTCCACGGGCTTCCCCCGTGTCTTCTTTTCTTTCTCTATTTTCTGGCTGATTCCAATCTGGAGCATAGAGGCTCATCGTTTCTACTTATTTGCCTGGGCTTCTAAGACCCACAGGAGAGGGAGCCCAAGGCGCGGCACCCTCCACTATTCAAGTGGGTGCCTGTGGCCTTACATAGACGGTGAAAGTCTCGTCTGAGGCTTTATTGGCTTTCTATGTAAACCAAGGAATACAGCCTCTTTCTCTCCTCTGTTCTCTTAACTGCAAAATCGTTCCTTATCTCTCTTTACATCTATATATCTCTCTCACCACGCCGTCCCCACTTCGAATTACCCTGGATCCACTGGGGCTGGTTCCCGGCAACATATCAATCAACAGTTGTCTCAAATTGAAAAGAAAAATATTACACTATCATTGTATTCTGCAAACTTACTGTACATAAATAAATTCTAAACAATATATATTTTCTAACAGTAAATAATCCAAAACCAAGCTTACCCAATTAATAATTAACTTTTCATAATTGGTTGTTTACAATTGAAAACAAATGAGAAAATGAAGAATATGTCTAAAACAATTTTTTGGAAACAACATAATTTTAAATCTGTTATAGAACCATGTACCCAAAAAGAAAAGGCATTTTACAATGTTAACAAGCAGTATGTGTCAGCTGTATTGCAGAATACATGCTAAAAGACCATCATCTGTAAATGACACATAAATTAAGACGTAAAATATTCACCGGTTTTCTAACAGCCAATAAACAATGCAATCCCCACCTATGTTGTTGTTGTTCAGTTGCTCAGTCGTGTTTGCCTCTTTGCAACACTGTGGACTGTAGCGCACCAGACTCCTCTGTAAATGGGATTTCCCAGGCAAGAATAGTGGAGTGGGTTGCCACTTCCTTCTCCATGGGATCTTCCTGACTCAAGAATCAAACCTGCATCTTCTGCATTAGCAGCTGAATTCTTTACCACTGAGCCACCAAGGAAGGCTAATCTCTAGCCATGCACTATTCTTAATTACCTAGTTTAATGGCACCAAAATATAATAAATTAAAAGTGAGTGCTTTGTGTATTTATTGACTAGGGTCAGACACAATATGGCTGAAAAATGTTGCAAGTGAAACATATACAAGATATAATGTAGTTGAGGTTTGACAGAAAACAAAATTCGGTAAAGCCATTATCCTTCAATTAAAAAATAAATAAAATTTTAAGAAGATATAATGTAGAGCTAGAACAAATAATTTCACAATTTGTATGGAAATACAAAAAACCTCAAATAGCCAAAGCAATCTTGAGAAAGAAGAATGGAACAGGAGGAATCAACCTGCCTGACTTCAGCCTCTACTACAAAGGCACAGTCATCAAGACAGTATGGTACTGGCACAAAGACAGAAATATAGATCAATGGAACAAAATAGAAAGCCCAGAGATAAATCCACGCACCTATGGATACCTTATCTTTGACAAAGGAGGAAAGAATATACAATGGATTAAAGGCAATCTCTTTGACAACTGGTACTGAGAAAACCAGTCACCACTTGTAAAAGAAAGAAACTAGATCACTTTCTAACACCATACACAAAAATAAACTCACAATGGATTAAAGATCTAAACGGAAGACCAGAAACTATAAAACTCCTAGAAGAGAACATAAGCAAAATTCTCCGACATACATCACAGCAGGATCCTCTATGACCCACTTCCCAGAGTATTGGATATAAAAGCAAAAATAAACAAATGGGATCTAATTAAACTTAAAAGCTTCTGCACAACTAAGGAAACTGTAAGTAAGGTGAAAAGACAGCCTTCAGCATGGGAGAAAATAATAGCAAATGAAGCAACTTACAAACAATCAATCTCAAAAATACACAAGCAACTCCTGCAGCTTAATTCCAGAAAAATAAACGACCCAATCAAAAAATGGGCCAAAAAACTAAATAAACATTTCTCCAAAGAAGACATACAGATGGCTAACAAACACATGAAAAGACGCTCAACATCACTCATTATCAGAGAAATGCAAATCAAAACCATAGTGAGGTACCATTTGACACCAGTCAGAATGGCTGTGATCCAAAAGTCTACAAGCAATAAATGCTGGAGAGGGTGTGGAGAAAAGGGAACCCTCTTACACTATTGGTGGGAATGCAAACTAGTACAGCCACTATGGAGAACGGTGTAGAGAGTCCTTAAAAAGCTGCAAACAGAACTGCCTTATGACCTAGCAATCCCATTGCTGGGCATACACACCGAGGAAACCAGAATTGAAAGAGACACGTGTACCCCAATGTTCATCGCAGCACTGTTTATAATAGCCAGGACATGGAAGCAACCTAGATGTCCATCAGCAGATGAATAGATAAGAAGGCTGTGGTACATATACACAATGGAGTATTACTCAGCCATTAAAAAGAATTCATTTGAATCAGTTCTAATGAGGTGGATGAAACTGAAGCCTATTATACAGAGTGAAGTAAGCCAGAAAGAAAAACACCAATACAATATACTAACACATATATATGGAATTTAGAAAGATGGTTACGATAACCCTGTATGCGAGACAGCAAAAGAGACACAGATGTATGGAACAGCCTTTTGGACTCTGTGGTAGAGGGAAAGGGTGGGATGATCTGGGAGAATGGCATTGAAACATGTATAATATCATATATGAAACGAATTGCCAGTCCAGATTCGATGCATGATACTGGATGCTTGGGGCTGGTGCATTGGGATGACCTGGGGGATGGTACAGGCAGGGAGGAGGGACTGGGGTTCAGGATGGGGAACACGTGTATACCTGTGGCAGACTCATGTTGATGTATGGCAAAACCAATACAATATTGTAAACTAATTAACCTCCAATGAAAATTAATACATTTATATTTTAAAAATATATATATATAATGTAGATAGTCATATCATAAAGAACATTATAGAGTATAGATATTACTTTTTTAAACAAATAAATTTTGAGTATTTACTATAAAACATGTACTACTGACAGCACTAATTTGCTTTAAAAGGCTTGAGGTAAATTAACATGCTTTTCTCTAATCAGAGCAGGAGACACACTCAAATGGCCCACAAAGTGGTAAGAGAACCAAGATATGAATCTGAACCTACTGGGACGACTGAAAAAACTTATTTGTAAACAGGACCACCCACCGAATGTATAGACTAGAAAATATTAAAAAATATATATATAAATAAGGAACTCTTTTCTCTAATCAGAGCAGGAGACACACTCAAATGGCCCACAAAGTGGTAAGAGAACCAAGATATGAATCTGAACCTACTGGGACGACTGAAAAAACTTATTTGTAAACAGGACCACCCACCGAATGTATAGACTAGAAAATATTAAAAAATATATATATAAATAAGGAACTTAGAAAATATCAAGGAAGATACAAGACAGAAGTAGTCTGTTTAACTATTATTCAACCCCCCCATCTCGAAATGGGTTGTGAGTCATCATGGATGCACAGAGTGATTTAGGTCATGAAGCGTGTTCAATATATGACCAGAGATTATCTTTACAGTGAGAGTATGTAGAAGGTGGAAGGACATGATAGGTAAGAACAATGTTTCCATCCATATCAAGGTACTATGTGAGGACTGGTCAGGACTAACAAAGGCCCTGCGTGGAGCATAGGGTACATAGGTTTATGTCAGATATCAGCTTGTGACTGTATGTCTCTGTGAAAATAACTGAGAGTGCAAACTAACATACTGACCTTAAAAGAAAAGAACTGGTTCAGCAAGTTTATGGGCATTATACTATGGGTATGGACAGAAACAAGAGAGATTTTAAAAGAGACTGTGATATATGGAGAAAGCAGGATAATACCTGTTATATTATTTACAATGTAATATATCTAACGGTGAATTTTGTAAGTTACAATGGAATGCTTATATTCAAGAAAAACATACACAATATTCCAGGATATTGCGGAAGAATCTTATTAGCAGAAATCAGAAGGAAAATCCAGGAAAAGGCTATCTACACCTGGGTTCCTCTGCCAAGTATGATTAACCTCTCCATTGGACATTTACTTCGTTTCTTCTTCCACACATGGTCATCTCAAGATCGAGGAGTATCAAAGGAAAGGAGGGATTGACAATGACTCTGGAAGACCTTCCCAGTAACAAAAGCCTTTCTGAGGCATCCAACTCTTTTTTGTGGAAGAAGGCTTTATTCTCCTAGACCTTCCCTGAGTTCAAAAGAGCAGATTCAAACAGTTACTAATACATTTAAGGACATTAAAGGATCATACCATGATCAAGTGGGATTTATTGCAGGGATGCAAGATTTCTCAATATCCACAAGTTAATCACTATGATACACCACAGTAACAGTTGAAGACTAAAAACCATATGATCATCAATAGACGCAGAACAGCTTCTGACAAAATTCAAGTGCCATTTCTGATAAAAAAAAAAACCCTTCAGAAAGTCAGCACAGATGGACCCTACCTCAACGTAATTAAGACTGTATATGTCAAACACACAGCTAACATCATACTCAACAGGGAAAAACTGAAAGCACTCCCCTTAACAACATGAATAAGACAACATTGTTCACTACTGCCACTTTTATTGAACATATTTTTGGAAGTCCTAGCCACAACAATCAGAAAAGAAAAAGAAATAAAAGGAAATCAAGGTAAAAAAAATTAAAAAGAAGTAAAACTGTCACTATGATGCTACACACAGAAAATCCCAAAGATGCCACCAGATGACTACTAGACCTCATCAATGAACAGAGTAAACTTGCTGGATACAAAATATATAGAAAACTGCTGCATGTCTATACACTAATAATGATATATCAGAAAGTGAAATTAATGAAACAATCCCATTCACTATCTCAGAGAAAAGAATACAATTCTAAGGAATAAACCTACCTAAAAAGTCAAAAGAACTGTACTCATAAAACTATAAGATGCTGATGACTGATAGCAAAGATGACACAAACAGATGGCACAAGCATATACCATGTTCTTGGATTGAAAGAAGTAACACTGTCAAAATGACCATACTATCCAAGGCAATCTACATATTCAGTGCAACCCTTATCAAATTAACAATGACATATTTCATAAAACAAAGAAAAACTTAATTTGTACCAAAATACAAAAGACTTTGATATCTAAAATGATCTTGAAAAAGAAGAACAGAGCTGGAGGAATCATGTTCCCTGAATTCAGAGTATACTACAAACTGACAGTCAACAAAGTGAAAGTGAAGTCGCTCAGTCGTGTCCAACTCTTTGTGACCCCATTGACTGCAGACTACCAGGTTCCTCTGTCCATGGGATTTTCCAGGCAAGAATACTGAAGTGGGTTGCCATTTCCTTCTCCAGCAGATCTTCCTGACCCAGGGACTGAACCTGGGTCTCCTGCACTATAGGCAGGCGCTTTACCGTCTGAGCCACCAGGGAAGTGGTATGATGATGGCACAAAACAGAAACACAGTTCAGTAGAACAGGACAGAAAACCCAGAAATAAACCAATTTACTTAGAGTCAATTATTCTATAAAAAAGGAGGAAAGAATATAAAATGAAGAAGTCTCTTTAATAAGTGTTGCTGGGATAAATGGATAGTTACATGAAAAAGAATGATATTACAACATTCTCTAACACCATACACAAAAATAAACTCAAAATGTGTTAAACATCTAAATGCAAGACCAGATACTATAAAATCCATGGTGGAAAACAAATGCAAAACACTGACATAAATGTCAGCAAAAATTTTTTTGAATCTATCTCTTAGAGCCATGGTAATAAAAGCTAAATCAAACAAATGAGACCTAATTAAATTTAAAACCTTTTTGCAAAGCAAAGGAAACCAAAAAAAAGAACAAAAATTCAACTTTTGGACTAGGAGACTATATATGCAAATGATGCTACCTATAAGGGATTTATTTCCAAAATATACAAACAGTTCATACAGCTTAATATCAAAACAAACAACCCAATCAAAAACTGTGCAGAAGATCAAAACAGATACTTCTCCAAAGGAGACAAACACATGGACAACAGTCACCTGAAAAGATGTTTGACGTCTCTACTTATGAGAGAAATGCAAATCAAAACCACAAAAATGTATCACTTCACACTGGTCAGAATGACCACCATCAAAAAGTCTACAAACAATAAATGCTTGAGAGGGTGTGGAGAAAAGAGAACCCTCCCACACTGTTGGAAGGAACATAAATTGGTCCTGCCACTTTGGAGAATAGCATGGAGGTTCCATAAAGAACTAAAAATAGAGCTATCACAGGAACCAGCAATTCCAATCCTGGGCATATATCCAGAAAGGATGAAAACTAATTCAAAATGATACACGCACCCCAATGTTTTTAGCAACACTACTTATACCAGCTAAAACACGGCAGCAACCTAAATGTTCACTGACAGACAAAGGGATGAAGAATATGTGGTACATATATACAAGGGAATATTGTGAAGTGAAAGTAGCTCAGCCATGTCCAACTCTTTAAGACCCCATGACCTGCAGCTGCCAGATGCCCCTGTCCATGAAATTCTCCAGGCAAGAACACTGGAGTGGGTAGCCACCTCCACAGCATAAAACACAATGAAGTAATGCCTTTTGCAGCAATATAGACAGACTTAGAGATTATTCTAAGTGAAATAAGACAGAGAAAGACAACTATCATAGAATATTATATGTTGAACTGAAATAAGTGATACAAATGAACTTATTCACAAAATAAACTCACCAGAATAAAAAGCAAACTTATGGTGACCAAAAGGGATAGTACAGGATGGTGATGGGGGCAGGAAAGGGAGAGATAAATTAGGAGTCTGAATATTTACAAACTAATATATATACAAAATAGATAAACAACAAGAAAAAAAAAAAAAAAACAAGAACCTACGATATAGCTCTGGGAACTATATTAAGTATCTTGTAAACTGCTGTATACCTGAAACACAACATTGTAAATTAACTATACTATAAAGTGGAGAAGGAAATGACAACCCACTCCAGTATTCTTGCCTGGAGAATCCCAAGGACAGAGGAGCCTGGTGGGCTGCTGTCTGTGGGGTTGCACAGAGTCAGACACGGCTGAAGCGACTTGGCATGCATGCATGCATGCATTGGAGAAGGAAATGACAACCTATGCCAGTGTTTTTGCCTGGAGAATCTCAGGGACAGAGGAGCCTGGTGGGCTGCCGTCTGTGGGGTCGCACAGAGTCAGACATGACTGACGCGACTTAGCAGCAACAGCAGAAGCATACCTAAAAAGAATGGCTAAAACAAAAACAAAAACATCTCTTGCAGAGATGTTCAAAAGATGTTTCACAAGGGTGTACAAACTACTAAATGGGGGAAGCAGTCTATGAAACAAGACATGTTGACAAAACTGAATACCCACCAGCAAAAGAATTTACTTGGAACATTACCTTATACTACAGACAAAAACGAACTCTAAACGGTTCAAAGACTTAAACCTAAGTCCCAAATGTATAAAACTCCTAGAAGTAAAGGTGCAGGAAATGTTTCTGGAAATTGGACCCATAAATGATTTACCAGATATAAAACCAAAAGCACAGGCCACAAAATAAAACCAGATATTAATAAATTGAACTATATCAAAATTATAAACTACTCTGCATCAAAGTGCAGTGAGTTTGAAAAGACAACCAACAGTAAAAGAGAAAATATGTGAAAATCATACATCTGATAGTAAGTGAGTACAAAGAATATATAAAGAATTTTAAGAGGGACTGATCACCAGTTCCACCATAGGGACCATTCCCCAATCAACCATCCAACGCATTGGAAATACAAAACAGAAACACTAAGAGTAACAGAAATTTGAACTCAATGATAAAATACAAAAATACCTACAATGCACAGAACAACGGTCCAGCCAATAAGCCTCACAGATATGAGAATGTGAACTTGGACAAAGTCGTCCTGGGATAAATTCCCATGCCATTTACAGAGGCTAAAATATATGGTCCTTGATACACATCAACAACACTGTCATGGTGCCCTTGACAGAGTCTCCAAAGCCAGAAAATAACCTGGAAAGATGTATCAGGCTCTTGTGATACTTTCTCTCTCATCATCCTAGAACATACTGACCACGCTACTGGATAGCTTCAAGTGGTGACTTTGTACAGAGCATGAAAATAACATTAGGAATACTGTCTCCATCACAGCTTTCTGTTACCTACGAAATCCACTCCACAGAGACTCACCAGAGGCTGCCAATTAAACACAGGTGGATTATCACAGCAAGGAAACCAGATAAAATTTCAGACCCTCAGGAATATATTTGAAAGAAATTGAAAAGGTAAAATGATACAAAGTAAGGAGAATGGAACATCAGGAACAGCTGACATTCCCAGACAGAGTAGAGCAGCACAAGAGTAAAACTAATACAACATCAAGGTTAGACATAACAGCATCTTGAGATGGGACCATGCGCTCATCCTACACATGGCAAGCTAAAAGAGCCTGCGAGATTCACATATGCTCCCCTCATAGGATCTAGGATCAAAAAGATGATCACTCTACACACTCTTACATTTTCCTAAGTAACAACCACAGAGGATCCAATCTACCAACTTGTCCCACTCCTGAACAGAAAAAACAGCCCTTTTGAGATACTCGTTTTTCTTTATATGTTGTCATTTTGGCTACTTTTACATCACTCCCCACTGTCCAGAGCTTTTTCTCCTGCTGCAATGTGGAGATAATATTCAGATCAGAAAGAAATTCTGGGACTTCCCTGGTGATACAGTGGCCCTGGTGATACAGTGGTTAAGACTCTGCATTTCCAATGCAGGGGGTGCAGGTTTGATCCTGAGTCAGGGAACTAAGATCCCACATACAGAATAGTGCAGCCAAAAAAAAGTAAAGAAGGAAGCAAAAACAAACAAGTAGATATTCAGCATTATCAGAAGAAAGAAATCTAAAGTGCTGTGGATTTTTTAAAAAACTGAGCCAAAAGTCAAAAGGCAGAAAATAGGAAATTGGGCTTTATGGTATTTTTTTTTAACTTTTGCTACTGAGCTTTGTAGATAATTAAGCTCTTCGACAACCTCAGATATGACATGAAACAGACACAGCATCTGAAGATGGTCAGTTTAACCTTGTGAAGCTGTGGCATGCCCCAGTCACCGGAATTCTCAGATGAAAGACATCAGGGCCTCCCAAGGGGCACACAGGGAAAATGCAGATACCCTAGGGCAGCTCTGGAAGGAAGTCATCCTCACCCACAGACAGCAGGTTCCTGTAGGTCTCCAGCATCACGTCCCTGTACAAGGCCCTCTGAGTAGGGTCCAGGAATTCCCACTCCTCCTGAGTGAATTCGATGGCCACATCCTCAGCGGTCAGTTGTTCCTGAAATGAAACCCCATGTCAGCAAAAGGGCCATGAAAAGTTCTCATTTTCATGCAAAATAGAAAGGGTGGTAAGGGGCAAGGATTGACTTGGTTGAAGTATGTGTTCTAACAGATCCATGCAGGGGTATCTGGAGAAAATATGGATCTCTAATTTTAATTTCTTACACTTTTTCCTAAGACCTTATGAGATCCTCCAATTAACATGGATTTTTCATCACTGTTCAAAATCCATGAAATATATAAAAATAAAGCTCAACACTGTTTTGGCTATACAGAAGTGTCAGATATTATGTTCTACCCAGTGAGTGCAACTCATTATCTCGATGAGGTACAGCATGAGTGGTGTCTTCAGAGATGACAAAGTCCATGGCACTCTTAATGGAAAGGTCAAAATTTTCAGGTATGATGTTGGTAACAGCAGCAAGGACTAAAAGTGTCTGAGGGCTTCCTGTTGCTCTAAATTACTGTAGTGTTACTCTAAACATTAAATAAGTACTTTACAGGCAAGAACCTGTCATCAATATAACAGCTCATTAAAGAACCATCTGTTCCCACCTTACCTGTGTCACAGACACAGAAGAAAACCTGTGTCACAGACACTCTGAGAAACTCGACTCAGATCAAGAAGGTAAGAAATGTTACAGGAAGCACCTGAACTCAGAAGCTTGGGCTCAGCAACTGAAGCTTAAGCATCTAACAGTGAAGTAATACAGAGAACATTACAAGTCCTTTGACAGAGGGCTCCTAAAGAAAACTTGAAAGAAGTCCAGGTGAGCCTCCTCCCTGCCCCTCTGTCTTCTCTGCAGGGGGAGCAGCTCTCGGGCCTCGGGCCTTCATCCCTTGAAAATGGACACCTGTGCCAAATTAGTCTCCACCCCCTCCCTGATTGGGAGTACCTCCCCCTTGTTGAGTGATCACTGTTCACAGTGGTGGTGAAGGACTGAAGACACTGACCCATGAGAGCCACAGCAGCTTGGCAGCCCCAGGTCCCCAGACCATCTCACTTACTCCTAGCCACAGCTTCCAAACCAGTGCCATTTCAAAGGACTCTGACACAGCAGCCAAGTTCCCTGGAGCTGGAGCTGCCACAGCAGGGGTGGCTGGCTCTGGGGCTGGAAGTCGGACTGTGTTCGGGAGCTTCATCACTGTTATGCCAGGAACCCTTCTCTGAAACAGTAGCTCTTCTACGCCATGGGCTTGGCCCTCTCAAAGGCCATGGGGCTCTTTTGCCTGATGGTGGGCTAGCTCATCTTCTTCACGATATGAAGGAGCTGTTTCCACCTTCCATAGTTCTTTCTCCTGTGTCTGTCCTGTATGTTCCCTTTCCTGGAACTCCCCAGGCATCCTGGGGAAAGTGGTGGGCTCAGATTTGACAGAAGGAAAACAAATAAATATTGTATTAATATGGAAAAAAAAAAGTCCAAGGTGAACAATGTGGAATGGCATGAAAGGTCATTATAGACGTGAACACAGAAACACAACTGTTAGGAATTTACTACTTAAAACACTAACAGGATTGTTTAGAAAATTTCAAGGCCACAGATTATACTGATAACATAATTTCAGCTGAAAAAAAAAGGTGATATGTAGTTTTTAAATGATGATGTCTTCTATCTAAACCACAGACTTGCACATGCATGCATAGTTATCTATAAAAAATTAACTGGAATGAGAGTATTTGTCTTTTGACAGATTTTTTGGACAATTTTATATTATCCTTTCATTCACATGTGTTTCAGCATCCTTCAGACGATAAATATGTATCCTTTGTACTCAGCTGAGTTTGTCAATAGGATTCGATACTAGGCTACCAAAAGAAAACTGGTAAAAACATAAAAAAAAAAAATATACTTGAATTCAATTCATAATAAAATTGCCATATACAAAGATACAATTTTACCCATTTAAATTTACATAGCAAGGCATCAGCATCCTTCAGACGATAAATATGTATCCTTTGTACTCAGCTGAGTTTGTCAATAGGATTCGATACTAGGCTACCAAAAGAAAACTGGTAAAAACATAAAAAAAAAAAATATACTTGAATTCAATTCATAATAAAATTGCCATATACAAAGATACAATTTTACCCATTTAAATTTACATAGCAAGGCATTAACGGAAGCCAAAGACTTTCTTTGCTTTTTTTTCCACTAATAAAACAGATTTGAAATTAGAAGAGTCATTAGATTATGACAAAAAAGAATTATCACAACAGGAAAGTAAAAAAACTTCTCCAAGAATTAAAAATCATGTCAAAAAAGAATATAGAAAAAAGATACAGTTATTAACCAAGACTATCTGAAGAAACATCATGATAGGAAGGAAACATTCAATACATTCCTTCTGAAATTACAGTGGCATGAAAGGAGCTGTCCAGGGGGCCTGTCTTTCACCACCATACGATGCACAGGAGCAGGGACCACTAGAAGAAATAAGAGGACTAAAACACAGGGCAAGAGACACAGAGTTTGTCAGAGAGTTGAAACAGGTAGTACTCACAAACCTAAGGACATGGAAAGGTGAAAAGTGAAAGGATGGAAAAAGACAGTTCATCCTAAAGAGAGCAGGGGAGACTGTTATATCAGACAAAATAAACTGAAGAAAAAAAAGTGCAATGAGATAAATATTGTATAATGATAAAACAGTCAATTTACCAAAAAGCTGTAACAACTAAAAATATATACACATCTAACATTAGATATCTCAGAAAAATGAAGCAAACATTGAACAGGCATGTACAGATCACATGGCCCAACAAAAGCATAAAACACCTGTATCTCAAGGACACATAAACCATTCTCTACGAGAAAACATATGTTAGGCCAAAATTAACCATTTTAAGAGACAGATACCATAAAAGTATCTTCCCTAACAACAATGAAATAAACACAAGAATAAAAGAAAATTCCTCAAATGTGGACATTAAACAACTCACTCTTACGCCACAAATGGGTCTAAGAAAAGTATCACATGGAAATTTTAAAATACATGGATCAAAACGAAAGACAACATTACAAAATTTATAACACACAGAGAACACTGTACTAAAAGGAAAGCCTGAAAGGTTAAATGCTTACAGTAAAAAAAAATCTGAAATCTAAAATCTATTTTTAGACCTCTAGGAAGCAGAAAACAGAAAACAAACTAAACTCAAGTTTAGCAGAAGGAAACATGTAAATAAGAAAGATTAAGCCAGAGATACAATAAAAAGTAGAAAAACATAAAAATCAACAAACCAAGAGTTGATGTTTTGAAAAAACTATATAGGAAAACCCCCACCTAGACTAAGGAGAAGAGAAAAAATGATCCAAATAACTAAATACAGATATGAAACTGGAGTGATTACAACTAATGTCAAAGAAAGTTTCTAAAGATAAGGAAGTACTATGACCAATAATGCCTATAAGTGACAGTATATAGGAGATACTGGCAAATTCTTAGAAACATACAAACTATTTTACTTATTAAGAAATAAAAAAGTTGAGAAGTGTTGAAAGTGAAAGTGTTAGCCACTCAGTTGTGTCTGACTCTGTGACCTCATGAACTGTAGCCCACAAGGCTCCTCTGTTCATGGAATTTCTCCTGACAAGAATATTGGACCAGAGAGCCATTCCTTTCTCCAGGGAATCTTCCAACCTGGGTCTCCCACAATGCAGGCAAATTCTTTATGATTTGAGCCATCAGGGAAGCCAACTATAACTAGAGAGATTTAAAAAGTAGTCAGAAACCTCTAAGAAAAATACAGGACCAAATTCTACCAAACATTTACAAAAGAATTACCACTAATCCTGCTAATTCTATGGAGCAAGTATGATTCTAATAGTTTGATGATTTCCCAAAGACACAAGAAAGGAAAACTAGAAACCAATACCCCTGATGAATACTGATGAAAAATTAAAATATTTGCACACCAACTTCAACACATATTAAAAAGATCTGGAGAAAGAGACACAGAGAACAGATGGAGAGGGGAGGAGAGGAAGGAGAGAGTGAGATGTATGGAGAGTAACATGGAAACTTACATTCCCATATGTAAAGTAGAGAGCCGATGCGAATTTGCTGAATGACTCAGGGAACTCAAACAGGAGCTTTCTAACAACTTACAGGGTGGGATAGGGAGGAAGATGGGAGGAAGGGGACATATGTATACCTATGGCTGATTCATGTTGGTATTTGGCAGAAAATAACAACTTCTGTAAAGCCATTATCCTTCAATTAAAATAACTTAAATAAATAAAAAGATCTGACCCATAACCAAGTGAATTGTATTCATATAAGGCAAGGAGAAGTCAACATACAAAAATCAATTAATACGACACACTACATTAACAGATTAAAGGGGAAAAAAAACAGGATCGTCTCGATGCAGAAAAAAAACATTCAACAACAATTTGACAACCTTTCAAGATGGAATACTCAACAAACTACAAACAAATTATACCAACATCAACATAATAAATGCCATTATGAAAAGAGCACAGCAATGGGGAAAGAATGAAAGCTTTTCCTCTGAGGTCAAGAAGAAGGCAAGGACACACACTCTGCACTACACTTCAACAAAGCACTGAAACCCTTAGAGCAATTAGATGAGAAAAGGAAATCAAAGGTCCCCCAAATGAAAAAGAAGTAAATGTATCTTCTTTCCCACATGACAAAGTTTCATCAGTAAAAATCATAACGATTACAAAAGAAACATGTAATATCAAAAAGATTCTTTAATAACCACACAAAGGGTCAATCAACCAATTAACTCATTATCAAAACTGCCATGACAATCTTTGTAGAAGCAGAATAAAACATCGTGAAAGTCATAGAACTATTTTAAGAGCAAACAGCAAAACTCTTCAAGAAGGAAGACGGAGGTCTTTCTATTTCAACACCTACTACAAGGTAATCAAGGTGATGTGGTACTGGTATAAAAACAGACAAATAAACCAACTGAACAAAACACAGTACTCAAAAATAATTCTTTGTGTATATATATGTAAGGTTTATTCACAAGGATTTCAAGATACACAAAAGGGAAAGGACAGGATCAATTGATCTGATTCCCAGATTTAACCAGCTACTGTGCATACTAACACCTGACTTCCACAGGTAGTTTCCTTGCCCTGGTTGACAGAGCAGACAGCACATCCAGATAGGCCCGAAGCAATCCCTGCTGCCCAACAGCACTGAGACCCCATATCCAACCCGTGGGTGAGAAGCCCTGCCCAGGACAGTGCCCAGGGGAGCCTCCTCACAAGTGCCAGGTCACCGAGTCATGGGGAGACGGGATCTAAGTGGAGACGACAGGGCCTGAGGGACGGCCCTGGGTGAGTGTGTGTGTACAGGAGTCACGTAGGACATTCCAGAGTCAGACACGATTTGCAAGTCCAGAGAATGGCATTTCAGGAAGGACAGACTAAATATGACCTTACCTGAGAAAGAGCCATGCCTCACTCCTTTTCTTTCCTCTTCCTTAACTTCAGGGCTTCCTTAGGCAACATGCGTCTTCAGAGGTCTGTCATCAAAATTGAAAACATGCTGTTTAATGCTTAGAGTCAACACATCCCCTAAATGAGCCCCAACCACACACACAAGGAAGCCCTCACAGTGAGGAACAGACAGTCCCCTGTGGCCACTGTCTCAGGAGGGACTCAGGACAATCAACTTCTGCAGAGAGACCAACATGGGACTTTCCCACACTTTCCCTCGGATCACACTCCCCTCCTGCTGAGGCCTCATGTACACAGCAGCAGGAGGCACCTCTGCTGACCAGGCAATCGCCTTCAGGTCACACAGCAGGCCCTGATCCATTCCCACTCAGAACAGAGCATCCCCTCCTCGGCCCAGATCTCAGCCCTCAGGACTGGGAGGACTCAAGAGTCCTGATACTCAGTGAGGGATCCAGACGGGAATCAACTGGGCCATCTTCAACATTCTCGAGCTGTGGACCAACACAAACTACCTGTAAGGGAATCTCTAGTCAGAAGGTACAAAACGTGTGTCAGGAGCCGCATTAGGCATTACTGACAAAATGGAAGCACGGCCCCAACCCGCTCTACTTGTCCCGCAGGCACGGACCTCGAATGTAGGAGTTAGGTCTTGTGATTCTGACTTGTTATTTCCTTTCCTCGGTTGAGTTGACTGAAAAGAAAGCTAAGGTGCTTATTGTCCTTGAGAGGAGCATGAGAAGGCACAAAGCCTCCTGCAGTTGTGCCCAGAGAAAAATCCATAAAGTTAACCACTGACATTTCTTCAAGGATCTTTACAAAGACTATTCCACGATGATCATGTAGGCTGCAGCTTGACGCCATGGGAAGGATTGTCACCTGAGACCTATTTGTGAAGGAAATGTTTATGGAAAAGGAAGTTTACTGAATTTAGGGTTTAGGAATAATTTAGAAATGGAGTGGCCATCATGGTCAACAAAAGAATCCGAAATGCAGTACATGGATGCCATCTCAAAAACGACAGAATGAGCTCTGTTCGTTTCCAAGGCAAACCATTCAATATCACAGTTATCCAAGTCTATGCCCCNCAGAAAGTGCAAAGGAACTAAAAAGCCTCCTGATCAAAGTGAAAGAGGAGAGTGAAACAGTTGGCTTAAAGCTCAACATTCAGAAAACGAAGATCATGGCATCCAGTCCCATCACTTCATGGGAAATAGATGGGGAAACAGTGGAAACAGAGTCAGACTTCATTTTCTGAGGCTCCAAAATCACTGCTGATGGTGATTGCAGCCATGAAATTAAAAGATGCTTACTCCTTGGAAGAAAAGTTATGACCAACCTAGAAAGCATTTTCAAAAGCAGAGACATTACTTTGCCGACTAAGGTCTGTCTAGTCAAGGCTATGGTTTTTCCAGTACTCATGTATGGATGTGAGAGAAGGCTGAGCACCGAAGAATTGATGCTTTTGAACTGTGGTGTTGCCGAAGACTCTTGAGAGTCCCTTGGACTGCACGGAGATCCAATCAGTCCATTCTGAAGATCAGATCTGGGATTTCTTTGGAAGGAATGATGCTAAAGCTGAAACTCCAGTACTTTGGCCACCTCATGCGAAGAGTTGACTCATTGGAAAAGACTCTGATGCCGGGAGGGATTGGGGGCAGGAGGAGAAGGGGACCACAGAGGATGAGATGGCTGGATGGCATCACTGACTCGATGGACGTGAGTCTGAGTGAACTCCGGGAGATGGTGATGGACAGGGAGGCCAGGCGTGCTGCAATTCATGGGGTCGCAAAGAGTCAGACACGACTGAGCGACTGAACTGAACTGAAGAATAGTTAGAAGCTAAAAACTTAAGGAATGGGGTAGTGTTAGCGTGTTTTACTATAGCTTATACAGATTAGGAATTTCAGAGATATTAATAGCTAGAAGCCTTTCTAGGAGATAGTGTGCTTAGAATGCTAAGGGCAAACAGGATTTTGAAAGATAAGAAATAACTGAGGAATGTAGTATGCAGCCCAGACATAAGCATGAGTTACAATGTAATCACATCTTAAACAGGATTCTGAGAGAATCACTGAAGCAGAAACTCTGTTTGAAGGGCAACAGTGTTTTCTGGAGACAATAAATCTGGGTGAGGGGAAACTGAAAATGCCAAACCTCTGACCTAATGCTTTTGTCAAAGTATAAAAGAGAACCTGAAGCTTGAAATAAACATGCAGTCCCGCACCTTGAGTCAGAGGCTGCATCATTCTCTGCCGACACTGCTCATTTCTTCAGGCTGATTCCCTGGCTGCTGGAGCTGGACTCCGGCACATGTGTATGCAAAATATGTCATCAATGAAACATGAAGCCTGGACCGAGCACCATTCAGAGAAATGAACCCCCCAACTCTCTTTTTCTTTCCCAGCCTTACTAAGGTGTAACTAACAAAAATGGTATAAATGTACTGTGTACAAAGTGATCATGTGATAGACTCATACACTGAATAATTATTATAGTCATGTGTATGCAAAATACGTCATCAATGAAACATGAAGCCTGGACCGAGCACCATTCAGAGAAATGAACCCCCCAACTCTCTTTTTCTTTCCCAGCCTTACTAAGGTGTAACTAACAAAAATGGTATAAATGTACTGTGTACAAAGTGATCATGTGATAGACTCATACACTGAATAATTATTATAGTGGAGTAAGTTACACATCCACCTATGACTACTCTGTATTATTTCTCTCTGGGCAAATTTCAAGAATATAGAAACAGTACCGGCAGCATGCAGTATCTCAGATCCCCAGAACTTACTTATTTTACAATAGAAAATTTCTACTCTACCAGTGCCTCATTTCCCCCACTACCCAGCTCCTGGTAACAGCCCTATTACTTGATGGCTCTATGAGTTTGACAATTCTAGTTTCCACATAGGGTCTGTCCTCCTTTGTCAGGCTTATTTCACTTGGCATAATGTTCTCTAGGTTCATTCATTCTGGCATAAATGCAGGATCCTTGATTTTTTATATTTATATACAGAGAAAAAATAGTTCATGAATATACAGTATATAATAAATATTTCTATACCACACTTTTGTAACCTATTCTTTTGTCAAGAGACATCTGGGCTGTGTCTATACCTTGGCTACTGCAAATCCAGTCACACTCATGGGACTGTGGACGTATCCCAGAAAAACTGATTGCTTTTCCTTTGGATATCTGTCAGAAATGGTTTCACAGACTGTAGGCCTGTTCTATATTAATTTGTTGAGGAAATTCCATTTTATTTTCCAACATAGCAGCACCATTTACACTACCACCAACAGTGCAGTTAAGATTCTGTGTTTTCTGTACTGTGCCTGTATGTGTGCTTATTTTGGGAGGGACAGGAGTGGATAACACAGAACCCAGCCTGGCAGCAAGACAGTTGCAGATCATTCTAGAGGACAAGCCTCCAGGCTGCAGATCACCGTGGCATCGCTGCCCTCTGATTTTTTGAAGCCATCCTCCCCTACATCACAGGGCTTTATGACTCTTCTCAGGTTGGGCCCAGAGATCCTTACCAAGCAGGACCACCTTATAACAAGCATTCTGTGATCTTAACCTTAGTACTACTATTTTCCCAGCAGGACTCAAACAAACTTACAAACTTTCATGGTGTTGAACAGAGTGTCCACAGAGCCCATAATGAGCCTCTAATGATCTTATACAAACGCAAAGCATTCCAAGCCCTGATAGCTCATGCATGAAGCAAAATACAAAAGAGGACACCCAAGGATCCACAGACACAAGACACCATATTTTCATTTACAGTGAGTGATCCAGGTCAAACATCGAAATCTCCAAAGACTATGAAAAAGAGGGATAATTCCGATGATGCACATGGTCCACTGAGACCTCACCATCTTCCAAGGAAACACTCCAGATTCTCTTGGCATCACCCCAAATGCACATGAACCCTTCTGCACTGGCAACCCCAAGTACATAATGATACCAAATTTGATGAAAAAATTACCTGAGATTTTACCTGTTACTCTATGGTGCCTGCCTGCTAAAAAAGCCAACAAAAGCCAGGGAGTGGAGTGGATGCTGGGGGCACCTGCTAGAACCAGCGCCACAAGACCAAGGCTCCCATCCTCCTGCACCTCCTGCCTGCGGGCTCAGCCCAGGCCACAGTTCTAACAGTGGAAAAGACTTCTCTTGGCTGAATTCCACGTCCTTCATTGCTGCTCACGTGTGGTCACGATTGTCAAATCAAACCTGTGTAGGCACACGTCAGCCTCAGCACTGCTGTCCTGGGGAACATGAGCTCAGGCAGTAGAACCTCAAACCACTCCATGCGGCCTCTCCAACAAACCCGCTTCCAGGTGCTCCAGCTGAACGGAGACATTCTCTTCCAACAAATCCACACACCCTTTGTCCCTGCAACTACACTTGGGATGGGCACACGCTCCACTCACTGGGCTGAACTTGATGCCCCCCAAGTACTGCCACAACCCTCGTGCAGACCCCACCAGGCTCCCTCCACTTTCCCCATTTGTCTACCTCTCCCCCTGATGACTGGACTAAGCAAGAATAAAGCGCACAGGGGTTTCCTGGCAAAGGGGATCACAAGTGGAGTGCCCATGAGCTACCACCCAAAGGGCTCTGCACATGCAGTATGAAAATCAAGAGACTGGCCCTCCTGGGAAAGACTGCCACCACCTGGGGACATTACGGAGTCCACGTACAAAGGCATTTGAGATGAGGAAGTCTCAAAGCAAGGGTCTCCAGGTCTCACTCCCTCCTGTTTTCTCCACCCACACCTACCTGGAAGATATTCTAGCTCTTGGGTACAGGGGGCAGTGTCTCCTTCCTGCCCCATTAGGTTTTGGATTTTTGCTCATCCTCAGTGCACTGAAGTCACAATGCTGACACTGAGCACATGAACTCCTAGATGGCAAAGCTGCTGTCCACGACAGTGACTGGTCCTGGATGGACAGAGCTTAGATCTGGGGGCTGCAGAGGATGAAACTCAGCAGACTAAACATGGGGACATCTTAGCCCACTGCATGAGGACACCAGGTCTGTAGGGCTTTTCAGGACTTCCTATATTTCTTGGCTCATCTTTTGAGTAATTAAGTAGCCACATGGGGTAAAGATCAATTACAGCTGAAATGTCCAGAACATGGGAAACATCTTCATCACCTGCCCTGTTCTCTTGGTCTTCCCTGAGGATTATTCAGCCCAACCCATAGTCCTGTCATCTAAAGACACTTCCAGTAACAGGTACTGCAGCCACGCTGGGAAGAAGAGGAACACTATGACCTCTAAAAAGAGGGGAACCAGGAAGGACTCAAAATAACCCATGAAGAAGGGCATTGATTTCTGCTGATGGCAACTGATACACAGGCAATAAACCTGGGTAACATGAGAGAGACTGTTAGGAGGGGATGGAGAGACCTCTCTGAGCCTAGACTTGAAGGGTGACAAAGGGCCTGAGGCACAGTGACCTGAAGGTGAGAAAAGGAACTACAATGTCAGACAGAAATGGTTTGGGTATTTAGAAACAGAGAAAAGGTAAATGAGATCGGGACAGGCTGAACCATGAGCAAAGGGGTCAACTCCCAGGATGAGGCTGGAGACACTGACAGGGCCCTGAACTTGACAGAGGGCTGTGGAGAAACAGTGAGGAGTCAAGCTTTTGACCCAACAACAAATGAAAGCCAGTGGAAGTCTGAATGTCAGGACGTAAAAATAAATCTCCCTTCAGATTTAGCCTTATTCATAGAAGTCATCTAATTCTGAGCCTGTGATCCTGCCTCCATCCTACAGTTTTCCTTTTCCTTTTTCATTCAGAGAGGACTGGGATCTATTTAAAATTTTAATTACCACCAGAAACTCCCTCCAATCCAGAAGTGCAACACACAGACACACAGCCAACTGGTTAATCATTTCAGGGGTCAGTGTTGCTCACGCTCAGAGATTTCGGTCTAGTCTCTCATCTGCATGTTACAAGTGCGCTCCCTCAGGCCCAGAGAGAAGCCGTTTTTGAGAAGGTCTGAGCTGAGTGAAGAGAACCAGGTATAACTGAATAATGAAATGGGAGGCTGAAGGGCAATGGGGCCAAGTTTGTCCTTATAGCCCATTCCATTTAAGACCAGGAACATCTGTCATGTATCTGAGCAAACGAAACTTTTCTTTCAAGATTGGGTCAAACTGATACCAAGCAGGTAATTCTTTATCATAAGATTGCAGTAAAATATTTTAAAAATACAGAATTGCAAACATATATCCACTGGGACAAAAAACATTGTAAGGGGTCAGCTTGGAAATAGGATCTGAGCAATCTTTTTCATTATGAAGAGAGAGGCTCTGTTGGAAGGTTCCAGGTCAATGCAGCCCACCCTTCCTCATTTGCACAGAAAAGTCACAAAGGGACCTGAGGGAAACATCTTCATATCACCACACAGCTTTTTTTCACTGATAATAGAAAATGGAGAAAACAGACCATCAGACTTACCAGTTAAACTAGGTGTTTTTCTTTTATTGAAAGGGAAGAATGAAGCATTTTGTTGGTTTTATCATGTTAAATGTTCTTTTATTTTCCCAGTTTTCAAAGAAATGCCTTTAATTTCACAAGATCTAATGTCATACCTCCGTTATTCTCTGGTAAAGAGCTGAGACCAGAAATATCCATTTGTGTGTGCACACATAAACACATACACACAATTCATGTCTTTGGTAAAATCACAATTGAAAATATGTCTATTTTATTACAAGATGTTGAGAGGGTAACAGGCAGGAAGGCCAGGGGTCTCCAAAGGGAGGAAACAGGCTGCAAGTGTCAGACATTTTTTTCTCTCTTAAGCAGCAGGAAGAAACAAACTAGTGATATTTTTTTCCTTCACTATAGAAATCTAAAAGGAGGTTTCTCTTAAAATACTGTGGTGTCACAATGACACCTGGGATCAGACTCTCAAGACAATCAGGACTGAAGGTGCCTGGGGGTCCCACACAAGCTCATGTCCTAATTACACCTGAGGAACCCCGGGTATTAATAACTGTGTGCGGCCCAGCCGTCGATTTCCTTTTAGATACTGGGCAACTTACTCAGTGCTTACTGAAGGCCCTGGCCCACTTCCTTCCCAATTCACTTCTGTAAGGGGACTGTCTGGACGAGCCAAAGGGTATTATTTCAGCTATTCTTTATGTTGTAACTGAGATTCTGGGCTATTTTCACATGAGTTTCTGACTGTGCCAGAGTCTCCCTCACCCCTTTTGGGGAGAAATATACTGAACAAGGACCATGCCTCTGTTTTGATAAATATGGAGCTCTACCTTTCTCTCCCTTTAGTTGAAAAAAATGTAAATCCTGGAGTATGGGCTGATGGAAAATCTGTGGGTCGATAGACTCTGATGCTGGGAGGGATTGGGGGCAGGAGAAGAAGGGGACGACCGAGGATGAGATGGCTGGATGGCATCACGGACTTGATGGACGTGAGTCTGAGTGAACTCCAAGAGATGGTGATGGACAGGGAGGCCTGGCGTGCTGCGATTCATGGGGTTGCAAAGAGTCGGACACGACTGAGTGACTGAACTGAACTGCCTAATCCTTATACTCTACTGTCTGAAATTCCTGAACAAGTCAAATATTTCTCAATAATTGATTTGAAAGATGCCTTCTATTCAGTGCCTTTGGCTGAGGGAAGTTGATTTATATTTGCCTTTGAGGACCCTATGCAGCCAGCTTCTCAGTTAACCTGGACAGTTTTGCCCCAGGGATTTCGTGACAGTCCTCACTTATTTGGACAAATTTTGTCATGGGATCTACAAAACTTTAATAGCTGTGAAGAAGTGGTACTACAATATGTAGATGATATTCTGCTCTGTGCTGAGACAGAGGAAGCTTGTTCATGGGCTTCAGAAGATTTCTTAAACTTTCTGGCAAGCTGGGGTTACAAAGCATCAAGAGAAAAGGCTCAGCTTCGTCAACAATCTGTTAGATATCTGGGCCTAATCATATCAGAAGGGACTACGGCCATAGGCCCCTAGAGAATAAAACCTATACTAAATCATCCCCTACTTATGATTTTAAGACAATTGAGAGGATTTTTCGGAAATCACAGGATATTGTCACATTTGGATTCCAGGTTATGAGGAACTTGTCCGGCCATTATATAAACTTATAGCTGAGACTCACCAGGCCCAAAACGACAAACTGGTTTGGTCTCCAGATATTCAAAAGGCTTTTAAGGTTCTTCAGGCTGCTCTCCTGCAAGCTCCCACTTTGAGCTTGCCCCCAGGGTCAGAATTTAATTTGTTTGTCACTGAAAGAAAAGGTATGGCCTTAGGAATTTTGACACAACACCGAGGGCCTCACCAGCAACCTATTGCTTATCTAAGCAGAGAATTAGATGTAATTTCATGTGGGTGGCCCCATTGCCTAAGAGTAATTGGGGCAACTGCTTTATTAACACCTGAAACTTTTTAAAACTAAATAATGGACGAACTCTTACTGTATTGACTTCTCACGATTGAGTGGAATCTTAAATGCTAAGTTTAATACTTGGATGACAGACTGTGGGCTTCTTAAATATCAGCCATTTTTGTTAGAAGGACCAGTAACTAAGCTTAAAGTTTGTGGAAATGTAAATCCTGCCACTTTCCTTCCTGAGAAGGAAAATGAAACACCTAATCATGCTTGTTCCCAATTTATAACTTTAAACTATGCAACTCAGGAAGATCTAATGGATACCCCATTAGACAAACCTGACATGGAACTATTTACAGATGGCAGTTGTTTTGTTCTGGATGGAAAATGTAAAGCAGGTTATGCCATGGTGACTGCTGAACAGGTTTTAGAAATATAACCTCTCCTCTAGGGAACCAGTTCTCAGTTAGCAGAGCTTGTGGCTCTGACCTGAGATCTACAGTTAAATAAAGGGCAGTGAATAAATATCTACACTGATTCTAAGTATGCTTATTTGACTTTACATGTTCATGCTGCAATATGAAAAGAAGGAAAGTTTAAAACAGGAACAGGAGAATCTATTAAGCATTTCAGAGAGATAGTGAGACTTTTAACAACTATATATTCTCCTAAAGAAGTAGCTGTTATGCATTGCAAAGGGCAGAGCAGGGATGGGAGTAAAGTAGCTGAAGGTAATTAGCTGGCTGACTGTCAAGCCAGAAAAGCTGCACTTTAGGAAACCCCCTCAATGCAGACAGCTTTGATCTGGACAGGTCCTGTGGAACAGGAAAAACCACAATAAACTGAGGAAGAATTAGAAAGATATGAGAAAAGAGGAGCAAAGATTACTAATAAAGGATGGTTACAATCTGAGGATGGATGATTAATAATTCCTGAAAATGCTTAATGGAAAATTCTTAAGGGTTAACACCAGAGTTTTGATTTAGATGTAGAGAGTACTTACCAGATGCCTTCTTGTTTGTTTGAAGGTAAAACTGTAATGAAAACTTTCAGTTCAGTCCAGTCGCTCAGTCGTGTCCGACTCTTTGCGACCCCATGAATCGCAGCACGCCAGGCCTCCCTGTCCATCACCAACTCCCGGAGTTCACTCAGACTCACGTCCATCGAGTCCGTGATGCCATTCAGCCATCTCATCCTCTGTCGTCCCCATCTCCTCCTGTCCCCAATCCCTCCCAGCATCAGAGTCTTTTCCAATGAGTCAACTCTTCACATGAGGTGGTCAAAGTACTGGAGTTTTAGCTTTAGCATCATTCCTTCCAAAGAAATCCCAGGGCTGATCTCCTTCAGAATGGACTGGTTGGATCTCCTTGCAGTCCAAGGGACTCTCAAGAGTCTTCTCCAACACCGTAGTTCAAAAGCATCAATTATTCAGTGCTCAGCTATCTTCATAGTCCAAAACTCACATCTGTACATGATCACAGGAAAAACCATAGCCTTGACTAGATGGACCTTTGTTGGCAAAGTAATTTCTATGCTTTTGAATATGCTATCTAGGTTGGTCATAACTTTCCTTTCAAGGAGTAAACATCTTTTAATTTGATGGCTACAATCACAATCTGCAGTGATTTTGGAGTCCAAAAAAATAAAGTCTGACACTGTTTCCCCATCTATTTCCCATGAAGTGATGGGACCAGATGCCATGATCTTCGTTTTCTGAATGTTGAGCTTTAAGCCAATTTTTTCACTCTCCTCTTTCACTTTCATCAAGAGGCTTTTTTGTTCCTCTTCACTTTCTGCCATAAGGGTGATGTCATCTGCATATCTGAGGTTACTGACATTTCTCATGGCAATCTTGATTCCAGCTTGTGCTTCTTCCAGCCCAGCGTTTCTCATGATGTACTCTGCATATAAGTTAAATAAGCAGGGTGACAGTATACAGTCTTGACATACTCCTTTTCCTATTTGGAACCAGTCTGTTGTTCCATGTCCAGTTCTAACTGTTACTTGCTGACTTGCATATAGGTTTCTCAAGAGGCAGGTCAGGTGGGTATTCACATCTCTTTCAGAATTTTCCACAGCTAATTGTGATCCACACAGTCAAAGTCTTTGGCATAGTCATAAATCAGAAATAGATGTTTTTTTGGAAATCTCTTGCTTTTTCCATGATCCAGCAGATGTTGTCAACTTGATCTCTGGTTCCTCTGCCTTTTCTAAAATCAGCTTGAACATCTGGAAGTTCACGGTTCACATATTGCTGAAGCCTGGCTTGGAGAATTTTGAACATTACTTTACTAGCGTGTAGGATGAGTGCAATTGTCCGGTATTTTGAGTATTCTTTGACATTGCCTTTCTTTGGGATTGGAATGAAAACTGACCTTTTTAGCCCTGTGGCCACTGCTGAGTTTTCCATATTTGCTGGCATGTTGAGTGCAGCACTTTCACAGCATCATCTTTCAGGATTTGAAATAGCTCTACTGGAATTCCATCACCTCCACTAGCTTTGTTCATAGTGATGCTTTCTAAGGCCCACTTGACTTCACATTCCAGGATGTCTGGCTCTAGATGAGTGATGACACCATTTTGATTATCCGGGTCATGAAGATCTTTTTTGTACAGTTCTGTGTATTCTTGCCACCTCTTCTTAATATCTTCTGCTTCTGTTAGGTCCATACCATTTCTGTCCTTTATCAAGCTCATCTTTGCATGAAATGTTCCCTTAGTATCTCTCATTTTCTTGAAGAGATCACTAGTCTTTCCCATTCTATTGTTTTCCTCTATTTCCTTGGATTGATCGCTGAAGAAGGCTTTCTTATCTCTTCTTGCTATTCTTTGGAACTCTGCATTCAGATGCTTATATCTTTCCTTTTCTTCTTTGCTTTTTTACTTGTCTTCTTTTCACAGCTATTTGTAAAGGCCTCCCCAGAGAGCCATTTTGCTTTTTTGCATTCCTTTTCCATGTAGATGGTCTTGATCCCTATCTCCTGTACAGTGCCACGAACCTCAGTCCATAGTTATCAGGCACTCTATCTATCAGATCTAGTCCCTTAAACCTATTTCTCACTTCCACTGTATAATCATAAGGGATTTGATTTAGGTTATACCTTGATGGTCTAGTGATTTTCCCTACTTTTCTTCAGTTTAAGTCTGAATTTGGCAATTAGGAGCTCATGATCTGAGCCACAGATAGCTCCCAGTCTTGTTTTTGCTGACTGTATAGAGCTTCTCCATCTTTGGCTGCAAAGAATATAATCAATCTGATGTCAGTGTTGACCATCTGGTGATGTCCATGTGTAGAGTCTTCTCTTATGTTGTTGGAAGAGGATGTTTGCTATGACCAGTGCATTCACTTGACAAAACTCTATGAAAACTTTAAAGAATATTATAAAAAGATGTGAAGTTTGTCAGAAAAATAACCCAAAGCATGGAAAACTAGCAAAATCTGGATTACAACATACTGGAAAATATCCTGGAGAGGACTGGAAAATTGATTTTACTCATATGCCAAAAGCTAACGGATATTCATGCTTACAAGTTTGGATGGATACTTTTACAAGATAGATTGATGCTTTTCCCTGTCATTGTGAACAGGCTAAGGAGGTTATAAAGATTTTAATCCATGAAATTATCCTCAGACTTGGGCTGCCATGGAGCCTTCAGAGTGACAATGGCTCCACCTTTAAAGCTGCTGTAACTCAGGGAGGTATCTAAAGCTCTGGGAATAGAAGATCACTTATAGTGTTCCTGGAGACCCCAATCCTCAGGAAAGTTTGAAAAGGCTAATGACATTATCAAAAGACATCTGCACAAATTAACTCAAGAGACTCAGGACAATTGGATTAAAGTTCTACCCATAGCTTTAATGAGGGCTCGGACTGCCCCCCAAAAGAAGGGACTATCCCCTTTTGAATGTATTTATAGAAGGACTTTCTTATGCACAGACATTGTTATAGACCCTGAAGCCTTGGAATTAACTAATTATGTAACTCAGCTCTCAGCTTTTCAACAGACATTAACAAAACTCTGGGAGACGACCCCTGACCCAGACTCTGAGTCAAGCAAGCCTCTCTTTGAGCCAGGAACCAAGGTCCTCATAAAAACACTGGGATCAGGGGACCAGTGCCTCAAGCCCCTCTGGAAAGGCCCTTACTAGGTTATTCTTTCTTCTCCCACAGCTGTCAAAGTGTCAGGAATTTATTCGTGGGTACATCACAATCGAGTTAAGAGGTGGCACCCTGACCAGAACTAAGTAACGTCATTTTGTCTTTACTTTCTATGCTCTGACTTTGTACTTTTCAGATGGGCCTGATAATCTATGGGAGCCTACTTCTGCTGACTCCAAAAACCATGAGTCTGCCATTTGATCCTCAAGACAGTGCATTCCTGTCCTGGGCTCCCTCCTATGCTGCATTCCACAATCGGTCTAACTGCTGGGTCTGCAGAGTGCTCCCCTCTTCATCAGTGGAAGGCTTCCCATGGTGAACATATCCACTTCAAGGAAAAGACTTTCTCCAAGTCTGCCAATACCTTCAACAATAATCATATGTGATGCCTCTTCTTAATCTGATGACATCTAACAACCCTAAGATGGACTGGGGCAACACTTTGTAGTTTAATTATGGACATAACATGACTTTTAATTTTGATTATACATTGTCTCAGTTTAATGACTATTTTGCTACACATAAGGTAAATGGGTCTAGATCTAATGGTTTTTACCTGATGTTTATAAAATACAGGATGGGGTTTTATGGTTAACTCCTGAAAAAGGACGTCTAATATCTACTGCCCCTATATGCTGGGAACAAATAGAGTCATCCCCAGAAGTCAGTCAACAACTTAATTATAATGATTGGAAACAATTGGGATTTTTGCCTCAGGAAATATGCAATGTAATCATTCCCATATTTTCCAAACCTAATTCAGGTCCTCCCTTTGCCTGGCCAGGCACTGATTGGGACTGGATATCTCAGTCATGCTGGCTTGCTCCAAACAAGACCTATTGGATATGTGGCCCTTACCTATGGGCATGGCTTCCCCCTGGTTGGATGGGGAGATGCACCCTAGGTCTAGCTCTTATTCATGGCTTTATATTTTCAGAGCTTCCAAAAAAGCCTGCTAATTTACCACACCTTAAAGCTCGGTGGGCAAAGTCTATATTTCACTGGTATGATTTGGCTGCAGTGTTTGTTCCCTCTCTGGGAACTACAGATTTTCTGCTACGAGTGGATGCTTTGACTAATTTTACTCAACAGGCATTACAAGATTCTCAAAAAGCTATTTCAGCTCTTAATGCTGAATAAGCAGAAATTAGAAAGGTGGTCTTACAAAACAGATTGGCTTTAGATGTTCTGACAGCTGCACAAGGAGGAACTTGTGCCATTATTCATACCCAATGCTGTACATATATATACCTGATATGAGCACTAACATTACTCATTTTACTAAACTTATGAACAAAATGATTGAGGCTATGGATACTCCTGAAGCCTCAATTGCCTCACTTTGGGAGATGTTAACTAGTTCCCCATGGTGGAAAGCTATCTTAATTACAATAATTCTGATTGTTCTCTTTTTGCTGTTTGCTCCCTGCATCTGTAACTGTAATTGGATTTGTTTCTAGTCGCATGAAGCCTTTTAAGTTACAGATGGTTGTCCAAGCTCCTACGAGTGCCAGACTCCTCCAACTATTACTTGGGGCCCTTGGATCAGAAACCCTCAATATGAGGGTGAGGAGAATATGTTGCCTCACCAATTTAGGGACAACACCCAATTCGAAGGAGTTATGGAATGAGAATGAACCCCTTTTCCCTAGGCAACATAATTCTCCTAAAAGAAAAGGGGAGAATGAGAGAGTCAATTCCTAGGCAGATTGATAAGAAGTTCAGGGCCCCCAAGGAGGATAAAGGGGTCTGGGGCTCTCGAAGTGGAGATTGGAGGTCTGGAATTCTCAAGGAGAAGAAAAGGACAAACGTTTTTTCCCTTGCATTCTTTGCTAAGCTAAGTCACTTCAGTCGTGTCCGACTCTGTGCGACCCCATAGACGGCAACCTACCAGGCTCCCCCATCCCTGGGATTCTCCAGGCAAGAACACTGGAGTGGGTTGCCATTTCCTTCTCCAATGCAAGAAAGTGAAAATGAAGTTGCTCAGTCGTGTCCAACCCTCAGCGACCCCATGGACTGCAGCCTTCCAGGCTCCCCCGTCCATGGGATTTTCCAGGCAAGAGTACTGGAATGGGATGCCATTGCCTTAGTCAATTACACAACTCAGTTTAAACTCTGTACTAAGGATTATACAACAGTGTATCTGGCTGGAGGACAGTTTCTCCTTCCTGAAAACCTTCTGACTAATCCTGATATTTTAGAATGTATGTTATGGGAGTGGATCTGGAGGATCTTCCTATTGTTAAATTCTAATCCTGCTATCCTAAAATGTAAATTGCTGGAGTAGGTCTGGTAAAATTTTCACAAACTTGAGACATTCTTTTGATTCACTGTAATAACTAATTAAAAGGTATGTAACTCCATTGCTAACACTAGCAAGGGGGTACTCTTTTGGCCCCCTTCTGATTTCTATGTCAGAAGCTTTCTTTATCGCTTTTATACTTTAATAAAACTCTATTGTACAAAATCTCTGAGCAATCAAGCCTCATCACTGGCCCTGGATTGAATTCTTCTCTTCCGGAGGCCAAGAATCCCAGCGTCTTTTCGTGGATTAGCAACAACTTTTCACTTGCCAAGTTTAAACTCCAAGTCAGTGCCCATAGCCAGAGAGGGGAGAGGGAAGTGGCTCAGGCTGCCCAGCATTGTTATCCTCTGGAGGCAGGCACCCCTCCCCCCATTCCCTGACTAGGATGGACATGCTGACCACAGGCCTCCTGCAGCTTTCTCTGTCTGGCCAAGGTGTGGGGATGCTTTCTGAGAACAGGAGTAGCTGGTTGCATTGAGTGGGGTGTATGATGCCCCAGGCTACACTGAGTCCCCAACAGCCTTACAAAAAGTCTGAACCTATTGAAGATATTGTGTAACATAAATGTATGGTTTTATTTGGAAAAAAAAAAATCTTTGACAAAGGAGCCAAGAATATTAAATGGGAAAAAGACGGTCTCTTAAGCAAGTCGTGTTGGGAAAACTGGACTGCTACATGTAAATCAGTGAAGTTAGAACACATCCTCAGAGCATACACAAAGATAAGCTGGAAGTTAGAAAGAGTACAGAGGTAAATATGACAAGACACTATAAAACTCCCAGAAAAGAACATAGGCAAAACATTCTCTGACATAAATCATACCAATGTTTTCTTAGGTCAGTCTCTGAAGGCAATAGAAATAAGAGCAAAAATAAATGGGACCTAATCAAACTTACAAGCTTTTTCACCACACACACACACACACACACACAAAGCATAAAATGAAAAGACAACCTATGGAGTAGATGAAAATCTTTGCAAATGATGTGACTGACAAACGTTTAATTTCCAAAATATACAAACAGTTCATACGACTCAACAACAATAACAAAAGAACAACCTAGTCAAAAAAAATGGGCAGAAGACGTAAAGACATTTCTCCAAAGAAGACCTACAGATGGTTAAAATGTACATGAAGAGATGCTCAACACTACTTATTATTAGAAAAATGCAAATAAAATCTACAATGAGGTACCATCCCACACCAGTCAGAATGCCCATCATTAAAGTCTACAAATGACAAATGCTCGAGAGGGTGTGGAGAAAATGGAGTCCTCCTACACTGTTGGTGGGGTTGTAAGTTAATGCAGACACTATGGAAAATAGTATGGAGATTCCTAAGAAAACTAAAAATAGAATTAACCATACTATAAGATCCATCAATCCTACTCTTGGGCATATATCTGGGCAAAGCTATAATTCAAAAAGATAGATGCACTCCTATGTTCATAGCAGCACTACTCACAATAGTCAAGACATGGAAATGCACTAAATGTCCATCAGCAGATGAATAGAAAAAGTTGTGGTAGATATATACAATGGAATAGTACTCAGCCACAAAAAGAATGAAATAAGGTCATTTGCTGCAACACAAATGCAACTAGAGAGTATCACACTAAGTAAAGGAAGTCAGAAAGAGAAAGACATCATATGCCATCACTAATATATGGAATCTAAATCATAAAACAAATGAATCTATCTATGAAGCAGAAACAGAATCACAGACATAGAGAACAGACTTGTGTTTGCCATGGGGGAGGAGGGTGAGAGGAGTCAGACTAGGAATTTTGGGTTAGTAGGTGCAAACTATCACATATAGAAAGAATGGACACCAAGATCCTACTGTATAGCACAGGGAACTATATTCAATACCCTGAAATAAACCATAATGGAAAAGAATATAATATATATGCATATAGACGTGTATGTATAACTGAGTCACTTTGCTATACAGCAGAAATAAACACAACTTTGTAAATCATTTTTTAAAAAGTAATCTTAATAATTCAGGGAAACACTCAGACAACAGAAATTATTGAATAATTATATTTACTGTACAAATTCACCCAATAAAA
>SJYT01063414.1:2104-30847 GCA_006410635.1 Cephalophus harveyi | reverse complement strand
ATTTTGAGCATTACTTTACTAGCATGTGAGATGAGTGCAATTGTGCGGTAATTGGAGCATTCTTTTGCATTGCCTTTCTTTGGAATTGGAATGAAAACTGACCTTTTCCAGTCCTGTGGCCACTGCTGAGTTTTCCAAATTTACTGGCAGGTTGAGTGCAGCACTTTCACAGCATCATCTTTCAGGATTTGAAACAGCTCAACTGGAATTCCATCACCTCCACTAGCTTTGTTCGTAGTGATGCTTTCTAAGGCCCACTTGACTTCACATTCCAAGATGTCTGGCTCTAGATGAGTGATCACATCATCATGATTATCTGGGTCGTGAAGATCTTTTTTGTACAGTTCTTCCCTGTATTCTTGCCACCTCTTCTTAATATCTTCTGCTTCTGTTAGGTCCAGACCATTTCTGTTCTTTATTGAGCCCATCCTTGAATGAAATGTTCCCTTGGTATCTCTAATTTTCTTGAAGAGATCTCTAGTCTTTCCCATTCTGTTGTTTTCCTCTATTTCTTTGCATTGATTGCTGAAGAAGGCTTTCTTATCTCTTCTTGCCATTCTTTGGAACTCTGCATTCAGATGCTTATATCTTTCTTTTTCTCCTTTGCTTTTCACCTCTCTTCTTTTCATAGCTATTTGTAAGGCTTCCCCAGACAGCCATTTTGCTTTTTTACATTTCTTTTCCATGGGGATGGTCTTGATCCCTGTCTCCTGTACAATATCACGAACCTCATTCCATAGTTCATCAGGCACTCTATCAGATCTAGGCCCTTAAATCTATTTCTCACTTCTACTGTATAATCATAAGGGATTTGATTTAGGTCATACCTGAATGGTCTAGTGGTTTTCCCTACTTTCTTCAATTTGAGTCTGAATTTGGTAATAAGGAGTTCATGATCTGAGTCACAGTCAGCTCCTGGTCTTGTTTTTGTTGACTGTATAGAGCTTCTCCATCTTTGGCTGCATAGAATATAATCAATCTGATTTCGGTGTTGACCATCTGGTGATGTCCATGTGTAGAGTCTTCTCTTGTGTTGTTGGAAGAGGGTGTTTGCTATGACCAGTCCATTTTCTTGGCAAAACTCTATTAGTCTTTGCCCTGCTTCACTCCGTATTCCAAGGCCAAATTTGCCTGTTACTCCAGGTGTTTCTTGAGTTCCTACTTTAGCATATATTCTAATGAGTGTAAAACTCTCTTCTTTTATTATTTTATCATTATATAATGTCCTCTTTACCTTTTTTTATGTCCTTTGTTTTAAAGTCTGTTTTGTCTGAAATGAATATTGTGACTCTTGCTTTCTTGTGATTTTTGTCATTTCTGTTTACATGAAATATCTTTATCTATTCCCATACTTTGTATGTGTGTGTCTTTGCCCTTAAGTTGGTCTCTGGAGGAGGTATATTATAGGCTCGCTCTTTTTTTTTTAATCCAATCTGCTACTGTTTGTGTTTTGATTGGAGCATTTAGCCCATTGACTTTTTTTTTTCCTTTAAATTATGAATGTATATAACACATTTACAGGAGACTTAGAATATTAGCTCATTGACCTTTAAGGTAATTATTGATAGATATTTGTATATTGCCTTTTTAAACCTTGTTTTCCTGTTGACTCTGTGTTTCTTCTTTGTACCTTTCAGGTGTTTTTTGGGGTTTTTTTTGGTATGATGATTTCTTTTTATTTCCTGCTTGTATTTTCTTTTTTCAAGCAGTCTATCCCCTTCCTATAGCTACTTGCTTTAGACTGATAGTCATGTAGACATAAACACCTTCTAGAAATACTTTAAAACATAATAGAATCAACATTTTCTTACTCTCCTTCCCTACATTTTATGATTTTGATGTCCTCCTTCATATCTTCATGTATATCCTTTTGCCATTCATTGTGATTATCATTGTTTTCACAAAAATATACTGATTTTTAAAATCTGTGTATGAGCTTATCTAAATGATTTACTTTCAAGGGTGATTTTATCTTTCCTATAGATTCAACTTTTCAGCTTAGAGAAAATCTTTTAATATTTCTTTAGGATAGGTTTAGTATTGCTGAATTCTTTTAGTTTCTGCTTGTCTGAGAAATTCTTTTTCTCTCTCTTATTCTAACTGATAATAAATATTGCTATATAGAATACATAGAGAGTATTCTAGGTTGCATATTTTTCCCTTTTAGGATTTTAAATATATCTTTCTACTTCCTTCTGGCCTGCAACCTTTCTATAGAGAAATCAGCTGATAACTTACAACAGTTCCCTTGTAATTAACTCTTTATTTTCCTCTTGTTGCCTTGGGAATCCTCTAAGTTTTTCCATTTTAATTAAAATATGTCTTGGTTTAGGTCTGTTTGAGTTTGTCTTATTTGGGACCCTCTGTACTTTCTGTACTTAGGTTTCCACCTTCTTCTTTAGTTTGGGGATGTTTTCAGCCATAGTTTCTTCAAATACATTTTTGCTCTCCTCTTCTCTTTCTTTGTCTTCCGGGGTCCTTATTATGAATAGATTTGCATGCTTTATTCCATAGGTCTCATACATTGCTTTTCATTTTTTAAATCTGATTTCCTGCCTGCTGTTCTGATTGGGTTATTTCCACAATTATGTCTTTCAGATCACTTATTCATGCTTCTGCATGATTCATTCTGTTATTCATTGCTTTTAGCTCAGTTTTCACTTTGACAAAATTAGTTTCCTAATTTTTCCTGACTCCTCTTTATAATTTACATTGATAGTTCTTTTTATAGTAGTCTGCCTTTCTGTCAATAGACTTTCTTAATTCCTTCAGTATTTTCATTATCTCTTTTGTGAAATCAGTGCCTATTAGATTGAAGAGTTCTGTTAATTATTTGTTATTTCAGGGGAAGTCTCTTGGTCTTTTAACTGAGAGTGGTTCCTCTGCTTCCTCATCTTTTTAAAATTAATATTTTATTTTATTTTTTTACTTTACAATACTGTATTGATTTTGCCATACATAAGTTTAGGAGAAACAACTGTCTACTATGGTCTTTGAGGATTATGTATATGTGGAAGCATCTCTAACATGTATGGAAAGAAAATGAAAGTGAAAATATTACTCAATTGTGTCCATGTCTTGTGACCCTATGGACTGTAGCCTGCCAAACTCCTCTGCCCATGGAATTCTCCAGGCAAGAATACTTGAGTGGGTTGCTGTGCGCTCTTCACAGGGTATCTTCCTGAACCAGGGATTGAGCATGGGTGTAGCACATGTGGGTTTAACATTTTTGGTGTGAAGGCTGTTTTCAGTGTGAATGCCCCCTGCCTTTTTCCTTGGCGTGTGCTGGCCATGTTACCCTTGTTGCAGGTGTGCAGATGTGGTGGCTGGGTGCCCCCTTCCAGAGTTCTCAGCGGTGGTAGCAGCTTGTGTGCATCCCTGGAGCCCACAATGGCAGTGGCTCATGACTGCTCCTGGAGTCCATGGCAGTGGCTGGCACCTGCTACCAAAGTTACTGCAGGTGGTGTCCTGTTGCCTAGGAGCCAGCTCGGGGAAAAAGGTTGCAATGGAGGGTCCTGCCCCTCCCCCTTCATGCATCCTCCAAACAATGGCACCTGGCCTCTAAAGTCAACTAGACTTCCTCTGCCTACACATTTGGTTGTGGTCACACCAGACTTCAACCTTTTCAGTCTGTTTCTTGCTGGCAACCCCAGTCCTCTCCCTGGATCTGAGCTACGAAGCCTGAGATTCAGCACTGAGACCACTCCTGCACCAGTGAGCATGTGTCTCAAGTTGGGGAGTGCAGAGCAGAGGCAATTACCATTCTCTGCAGGTTTCTCTCCATTTTGGCTGCCACAAACTGGTTGCTGTACTCTCTTCTGTGGCTCCAAAGCTGCCCCTCTGTTGAGGCTGATCTCCCTTCTGGTAAGGAGACTTCCCAGAGTGAGAGAACATTTCCTCTTTCATAGATCTCTAGGGAGTGTCAGTCCCATCCTGATTTCTCTCTTTTTTTCTTTCTTCTTTTGTCCTACCTAGTTACATGGAGATTTTCTTGCCCTTTCAGATGCCTGAGGTTTTCTGCCAGTACTCAGTAGATAATCTGTGAGCATCACTGCACATGTAGGTATATTTTTGATATATTCATGGGAGGACGTGAGCGTCACATCCTACTAGTCCACTATCTTGATTCAACTTCCAGTCAGTCAGACAGTTCAGTCGCTCAGTCATGTCCAACTCTTTGTGACCCCATGAATCACAGCAGCCAGGCCTCCCTGTTCATCACCATCTCTTGGAGTTCAATCAGACTCACGTCCATCAAGTCGGTGATGCCATCCAGGCATCTCATCCCTTGTCATCCCCTTCTCCTCCTGCCCCCAATCCCTCCCAGCATCAGAGTCTTTCCCAATGAGTTAACTCTTCACATGAGGTGGCCAAGTACTGGAGTTTCAGCTTTAGCTCATTCCTTCCAAAGAACACCCAGCACTGATCTCCTTTAGAATGGACTGGTAGGATCTCCTTGCAGTCCAAGGGACTCTCAAGAGTCTTCTCCAACACCACAGTTCAAAAGCATCAATTCTTCAATGCTCAGCTTTCTTCACAGTCCAACTCTCACATCCATACATGATCACTGGAAAAACCATAGCCTTGACTAGATGAACCTTTGTTGGCAAAGTATTGTCTCTGCTTTTCAATATGCTATCTAGGTTGGTCATAACTTTTCTTCCAAGAAGTAAGCCTCTTTTAATTTCATGGCTGAAGTCACCATCTGCAGTGATTTTGGAGCCCCCAAAAATAAAGTCTGACACTGTTTCCACTGTTTCCCCATCCATTTCCCATGAAGTGATGGGACCATATGCCATGATCTTCATTTTCTGAATGTTGAGTTTTAAGCCAACTTTTTCAACTCTCCTATTTCACTTTCATCAAGAGGCTTTTGAGCTCCTCTTCACTTTCTGCCATAAGGGTGGTGTCATCTACATATCTGAGGTGACTGATATTTCTCCCAGCAATCTTGATTCCAGCTTGTGCTTCTTCCAGTCCAGCATTTTTCATGATATACTCTGCAACTAAGCTAAATAAGCAGGGTGATAACATACAGCCTTGATGTACTCCTTTTCCTATTTGGAACCAGTCTGTTGTTCCATGTCCAGTTCTAACTGTTGCTTCCTGACCTGCATACAGGTTTCTCAAGAGAGAGGTCAGGTGGTCTGATATTCCCATCTCTTTCAGAATTTTCCACAGTTTATTGTGATCCACACAGTCAAAGGCTTTGACATAGTCAATAAAGCAGAAATAGATGTTTTCCTGGAAATCTCTTGCTTTTTTGATGATCTAGCGGATGTTGGCAATTTGATCTCTGGTTCCTCTGCCTTTTCTAAAACCAGATTGAAGATCTGGAAGTTCACAGTTCACACATTGCTGAAGCCTGGCTTGGAGAATTTTGAGCATTACTTTACTAGCATGTGAGATGAGTACAATTGTGTGGTAGTTTGAGCATTCTTTGGCAGTATCTTTCTTTGCGATTGGAATGAAAACTCACCTTTTCCAGTCCTGTGGCCACTGCTGAGTTTTCCAAATATGCTGGCATATTGAGTGCAGCACTTTCACAGCATCATCTTTCAGGATTTGAAATAGCTCCACTGGAATTCCATCATCTCCACTAGCTTTATTCGTAGTGATGCTTTCTAAGGCCGACTTGACTTCACATTCCAGGATGTCTGGCTCTAGGTGAGTGATCACAGCATCGTGATTATCTTGGTCATGAGATCTTTGTTGTACAGTTCTTCTGTATATTCTTGCCACCTTTTCTTAATATCTTCTGCTTCTTCTAGGTCCATACCATTTCTGTCCTTTATCGAGCCCATCTTTGCATGAAATGTTCCCTTGGTATCTCTAATTTTCTTGAAGAGATCTCTAGTCTTTCCCATTCTGTNCTGAAGAAGGCTTTCTTATCTCTTCTTGCTATTCTTTGGAACTCTGCATTCAGGTGCTTATATCTTTCCTTTTCTCCTTTGCTTTTCGCCTCTCTTCTTTTCACAGCTATTTGTAAGGCCTCCCCAGACAGCCATTTTGCTTTTTTGCATTTCTTTTCCATGGGGATGGTCTTGATCCCTGTCTCCCGTACAATGTCACGAACCTCATTCCATAGTTCATCAGGCACTCTATCTATCAGATCTGGGCCCTTAAATCTGTTTCTCACTTCCACTGTATAATCATAAAGGATACCTGAATGGTCTAGTGGTTTTCCCTACTTTCTTCAATTTAAGTCTGAATTTGGCAATAAGGAGTTCATGATCTGAGCCACAGTCAGCTCCCAGTCTTGTTTTTGCTGACTGTATAGAGCTTTGCCATCTTTGGCTGCAAAGAATATAATCAATCTGATTTCCATGTTGACCATCTGGTGATGTCCATGTGTAGAGTCTTCTCTTGTGTTGTTGGAAGAGGGTGTTTGCTATGACCAGTGCATTTTCTTGGCAAAATTCTATTAGCCTTTGCCCTGCTTCATTCTGTATTCCAAGGCCAAATTTGCCTGTTACTCCAGGTGTTTCTTGACTTCCTACTTTTGCATTCCAGTCCCCTATAATGAAAAGGACATCTTTTTTTCTTAAAATTTTTAGGAAATTCCACACTGTTTTCCATAGTGGCTGTACCAATTTACATCCCCACCAACCATGTACCAGGATTCCTTTCTTTCTGTATCTTAGCCACCATTTCTTATTTCTTTGTGAAAATAGCCATTAAAACAAGTGTGAGGTGGAATCACATTGTGGTTTTGATTTGCATTTCCCTAATAATTAGTGACATTGAAAGTTTTTTCATGTACCTGTCAATCACCTGTATATTTTCTTTGGAAAGATGTCTATTTGGATCATCTGCCCATTTTTTTTTTTTTTAACTGGAGGCTAATTACAATATTGTATTGGTTTTGCCATACATCAACAAGAATCTGCCATGGGTGTACATGTGTTCCCCATCCTGAACCCCCCTCTCACCTCCTTCCCCATACCATCCCTCTGGGTCTGTTTAAGTGGATTTCCTTTGTTGTTGTTGTTGAATTTTATTTTTCTGTATAATCTGGATATTAACCTTTTATCAAATACATGATTTAGAAATATCTACTCTCATTCAGTAGGTTTACTTTTCATTTTTACACTGGTTTCCTTTGCTGAAAGGAAGCTCTTTAGTTTGATACAGTCCTATTTGCTTATTTTTGCTTTTGTTTCCCCTGTCTTTGGAGTCAGATACACTGCTAAGACTAATGTTAATGAGGCTACCCCCTATGTTTTCTTCTAGGAATTTTATGGTTTCAGGTTTTACATTCAGGTCTACCACATGACCCAGATATTTCACTTCTGAAAACACAAAAATCACTAATTTAAAAAGATATATGTATCTTTATGCTCATTACAGCATTATTTAGAATATAAAAATATGTTTTAAAAAAAGCACCCATTTTTGGATGAATAATTAAAGAAGATGTGGTTAAGATATATTCAGTGGAATACTATTCAGCCATAACAAGTAAAATTCTGCCATTTGGAACAATAGGGATGGACCTTGTGGGTATTATGCAAGTGTAAAGTAAAATAAAGTGAAAAAAATAAAATGGAAAAAACAAAACAAAAACAAATGAACAAACAAAATTAAACAAAACAAATTCATAGATACATTGAGCCAATTAGTGATCACCAGATAGCAAGAGGGTTGGGGGCTGAGCAAAGTAGGTGAAGGGAGTAAAATGTACAACAGTGAATGGTAACAACACTTGTGATGGTGATTACTTTGTAGTATATATTTGTGTTGAATTTTAAGGCTGTACAGCTGAAACTTATTTTGAAAAAGGAATGGGTATATTTGACTCTATGAGCTAATTTAGATCTCTAAAAGAAACCTATTTAACTTAATATGATTGATATACCCTATAGATTTAGTGAATCAATTCAGTTCAGTCGATCAGTCCTGTCCGACTCTGCAACCCCACGGACTGCAGCATGCCAGGCTTCTCTGTCCATCACCAACTCCTGAATCTTGCTCAAACTCATGTCTATCAAGTCAGTGATACCATCCATCTCATCCCCTGTTGCCCCCTTCTCCTCCTGCCTTCAGTCTTTCCCAGCATCAGGGTCTTTTGCAATGAGTCAGTTCTTCACATCTGGTGGCCAAAGTATTGGAGTTTCAGCTTCAGCATCAGTCCTTCCAATGCATATTCAGGACTGATTTCCTTTAGGATGGACTGGTTGGATCTCCTTGCCATCCAAGGGACTCTCAAGAGTCTTCTCCAATACCACATTTTAAAAGCATCAATTCTTTGGTGCTCAGTTTTCTTTACAGTCCAGCTCTCACATCCATGCATGACTACTGGAAAAACCAACTTTGACAAGATGGACCTTTGTTTGCAAAGTAATGTCTCTGCTTTTTAGTGAACAGTGGATGATAAAAATGTAAATTCAATGAGTTAAAACTATTCATTTGAAAAAATTTTATAGTAAAAATTGAGAAAATAATTGGAAAGATTATCAGTGATTCATAAGTTTTTATTCACATATTTATAAGCAAGGATTTCAATTTATTAACTTATAAACAAATGTATTATTATAAAACTGACTGCAATACCTGTTTCTATAGGTCACAGACAAAACTACATTTTTGTCTGAAATCTCCTGTGATCATGAAAACAGAGCAAGGGTACTTTGATTTAAGTATCATGTTTTTTTTTTCTTTAAATTTGAGGCATGTCCACTGTGAATATATATGAGTCTATCTGATGCTCATCATGAGTAAAAAATTCTCTAAATGGTTGATTTAAGCACTTTCTTTACTGAATAGTTCTGGGGACACAATATCTGAATCAAATTTGCCTATGGAGTCAAGCCATTTTAAAATAAGTATCAGTGCCAAATGAGAAATTAAATTGTTAGATAGAGAAAAAGAAAGAATTAAAGTAAAGCTTTGCAGAGAGTGGGAAGTGGTATTACCCAGAATAAGGCTCTAGTGTGGGTCTGACATTCTCCAGTAGTCTCCCTGGAGATAAAGTATAAGGCAATACTTCTTTTATTCATTTTGTATCATTTCCTCCTCACTCTAGATTGGTTGTCTAGTTAGAAGTAGATTTCTAGCTTAAAATGCATTTCCTTAATGATATCATTCTGTTTTTACTTTTCAGTATTATTGGGAAAAAGGCTAGAGTCATTATGAGTTTCACTAATATATATTTGCAATTTTTGTTTCTGATTTTAATCCTCTTGGCTGTTATCTATCACATTCTGAATTGTGGAATATTGTGTCCTTAGAGCAAGTCTCCTTTAATTCACTCTACTGGGCACTTGATATATACTTTAATCTGGAAACACTTTCATTCAGGAATAATCTAAAATACTGTATTTTGTATAAAAATGTTTCTATCTGCAATAGCTAGAAGAGAAATGTTGGATCCTCCATATTAATGTTTTGAATATTTTTTCCCTAATTTCAATCTTTTACATTTTCTTTCTCCTTGTGTGATTTTTCTTTTACTGTATTTCCCTTTTTTAAAAAATTGATATATAGTTGATTTACAATGTTTTCTTAGTCTCAGGTGTACAGCAAAGTGATTCAGTTATATGTAAATATGTGCTCAATTGCTTCTGACTCTCTGTGGTCCCCCAGACTCTAGCCCACCAGGCTCTTCTGTCCATGGGATTTCCTAGGCAAAAAAACCGGGGTGGACTTCCATTTCCTTCTCCAAATATATATGTGTGTGTGTGTGTGTGTGTGTGTGTGTTTGCTGCTGCTACTGCTGCTAAGTCGCTTCAGTCGTGTCCAACTCTGTGCGATCCCACAGATGGCAGCCCATTGGGCTCTGCCATCCCTGAGATTCCCCAGGCAAGAACACTGGAGTGGGTTGCCATTTCCCTCTCCAATGCCTAAAATTGAAAAGTGAAAGTGAAGTCGCTCAGTTGTGTCCAACTCAGCGAACCCATGGACTGCAGCCTACCAGGCTCCTCCGTCCATGGGAGCTTCCAGGCAAGAGTACTGGAGTGGGATGCCATTGCCTTCTCCGGTGTGTGTGTGTATATATATTTAAATTCATAAATATATACAAATACATATAATTTTTAAGATTATTTTCCTTAAGTTATTACAGATGTTAACTATAGTTCTCTGTGCATTTTCTGACCTAATTTTTAATATATATTCTAGAAATTACCTACCATACTTTTAATTTCAAAGAATTTATTTTACTGTTATAGGCCCTTTCATACAGCATATGGCCATTGCTTTTTTAATGAATGAAATGTTGTGTTGTATTATCTTGAGGGTTTAAAAATTTTCCCACTGTCTTGTGTTATATCTGTTAACATAATTTTTTTTTTTTTCCAAATTTGCTTATTGGTATTTGAGGAGGCTGTTTGGCAGACTAAGAAGGATATAAGTGATCTATTAATATATCTGGGGTGAGAGGGAAGATCTGACCATTCAGGTTTTCAAATTTTCTCCTTCCAGTAACTCTTCTAAAGAATAAATCCCTATATTTGGCCTGTGTATAGGCACATGTGCAGAGTTGAAAGGGGAAACAGCTGTTCCATACATTTCAATATATTCTCCAGTCTTTTGTCTTATCCAGCCTATCAGTTATAGGGTCAATGTTTTTGGTTTATGTTTTTGTTTTTTTAGGCTTCTGTAGGATGGATAGTTTCTCCTTTCAACATTTGTTTATTTTTCCTATATTTTAGTTGTTACTTCTTTTGGCCTATTAAATCATTTCCCCCACCTATGTTTCTGCTTTAAAATATTCATTGAAGACTTGCATCTACTACCTATTTTATCAGTTCAGTTCAGTCACTCAGTCTCACTCTTTGAGACCCCATGGACTGCAGCATGCCAGCCTTCCCTGTCCAGCACATCCTCTGTCATCCCCTTCTCCTCCTGACCCCAATCCCTCCCAGCATCAGGGTCTCTTCCAATGAGTCAGCTCTTCACATCAGGTGGCCAAAGTATTGGAATTTCAGCTTCAGCATCAGTCCTTCCAATGAATATTCAGGACTGATATTCTTTAGGATTGACTGGTTTGATCTTGCAGTCCAAGGGACTCTCAAAAGTCTTCTCCAACACCACAGTTTAAAAGCCTCGATTCTTTGGCACTCAGCTTTCGTTATAGTCCAACTCTCACATCCGTACACGACTACTGGAAAAACTATTGCTTTGACTAAATGGATCTTTGTTGGCAAAGTAATGCCTCTGCTTTTTAATATGTTGTCTAGGTTGGTCATAACTTTTCTTCCAAGGAGCATCTTTTAATTTCATGATTGCAGTCATCATCTGCAGTGATTTTGGAGCCCAAGAAAATAAAGTCTAGCACTGTTTCCATTATTTCCCCATATATTTGCCATGAAGTGATGGGACCAGATGCCATGATTTTCATTTTTTGAATGTTGTGTTTTAAGCCAACTTTTTCACTCTCCTCTTTCACTTTCATCAAGAGGCTCTTTGGTTCTTCTTTGCTTTCTGCCATAACGGTGGCATATCTGAGGTTATTGATACTTCTCCCTGCAATCTTGATTCCAGCTTGTGCTTCATCCAGCCCAACATTGCACATGATGTACTCTTCATATAAGTTAAATAAGCAGGATGACAATATACATCCTTGACATATTCCTTTCCCAAATTGGAACTAGTCCATTGTTCTATGTCCAGTTCTAACTGTTGCTTTTTGACCTGCATACAGATTTCTTTTTTTTTTTTTTTAATTTTATTTTTACTTTATTTTACTTTACAATACCGTATTGGTTTTGCCATACATTGACATGATTTCTCAGGAGACAGGTAAGGTGGTCTGGTATTTCCATCCCTTTAAGAATTTTCCACAGTTTGTTGTGATCCACACAGTCACAGGCTTTGGCGTAGTCAAAAAAGCAGAATTAGATTTTTTTTCTGGAACTTTTTTGCTTTTTCAATGATCCAATGGATATTGGCAATTTGATCTCTGGTTCCTCTGCCTTTTCTATATCCAGGGTGAACATCTGGAAGTTCATCATACATGTACTATTGAAGTCTGGCTTGGAGAATTTTGATCATTACTTTGCTAGTGTGTGATATGAGTACAATCATGCGGTAGCTTGAACATTCTTTGGCATTGCCTTTCTTTGGTATTGGAATGAAAACTGATCTTTTTCAGTCCTGTGGCCACTGCTGAGTTTTCCAAATTTGCTGGCATACTGAGTACAACACTTTCACAGCATCATCTTTTAGGATAATAATACCTTTCAAAATTTTAATTTAATAACAGTAGGTCTTGGCATAGGAGAGGTTAAAAAATGGGTACAAGTTTTTTTTTTTTTTAATTTATTTTACTGGATTATAGTTGCTATGATCCAGTAAAGCAACTATGTCAGTCATATATATATATGAAGTGAATGAAAGTTGCTCAGTCGTGTCTGACCCCTCGCTACCCCATAGACTGTAGTCTGCGAGGCTCCTCTGTCCATGGAATTCTCAAGGCAAGAATACTGAAGTGTGGGTAGCTGTTCCCTTCTCCAGGGGATCTACTTGACCCAGGGAATGAACCCAGGACTCCTGCACTGAAGGCAGATTTCTTACCATCTGAGCCACCAGGGGAGCCTGCATATATGTATGCATGCTCTCCCTTTTGGACTTCCTTTTCCTTAAGGTCACCACAGTGCATTAAGTAGATTTCCCTGTGTTATACAGTATGTTCTCATTACTTATCTATTTTATACATGTATCAATAGTGTAAATGTTTCGATCCCAATATCCTAATTTGTCCCACTTCCCATTCGCCCTTGGTATTCATACATTTGTTCTCTACATCTATGTCTCTATTACTGCTTTGCAGATAGGCTCACTTGTACCATTTTTCTAGATTCCACATATATACATTAATTACAGTATTTATTTTTCTCTTTCTGAGTTCACTCTCTGTTACAGACACTAGGTCCATCCATGTCTCTACAGATGACCCAATTTCATTCATTTTTATGGCTGAGTAATTCTGCATTTTATATACATACACCACATCTTCTTTATCCATTCCTCTGTCAATGGACACTTAAGTTGCTTCCATGTCTTGCCTATTGTAAATAGCACTACGCAGAGCAGATGGTGATTTGCAGCCATGAAATTAAAAAACGCTTACTCCTTGGAAGGAAAGTTATGACCAACCTAGATAGTATATTCAGAAGCAGAGACATTACATTGCCAACAAAGGTCCGTCTAGTCAAGGCTATGGTTTTTCCAGTGGTCATGTATGGATGTCAGAGTTGGACTGTGAAGAAAGCTGAGTACTGAAGAATTGACGCATTTGAACTGTGGTGTTGGAGAAGACTCTTGAGAGTCCCTCGGACTTCAAGGAGATCCAACCAGTCCATTCTGAAGGAGATCAGCCCTGGGATTTCTTTGGAAGGAATGATGCTAAAGCTGAAACTCCAGTACTTTGGCCACCTCATGCGAAGAGTTGACTCATTGGAAAAGACTCTGATGATGGGAGGGATTGGGGGCAGGAGGAGAAGGGGATGACAGAGGATGAGATGGCTGGATGGCATCACAGACTCGATGGACGTGAGTCTGAGTGAACTCCAGGAGTTGGTGATGGACAGGGAGGCCTGGCATGCTGCAATTCATGGGGTAACAAAGAGTCAGACACGACTGAGCGACTGAACTGAACTGATGAACACTGAGGTGCATGTATCTTTCTGAATTATGGTTTTCTCTGGGCATATGCCCAGTAGTGGGACTGTTGGGTCATATGGTAGTTCTATTTTTAGTTTTTTAAGGAACCTCCATGCTGTTTTCCATAATATCAGTTTACACTCCTAGCAATAGTGCGTGAGGATTCTTTTTGTCCACTGGCTCTCCAGCATGTTTCAGTTCAGTTCAGTCACTCAGTCTTGCCTGACTCTTTGCAACCTACTCCAACGTGTTTATAGATGCTTTTGTCAAACTCCAGCATATTTATAGATGCTTTTGATGATGGCTATTCTGACTGGTGTGAAGTAATACCTCATTGTAGCTTTGATTTGAATTTTCTAATTACTGGTGATATGGACATCTTTTCATATGTTTTTTGGCCCCCTTATGTGTTCTTTGGAGAAATGTCTATTTAGGTTGTCTGCTATTTTTAAATTTTTTAAAAAATTAATTTATTTTAATTGGAGGTTAATTACTTTACGATATGTGGTGTGTTTGTCATACATCTACATGAATCAGTCATGGGTGTACATGTGTCCCACCATCCTGAACCCTGCCCATTTCTGATTGGGATTCTTTTAAAATATATATATTGAGCTGCATTCATGTTTAGTTATTTTAAAAAGCATCTATTTAGCAGGCTAAATTTTGAAAAGCACATTCTTGAACTATGACTCCATATCTTCCTTACATTTTTTTAGAAGTTAGAAGTAGTGTTTGATAAGGCAGATAGCACAAATTCTGAAAGAAATAAATTATCTAAGTATTTCTAGGAATATGTACTTAATCACAAGCCTCCCTTTCCATATGCTGTCATTTATATATAGAAGCACAAACTCCATACATTCGAAATGGCCAGATGGCAACTCTTCTCTTCATTACTAAAATGAAGCAGGGAACACAAGAGTTCCCTAGTGAAAACACACTGCAGTATTTTGTTTTAAAACATATAGCTTTGAAGTGAACATAAGCTTGCTTCTGCCTTTTTTTTATGTTTGTTCTCTTTTTTAGCACTGATGCAAGCTAGAACCTAGTGCCCTTTGCTGCATTGCTCGCACCTAGACAAATGTCTCCTCTAGCAACAAAATGCAAGAAAACTATAAGGGACTAAAAACAGCTGTGTGCATGTACAGTTGGGGAAAATTATGAACAAAATACAAAAAGACCAAAAATCCAACTGATACTTCTGGGGAGCTGGATGCAAAAGCAGGGGACTACACATGCCCCTCTGCACATAGCACCACCAAGGGGGTGGGCAGACCACCTACACCACCCCTTTGGCCTGACCCCTAGGTGCACCCCTATCCTCATCTCATATAAGGAACACCCCTTCCCCACCTCCCCCATAGCGGGTGAGCAAGAGAGCATTTACTTGTTTTAGCTTTCTTCTCTGTAGCACGAGTGCCAGTAAAGCCTTGCCTGAATTTCTTGTCTGGTTTCGTATCAATTTCTATTAAGGAGCCCAACTACTCTGGTAGGTAACATACTTTGTAGCATCAATGAAGGGCTATTGTCCTCTTCTCAGAAGAGGACCTGGGCATCTCTGTGACCACTGAATGCAGCTTCCCCGTGGGTGACAAGCAGCTGCTGGAACCTCTTGTTTCAGCCTCACCACATTTTGTAAGTCTGCCTTCCCAGCTCCAGGGAGCCACAGAATCCTCATTCAGGCACTAATCTTCCCTCCCTTTGTCCTTTTCCCTCTCCTGATATCTCTTCACTTCTCCCCTCTCTGTCCTCTCCTACTTTTGTCATCTCCTTCCAAGAGAATGGATGTTAGGCAGCTATAGCACCACCCCTCTCAGCGTGTGAGATAATGTTCCCTCTGGCCAGCAGTGGCTCACTTTGAAAAGTGACAAATATGATCTCAGAGAGACATTAGTGAGGGATCCTGAAGAGAGATCTTAATTTCCTGACCAGGAATTGGACCTGCATAGCCTGGATGAAAGGGGAGACCCAGTGGTTCAGCAGTGAAGAATCCACCTGGCAATGCAGGGGATTTGGGTTTGATCACTAGGGTGGGAAGATCCCCTGGAGAATGAGCCCAGCAGGCTGTGGTCCATGGGTCTCAAAAGAGTCAGACAGGATAGATCAACTAAACAACAACAAAAACAATAGCTTGGATGAAAACCAGGAAGCCCAACCACTAGACCACCAGGGGCTCGAGGCAGAAGCAAAGTGGCCTTGGCTCTTTCCCCTGTTCGAAAGCAACAGTGTTTCAAGGAAGCAAAAACTATAAAAACAACACAAAATAATATGAATACCAGAAGCTGTACGTTTATGGAACTGGAACATTGTGAAAATAAATTTGTACACTGATAGGATTTTATACAGTTGGATTACATTTAACAAGTTGGTTTTAATTAAAGAAGGGTAATGGAAGAATAAATTTGGATTCTTTTTACTTTATAATGGAGTATAGTTGATTTACAATGCTGTCTTGGTTTCAAGTGTACAGCAAAGTGATTTAGTTATACATATATACATATATATATATATATATATATCCTTTTTCACATATATACATATGTTATTACAGCATGTTGAGCAGAATTCCCTGTAGGTCCTTATAGATTATCTATGCATCGTTTAGTACCATACTATTTATTATCTACCTGCTTGTGGCTTTTTACAGTTTTTTCTGGTAGTCAATATCTAATCTCATAGTGTTGTGGTCTGAAAAGATGCTTGATATGATTTCAAGTTTCTGAAATTTAACAAGGCTTGCTTTGTGGTCCATCATGAGATGTATCCTGGAGAGTGTTCTACAAGCACTTGAAAAGATGAACTCTGCTGCCTTCAGACAGAAGCCTCTAGAAATATAAAGTCCACATTCTCTAATGGGTCATTTGAGGCCTGTGTTTCCTTATTACTTTTCTCTCTGAAATGATCTGTCCATTTGATTGGGGTATCAAACTGGGGTATCCTGTGTTACTGTTGATCTCTTCTTTATGGCTGTTGTTGTTCAGTCACTCAGTCATGCCTGATTCTTTGCGACCCTGTCGATTGCAGCACGCCAGGCTTCCCTGTCCTTCACCATCACCAGGAGCTTGCTCAAACTCAAGTCCATTGAGTCAGTGATGCCATCCAACTATCTCATCCTCTGTCGTCCCCTTCTCCTCCTGCCTTAAATCTTCCCCAGCATCAGGGTCTCTTCCAATGAGTTAGCACTTCACATCAGGTGGCCAAAGTATTGGAGTTTCAGCTTCAGCATCAGACCTTCCAATGAATATTCAGGATTGATTTCCTTTAGAATTGACTGGTTTGATCTCCTAGCAGTCCAAGGAAATCTCAAGAGACTTCTCCAACACCACAGTTCAAAAGTACCAATTCTTTGGTGCTCAAGTTTCTTTATGGACCAACTCTCACTTCCATACATTGACTACTGGAAAAACTATAGCTTTGACTAGATGGACCTTTGTCAGCAAAGTAATGTCTCTGCTTTTGAACATGCTGTCTAGGTTTGTCATAGCTTTTCTTACAAGTGCTTTTAATTTCATGGCTGCAGTCACCATCTACAGTGATTCTGGAGCCCAAGAAAATAAATTATGTCAGTGTTTCCACTGTTTCCCCATCTATTTGCCATGAATTGATGGGACCATATGCCATGGCCTTCGTTTTTTGAATGTTGAGTTTTAAGCCAACTTTTTCACTCTCCTCTTTCATTTTCGTCAAGAGGCTGTTTAGTTCCTCTTCGCTTTCTGCCTTGAGGGCTGGTGTCATCTGCATATCTGAGGTTATTGATATTTCTCCCGGCAATCTTGATTCCAGTTTGTGCTTCATTCAGTCTGGCATTCAGCAGGGGGGCTTCCCTGGTAGGTCAGCTGATAAAGAATCTGCCTGCAATGCAGGAGACCCTGGTTCGATTCCTGGGTCTGAAGATCCCCTGGAGAAGGGATAGACTACCCGCTCCAGTATTCTTGGGCTTCCCTGGTGGCTCAGTCAGTAAAGAACTCTCTTGCAATGTGGGAGACCTGGGTTCAATCCCTGGGTTGGGAAGATCCCATGGAGAAGTTGGGAAGTTATCCTAAAAAAGGGAATGGCTACCCAACGCAGTATTCTGGTCTGGAGAATTCCATGGACAGAGGAGCTTGGCAGGCTACAGTCCATGGGGTTGCAAAGAGTCAGAAACAACTGAGCGACTTTCACTTTCACTTTACTTTCAAGCAGGGTGACGATAAACAGCCTTGACACACTCCTTTCCCAATTTTGACCCAGTCCACTGTTCTATGCCTGGTTGTAACTGTTGCTTCTTGACCTACATACAGGTTTCTCAGGAAGCAGGTAAGGTGGTCTGGTATCCTTTTATGGTTGTTAGCACCTCAATATATAAGGCAAAGGCCCCAATGCTAACTGCATAATATTTACAATTGATGTTATCTTTTTTCTTGGATTGTCCCTTGACAATCATGTAATGGCTTTGTCTTTGATACAGTCTTATTTTAAACTCTATTTTGCTTGCTATTAGTATTGCTACTCCAGGTCTCTTTTGATTTCAAATTGCATGGAAAACACTTTCATTCTGTATGTGTCCCTAGATTTGAAGTGGGTCTCTTTATAGACATATCTATATGGATCTTGTTTTTGTATCCATTCAACCAGTCTCTGTCCTTTGGCTGGGGCATTTAATCCATTCACATTTAAGGTAATTACCAGATTCTACGTTCTTGTTGCATTTTTGTTTTGTACTTGTTTTTATATGTCTTTTTCTTTTGTTAACTTGTTATTTGATAACTATTTTTACTGTTGTTTGGACTCCTTTCTCTCCTGTGTATTTACATGTGGTAGACTTTTGGTTTCCAGTTACTATCATGTTTTGATATAGCAGTCTCTCTATACATACAAGATTAAGTTGCTGTTCTCTTAATATTAAATAAATTTGCTAAATCCTGCATTTGTTTGCTCCTCTTCTCATGATTGTTAGATTTAATACAATATTTATGTGTAGATGATTTACTACATTTACTGTATATTTGCCTTTACACTGTGCCTTCCCATTCATAATTTTCTTGTTTCTAGTTGTAGCCTTTTTTTTTTTTTCCTGGCTAGAGAGTTTCTTTTAAGATTTGTTGTAATACTGGGTTTGTGGTGCTGAATTCTCTTAGCTTTTGTCTGTAAAGCTTTTGAATTCTCCATCAAATCTTAATGAGAGTTTTGTTGGCAGAGTATTTTCAGTTGTAGGTTTTTCCCTTTCATCACTTTAAATATGTCATATCACTGCCTTCTAACCTGCGGAATTACTTCTAAAAAATCAGCTGATAACCTTATGGGAATCCACTTGTATGCTTTTTGTTGCTTTTCCCTTGTGGATTTTAATATTATTCTTTTCTTTTACAAGTCAATATTTTTTGTATTTTCAAACAGTTTATTCCAAAATTGCAGATATAATCTGTTGTTTCTTCACACCCTTGTCTTCTTGAGCAATAATCATTGGCATCTTAGACACACTTGATTAAAATATAGGTTTAGTGACTTAGTTGAAAATACTTAAATAGTTTAAAATATTAAAAGTTACTTTAGCTTCCAAGAGTTTAATACATATGTATTGTTTGTTGTGTTGAACATTTTATTTCAGGAGCTGCCTAAAGAAAGACTATGATGATTTCAGAAGACAGCCTGATCATGATAAATTTACTAGAACTGTGGACTACTGAAAACGATGAAGGAGATCTTATGTAAGAATCTCCTGAAGTAGAAATTGGGAGCAAGTCTGTAGATAGCAAAAAACCTCCAGATTCTGGAAGAAGATCATTTTGAAGAGGATAATTTTGATTCAGATAAGCAATCAAACTGTTTTTAAATCAACACTAACAGCACAATGAGAAATTTTAGTGTCGTTCCCTGGTGACTCAGAGGGTAAAGAATCTGTCTGCAATCCAAGAGATCCAGATTCAGCCCCTTGGTCAGGAAGATCCCCTGAGAAGGGAATGGCAACAAACTCCAGCATTCTTGCCTGGTGAATTCTATGCACAGAGGAGCGTGGCAGCCTACAGCCATGGGGTTGCAAAGAATTGGACACGGCTGAGCAACTAACACACACACAGGCATTCAAACTCTTTAAATCAACGCTAAAGCACAAAGAGATATTTTAATGTCTTTTGTGGGCTTCCCTGGTGGCTTAGAGGTTAAAGCATCTGCCTGCAATGCGGGAGACCTGGGTTTGATTCCTGGGTCGGGAAGATTCCCCTGGAGAAGGAAATGGCAACCCACTCCAGTATTCTTGCCTGGAGAATCCCATGGACAGAGGAGCCTGGTGGGGTCCTCTGAGTCCATGGGGTCGCAAAGAGTCAGACATGACTGAGTGACTTGTCTTTCTTTTGTGGAGATAAAGGAATAACCTGATTAATGAAGTTTATTGATTGGAGAAATCTATTATGTTTGAAGGTGCACTTCTTACTGAAGGTTCTTTGGAGTCATTAGGAGTTTCTCAAGCCAGTGCCTGACTCCAGACTGTAGGCATGTACTGCTCATTACAGACCACACTGAGCTGATATGCAATCCCTTTAAAAAAGATTTATCCTCTTAATTTTTGAAGTATTATTTCTGATATTTGCTTTAAATGGAACTTGGCAAGTCCCTAATAATTGTGATGATTCTTTTTTATGAGAAACAACCAAAGCTGATGGCCTATTGTAGTGGGCCCATGTGCTTTTGTGTGTAGTATGCTATAGGGAGCTGTGTGTGGAGGCCTTGCACCTAATGTACCTAATTAGAGCCCCCAGCACAGAACTACTGTCTCGACACCCCAACTCAGTGTACCCTGTACAGAAGAACTGCTTTCAACATCTCAATTCAAGATGGCTGTGCCCAACATCTCAGTCTGAAATGCTGTGAGCTGGTTTCTCTTTAAAAAAAAAGTTTTCTTGGAATGCTGCTTTGGACAGCAGATTGTGCAAATTTCTTTGCCTTTCAATAATCTTTTCCCTATTTGCCCTTGAAATCTTTTATTATCACTTTGGCTACATGAATAAATATTGTTTCACATAGACCTATGATCAAATCTGTATGCAGGTCAGGAAGCAACAGTTAGAACTGGACATGGAACAACAGACTGGTTCCAAATAGGAAAAGGAGTACATCAAGGCTGTATATTGTCACCCTGCTTATTTAACTTCTATGCAGAATACATCATGAGAAACGCTGGACTGGAAGAAACACAAGCTGGAATCAAGATTGCCGGGAGAAATATCAATCACCCCAGATATGCAGATGACACCACCCTTATGGCAGAAAGTGAAGAGGAGCTAAAAAGCCTCTTGATGAAAGTGAAAGAGGAGAGCGAAAAAGTTGGCTTAAAGCTCAACATTCAGAAAACGAAGATCATGGCATCTTTTCTTTGGAGGGAATGATGCTAAAGCTGAAACTCCAGTACTTTGGCCACCTCATGCGAAGAGTTGACTCATTGGAAAAGACTCTGATGCTGGGAGGGATTGGGGGCAGGAGGAGAAGGGGATGACCGAGGATGAGATGGCTGGATGGCATCACGGACTCTATGGACGTGAGTCTGAGTGAACTCCGGGAGATGGTGATGAACAGGGAGGCCTGGCGTGCTGCGATTCATGGGGTTGCAAAGAGTCGGACATGACTGAGCGACTGAACTGAACTGATGATCATATCTGATCAGGTGCTGTAAAATATTTTGATTATTTTTTAGTATAATGCAAAATGGTATAATCAAAAATTTCTTGAAATTTTTATATAGTTACACATACACTTGAAAAAAAGATTGAAAGAATACAGTTCAATGTAGCACAAATTATTTATGGGTGATGAGATTACAGTTGAAATTTACTTACTTTCAAATTCCTGTCATTTTAAATTTTAATAAAATATTTTTATAATTAGAAAAAATGTTAGAGGCTAGTTTTCCTTGAATTGATTTGATTTTAAGATTTTTGCTTAATTTCAAATTATAGCATTTTCAGAAGATAAAGGAAAATTAAATGGGCTACAAGAACTTTGTCACTAATAATAAATTGCTGTTAATGGAGAAGGCAATGGCACCCCACTCCAGTACTCTTGCCTGGAAAATCCCATGGACCGAGGACCCTGGTAGGCTGCAGTCCATGGGGTTGTTAAGAGTTGGACATGACTGAGCAACTTCACTTTCACTTTTTACTTTCATGCATTGGATAAGGAAATGGCAACCCAACTCCAGTATTCTTGCCTGGAGAATCCCAGGGACAGTGAAGTCTGATGGGCTGCCGTCTATGGGGTCGCACAGAGTCGGACACGACTGAAGCGACTTAGCAGCAGTAGCAATGTTATCAAATTAAAATTAAAGCACCATAACAAGTTATGCATACAACACTCCAAACTGAGTTGCCTTGTCTATTACATGGAGTTTAGATAACATAAGTTGTTTCATTTTGTTGCTGTTTTGGTTTGGTTGATAACTTGCTCTTAGTTATCTCAGTTATGGAAATCTGCTGTGCAGGTAACTCAACAGAAACAAAAGTCTAAATGAAGACAAAACTTAATTCTACTATTATCTCTTAAGTGTAAGGAAATAATACTTGAAACAGCACAGTGATCCACCAAATAGGAATGTAAGTAAATCCTAGTATCCCAACTTAATAAAATATATGGCAACAGTTATGATAACAATTATAACTACACAGAACTATGAAAAATAATTACACAATATTAATGTAAATATGAATGAATTATCTTTTAGCAATGATTGCTATTATTTCAGTATAGAATAATATGTACCTGTGATTGGGGATGGAAAACAAAAAATGAAACAGTTGCATCTTGGTGAGGTTATAAATGATCCTCCTCCTATCTTAAATCTTTAAAAATCCCACAGTTTTTGACAGACTTCTCAAATATAAAATTCTAATTAAAATTACTTTAACCTTCAGCTAATGTCAGGGTGCTTCAAAGGGTCCCTGGACTATCCCAAAGAGAAATTCTAAACTAACTGTGTTCACTTGGTGAGTTAAATGACATGGGAATCAATGTTGAAAGAGTACTAAATCTCCTTACTATCAAATGGGTGAATGTTATTAATACAGGTATAAAAATTATATGGAATTCCTAAGAACCTGCTATGTCATGATAAAATGTTATGAGTTATAATTCTAGCTAGCATAATGATGTTTCTTTGTCAATTGCATTGTAATCAGATGTTTAACTGTGCTCTTCTAAATCTTTTGTCATTCACAGACAGATAACCTGATGCTTCACCTTTAGGAAGACTTATAGAAAGGACTTTTTGAAAAATACAGGTTTTCGGTAATTGTCGTATCATAACCACTGAGCTGGGTAAAACTGATGGCTTTATAAAACTATTAATTACACAGGTTGAGTAAACTGATGGATATAGTTATAATTTTTCAGTTTTGTCTAAAATATTACGGCTTTTAATCTGTGTTGTCCAGATATAACTGACTTGAGAGAAGGAGTTTCCTTATAATTTAGAGCAGTTTGGTAAATGTCCATACCTAAGTACAATTGAAATCTCTATTTTTCCCACTACTGGCTTCCTCCAGAAATTGGAAACTCATATTACCAGCAGTTTTACTGGGTAAGTATGAAAGGCTAGATGGCATCACCAATGCAATGACATGAACTTGGGCAAACTTTGGGAGATGGTGAGGGCCAGGGAGCCCTGGTGTCCATGGGGTCACAAAGAGTTGGACACAACTACGCAACTGAGTAACAACAAAGAAAAGCCATCTCCTAAGAGGTGAAAGAATTTCACTGTATTTTTCAGAGACCTCAAAAAGAGAGGAATTCATCCAAATCTTCAAAGCAAAATCTGTGGTAAGCCCTTGGCATTGCTTTCTTGGCCTTGATCAGCCCTTTTAGAGTTTAGTCTGAGATTCCTTATAAAAAATTCCATGACAGCCAACCTAAAAGAACTTATATGACCAATTATACTTATATAAGTAATCGACCCAAGTTTATTGAAATCATGCTTAATCTGCTAACAAAGTAATTTTAACTTGGCTACATTTGGTAAATATGAGGGTACATTAGAGACAAAGAGATTGTTTCAGTGGATATCAAATTCTGTGTGTACTAAGATTTTCCAGATAGCCCCTTTTTGTAAATTTTAAATTGCATTAATAAATAGACACTCTAAGATTGTTTCTGAAGTTTATCCATATCAAATAAAGATAACCTTTATTATTCTGGGGATCAAGTTATTCTTTAAACCTGGAAAGAGTCCCCTGACTCACAAAATGGAAGGCGCCTATAAAGTAATTTCAGCCACCTCAATTCTGTCAAACTCTAAGGGACATCTAGTTGGGTACATTTGTCCAGACTAAAAGCTTTATCTCCAAAGAACCTGCAGGTTGCAACAAAAAAATATACCAGTAAGCCAGCAGAAAAATCCGAGATACCTATCTAAAAGATAGGTGCTACAATAAACTGTGGAAAATTCTGAGAGAGATGGGAATACCAGACCACATGACCTGCCTCTTGAGAAATCTGTATGCAGGTCAGGAAGCAACATTTAGAACTGGACATGGAACAACAGACTGGTTCCAAATAGGAAAAGGAGTACGTCAAGGCTGTACATTGTCACCCTGCTTACTTAACTTCTATGCAGAGTACATCATGAGAAGCGCTGGACTGGAAGAAACACAAGCTGGAATCAAGATTGCTGGGAGAAATATCAATAATCTCAGATATGCAGATGACACCACCTTTATGGCAGAAAGTGAAGAGGAACTAAAAACCCTCTTGATGAAAGTGAAAGAGGAGAGTAAAAATGTTGGCTTAAAGCTCAACATTCAGAAAACGAAGATCATGGCATCCGGTCCCATCACTTCATGGGAAATAGATGGGGAAACAGTGTCAGACTTTATTTTTTTGGGCTCCAAAATCACTGCAGATGGTGACTGCAGCCATGAAATTAAAAGACGCTTACTCCTTGGAAGAAAAGTTATGACAAACCTAGACAGCATATTCAAAAGCAGAGACATTACTTTGCCGACTAAGGTCCGTCTAGTCAAGGCTATGGTTTTTCCTATGGTCATGTATGGATGTAAGAGTTGGACTGTGAAGAAGGCTGAGCACCAAAGAATTGATGTTTTTGAACTGTGGTGTTGGAGAAGACTCTTGAGAGTCCCTTGGACTGCAAGGAGATCTAACCAGTCCATTCTGAAGGAGATCAGCCCTGGGATTTCTTTGGAAGGAATGATGCTAAAGCTGAAACTCCAGTACTTTGGCCACCTCATGCGAAGAGCTGACTCATTGGAAAAGACTCTGATGCTGGGAGGGATTGGGGCAGGAGGAGAAGGGGACGACCAAGGATGAGATGGCTGGATGGCATCACCGACTCGATGGACGTGAGTCTGAGTGAACTCTGGTAGATGGTGATGGACAGGGAGGCCTGGCGTGCTGCGATTCATGGGGTTGCAAAGAGTCAGACACGACTGAGCGACTGAACTGAACTGAACTGATTGACAGATAATTAAATTGAGGTGGTGAGTTGGACTTCCTCTTGCCATTCCTGCTATTGTACTCCTGCTTGGATTCTTCTGGTTTGCTTAGTCACCACCACCAGAAAAGGAGCTTTTTCCACACTGGGTTTAAGGAAAACACTCTACCACAGAAATGCTCTGTTGAGTTTGTCCGCCTTGCTAGTCCCTGTAACTAGGGTACGATGGCAAGAAAATACACTTAGCATTTCCAGAATCATATCTGAAGGGGAATGTTTAATAGAATGCTGGACTGGCGAAGAGTGATGTACGAGAAGGGAGGAGGGAGGGTGTTCAGGATGGGGAACACATGTATACCTGTGGTGGATTCATGTTGATGTATGGCAAAACCAATACAATATTGTAAAGTAAAAAACAAACAAACAAAAAGAATGGGTATGCCATCACCATCACAGCTGGCTACTGGTCCTACTATTGCATTTCCCCTGGACCTACCAGGTTCAGTGGTAATTAACGATCTAAGGTGGGGACAGTTGCCAGCCCCTTGACCTCTGCTAGTCACACTTGAACTTTCCAGGGTACCATTTCTATGCTTGAACTTGACTCCGTCATACACCTGTGGTGTGGGACATACTCTATTAATTTGTAGAAATAGTAATTATTTCACATGCCCTGAGAACCCCCTGAGGTATAATTACATGAGATATCTTAGCCTCTTATATAGGGATAAACTGTACCTACAACTTGTTTCAAACTATGGCTCTGTCTCCCTAAACAACATGGAAGGGGAATGTGAGTGGTGAGAAGGAAATATCCCCTCCTCCCAGTCAGTCCAATTCAACACACCTGGGGGATTCCAGGCCAGGCAAACTGATCTCGCCTACCGAGTGTGACTCTCTGATGATGTCAGCAGGATCACATATGAGCATCTTACTAAAAATGTTGCAGAGCTTTATACACTTAATTTTCAACATAACATCTGCTGTCCCCTAACTGTTTAAATACTAACAGTAGTTAACAATATTCATATCCTTAAGAAACTGTCCACTTTTAATAATCATGAGAGAGACATTCATGTCTGTGTCCCTGAAGGGTCTGTTCTCCTCTGTAGACACCTAAACCATCATATATTACAGAATTATGACTAGGCCCCATCCTTTCTCAACCAAGCTGTGGCCTATCAATGCATTAATAATGTCCACTTAATAGGAGAGTGCACTATAGTGATAAGTATTTTTATATATAAGAGAACCATTCTGGCTCACCACCAAACCCCGAGAACATTAGCAATGATCCTAGCACGGCAGTGCTGACCACAGGACTGGCAGCTCCACGGGGAGGCTTTTGCTATTATAAAGCAACACTGAGAGATCTCACAAGACAGCTTCGTTTTGTGATGGAATAGACAGGACATGACTCAAGCCCTCTCTTGTTTCTTTGGCTAATATAGTTCTTGATGATCACCTAGCTCTTGTTCACAGTCTGGCAGAACACAGTGGAGTTTGTGCAATAAGTATTTCTTGCTGCACCTGGATCAATGTGACAGGATAGGTATATTAATATTAAAGAAATATACACCCAAGCTGCATTGCTTCACAATTTTAGGGATGATACTACCTCCACTGTCTGGTTAACAGTTAAGGAAGGCCTCCCAAAGATATACTGGTTCTTTCCTTTATATGTCTTTTAGTAGCTGTGCTTCTCTTTTTGGTCCTTGTTTGTTTAAGCTTTTGGTTGTCTTCTAGGCTTCAAAAGATTCAAGTAAGATTCATGATGGCTCAAGGAAGCTGCTCCACTTCAGCAGAGTGGCCCAGGTACCTGCAAGCCATTGGAAGACTCAGTGAGGTACGTCTACACTTCTAGGGTGAGCTAGGGCTGTGGCCCCTATCCAGAGGAAGTTTCAGAAGAAGATATTTTAGGCACCCTTATGCTTTAAGAAAGAGGGAGCGTAGAAGCCATCAGTGGGGAATGAGACAGGCTGGGACCTGGGACCCTTTGCTGTAGTGCTTGTATCTGGACAACCATCTCCTCCAGCAACAAAATAAGGCACTAAGAATAACTGGGTGCTTACACAGTTGAGGCAAATTACGAACATCACTGCTCAGTCGCTTCAGTCGTGTCCGACTCTGTGTGACCCCATAGATGGCAGCCCACTAGGCTCCTCTGTCCCTGGGATTCTCCAGGCAAGAATGCGGGAGTGGGTTGCCATTTCCTTCTCCAATGCATGAAAGTGAAAAGTGAAAGTGAAGATGCTCAGTCGTGTTCGACTCTTAGCGACCCTGTGGACTGCAGCCTACCAGGCTCCTCCGTCCATGGGATTTTCCAGGCAAGAGTACTGGAGTGGGGTGCCATTGCCTTCTCTATGAACATCACAATAAAGAACAAAAGCCCAACTGCCACTTCTGAGGGGCTGGAAGCAAAAGCAGGTACTAGCAAATGAACCCTGAATATTCACTGGAAGGACTGATGCTGAAGCTAAAGCTCCAATACTTTGTCCATCTGATGCCAAGAGCTGACTCATCGGAAAATACCTAGATGCTGGGAAAAACTGAGGGCAGGAGGGAAAGGGGACAACAGAGGATGATATGATGAAGGACAGAGAAACCTGCCGTGCTGCCATCCATAAGGTTGCATAAGTTGGTCACGACTGAGTGACTGAACAACAACAACAAATGGCAGTGTGCAAATTTAAATAGTATGTATGCTTACCTTTTAGAAACAGACTGAATAAACCAGAAGTTACTTAGCAGTCTCAACTATAGGGTAATGACAATAACACAAAGGGAATTAAAGTATAGTGATTTTAATATGGCAACGCATAAGTTTTAATTTTGTTTATGAAAATTTATTTAATATGGTAAATACAATTTTACTTATTTTATCACTTGAACTGATTTTTAAATTTTCATTTCTTTTTATCTAATTAATACTATTGTCAATTTGGAAAAAGAAGAAAATGTAAAGTAAGTCAAAGGATGAACAAAATTTGCCTGAAAAATTGTGCCCCAAATAAAGTGGGACTTTGAGGGGTAGGGAAAATTAAATATCTGTTACATTATTGAGCATAATAAATTCACTGTTTGCTTTTTTACAAGGATATTCATCAGTCAAATGTATATAGAAATTTATTTTTACTGAACTCACAATAGTTTAAAACTTTTAAAACCCAAATAAATGCTAATACACTTTGGCATGCCTTATGGTAATATAATTAATATCAAATACTTGTAGAGTAACATAGAAAAAATAAACCTTAGCACAGATGTGCAATTCTCATATATACTGGAAAATAAATCATGCATTGATTTGCCATATTGCAAAAATCTGCACTATTATCTAAATTAAAAAATCAGGACAAGTAAATCGCTACATTAACCTTTTGGAATTACAATTTAATTATTCTCCACATACCAGTTCACATTTATGCAAGTTTTTCTTCTGAATTAATAAGTCATTTCATTTAATTGCTCAAAAGGTGTTCAAAGTTCTTATTTTTACAAGCACACCATTCGCTAACAGTTTATTTTGGGAAAATAGATATCTTTAAAATTTTCCTTTATTAAAATAATTACATATCATTTGCCAAAAGTTTGTGACAGAGCTAAAGAGAAATGCATAATGGTATTTCACAATTTCTCCTGGACATAAAACATATAAAGATGTGTATAAGAGACAGCAGGAAAGTCGAGAGTAATTCCAGGGGTCTTACCACCATTACAAAAGA
>SJYT01063409.1:701820-840270 GCA_006410635.1 Cephalophus harveyi | reverse complement strand
AAAAAAAAAAAATCAAAAGAATAACATTTTGTGACAAGAAAATTATATGAAACTGACATTTTGGCTTCTCTAAATCAAGTTTTATTTGAATGCTGCCATGCTTGTTCATTGTATACATTGTCCATGGCTGTTTTTGCCTTATCGTGGTAGACTTATGTCATTGCTTCATAATCCGCATGGCCTGCAAAGCCTAAAATATTTAGTATCCAACCATTTACAGAGAAAGTTTGCCAAATTTAGATCTAGTGCAGTGTGACATCTTGGTTTTGAAATTCAGAGGTAGAATCACAGAACTTTGAGAGTTGAAAGGGTATTTTAGAAAGCCTCTTATCAACATCCCTGACATACCCATGGCCAAAACAAAAAATCTTATAGCTTGTGCAGCTATTCTGTTCTTAGGAATAGTTACTTAAAAGGTAATTCTCACATTCATCTATCTATCTTAGTTCTTCTCTGAGCATGGCTAGGGGTTGGCCTAGAATGTTGCTGCTGCTAAGTCGCTCCAGTCGTGTCTGACTCTGTGTGACCCCATAGACAGCCGCCCACCAGGCTGGAGTGGGTTGCCGTATCCTTCTCCAATGCATAAAAGCGAAAAGTGAAAGTGAAGATGCTCAGTCGTGTCCAACTCCCAGCAACCCCATGGACTGCAGCCCCCCAGACTCCTCCATCCACGGGACTCCCCAGGCAAGAGTACTGGAGTGGGTTGCCATTGCCTTCTCCATTGGCCCAGAATAGGTACTTTAAAATATTTAATTATTTAACACTTACTTTGCACCTTGAATGTACAGGACTGCTCTAAATACTTCATAAGTAATTAACAAAACCCTATGCGTTAGGTGCTATAATTATCTTTACAGAGGTGGTTATGGAGGTTTGGGGAGGTTAATTGAATTTCCCAAGAATACAAATCTTGTAAGAGGCAAAGTTGGCATTGGAACTCAGTGTGGCTCTGGAGTCTGGGTTTTCTACTGCTCCATTTACTGAAGGGTGAATTAATAAGTTTTCGATAGTTGCATTCTATGTGTCAGTCTTTCTATTAGGTCAAAGTGGCTACCAAATTCCTAAGACTATATATATAGAGAGAGGAGTAGGAATGGCAACCTACTCCATTATTCTTGCCCGGAAAACTCCATGAACAGAAGAGCCTGGCAGGCTACAGTCCATGGGGTCATAAAGATTCAGACATGATTGAGCACACACAGGCACACATATACACAGTTTCTATGAAAGTGCAAGCCATATAATGCTGCAATATGAGAAGCAAGAGAGAAAATATACTTGTTGTGTTCTGTTTCCCCTACACAATTTTGTTTTCTAGGTAAACTCAGAATAAAGGGTCTAAAACACTGTTTAGTATAAAGAGGTGTGGAAGAATCTAGGGACATTTAACTTGGAGAAGACAACGCTTGTTAGGAAAATGACTGGAGCAATTCTAGGCTTTACATGACATTCAGAGGAAGAAAGAGCATCATTCCCAGCACATTAAGAAAAGCAAAGAGTCTTATTTTCTAGAAGCCCCCAGCAAGCCCCCTGTGTTAGGGTCCTCCAAGAGCTGATATCAAAGTAGGATTACACATGGTGAGCTTTTATAAGGGAAAATGCAATTGTGAAATGAAATAGTCTCTGGGAAGGCTGGAAGAGCTGTCAGACCTTGATGGAAGTCTCCAGTGCAGTGGGAGAAAGCGGGAGAAAGAATCTTACAAAGTGGTGCCCTTCAAGCTAAGCCTTAGGGGAATACTGTGGAGAAGGCAATGGCACCCACTCCGGTACTCTTTCTTGCCTGGAAAACCCTGTGGATGGAAGAGCCTGGTAGGCTGCAGTCCATGGGGTCACTAAGAGTCGGACACGACTGAGCGACTTCCCTTTCACTTTTCACTTTCATGCATTGGAGAAGGAAATGGCAACCCACTCCAGTGTTCTTGCCTGGAGAATCCTAGGGATGGGGGAGCTTGGTGGGAGGCCGTCTATGGGGTCATGCAGAGTTGGACACGACTGAAGCGACTTAGCAGCAGTAGCCAAAATCAGCTGAGAGATGAGCTCAGTGTCTCCCAGGAACTGGTCTGTCTTAGCACCCTGAGGATCCATAATTGGGAATGGCTTTCAAAGTGCAGCACCTGGAGTCTTTGGTCAGTGATGCTCCTAAGACAGTGGGTGTTTGAAGACCATTCTTTTGACTGCGAAGCCACCCCTCCTAGTTCATTGAAAGTGAAAGTTGCTCAATCATCTCCAACTCTTTGTGACCCCATGGACTGTAGCCTGGCAGGCTTCTCTGTCCATGAAATTCTCCAGGAAGTCTACTGGAGTGGGTAGACATTTGTTCCCTTCTCCAGAGGATCTTTCCAATCCAGGGATTGAACCCAGGTCTCCCGCATTGCAGGCTGATTCTTTACCAGCTGATCCATCCACAAGGAAAGCCCAAGATCACTGGAGTGGGTAGCCTATCGCTTCACCAGTGGATCCTCCTGACCCAGGAATCCAACCAGGTTCTCCTGCATTGCAGGCAGATTCTTTACCAGCTGAGCTACCCTTTGTGTAAGGGAATTAAATGCACCTATTGGCTAAGGGCTGATTTCTTGAGCCAAGTACTCTAGCAGGGGGATGGGATCTTCCATACGCACATTAAGTCCAATGTCTGAGTCAGCCTGCCCTCCAGCCTATGGGCTGTGGAGAGGAGAGATTGATACCTACATAAAAATCTGGGTATCCCTAGAAACAGGAAAGGGGGCAACATTTATGGTTTTGCAGTTCTAATCTTGATTTAACACCAAAGCCTGTGCTTTGTTTTTCTGTGTTGCAATATTTCTTGAAATCTATGGTGAACAGCTTTTAAAAGTCATGATGGTTTGGGGTAAGAGCGTGGGAATCAAATTCATTTTCACTGAAAAATCATCCTATCTATGACATATGACTAGTTTTAGATAATTTCATAAATTGTTGATGACCTCGAATCTTGAAGTAAGAATACAGTGATCGTAATAGCAAATATTTACAGAACAATAATTATGTGCCCGACTGGGTGCTTTATATCCACTCTCATGCTTAATGCCCTCAGCACCCTGTTAGATAAGCATTCTTCCTAGCTCCAGATGAAGTAAGAGGACACTGGAGACTCAGAGGATTAAGAAACTTTGCTGAGAACAGGGCAAGAATTAAGTGGCTGATTGTCCGATTGCAAAGTTGTACTATCTCCTTCTCCACTGCTGCTTCTTTCACTTCTCCAGTTTTCTTCAACAAAGCTTTTGAAAAATAAGTTTGCTCTTTAGGAGCTGTTCTCTTCTAGGTGAGAATGAGAGCGCTGAGTGTTCTCTCAGGCACTGTATTAGTGGCATTCTGCCAACATCAGCTTGAGCAGGCTGTTGAAGGCTCTTGAGGCTCAGTGCTTTAGAATTATAGCATGTGGCTGACTTTGTAAAGAAACTGTTGTATCTTGGGTGCTCAGCTGAGTACAGATACACGCTAAAATCACATGCAGCTGGCATTTTAGGGTACCCATAGTAAGACAGACAAGGACCACAATAATGAAGGCCTTGGAGACAATTTCAATGGTCATCTTAGTGAAAACTTATTTCATTGAGGAATCTTGACTGTGGTATTCCCTGCTTTAAAGAATACAAGTCAGCAGCACAGATGAATGCAAGGGTGATTATCCACTTTGAAAGGTGTAATGAGCTTACACAAGAATCTTCTAAATATCAACAAGATGCATTTAAAATACAATTCATTATATACAATACTTAATACTTATATACAATACTTCTTTTCAGGAGTATAACCATTGGGTTAAGGGCTGTTCACATACATATATATTGAAGAGATATGTTTCAAATTGATCTTGCTGAACCTAATTTCAGCATATTTTATATATCTATATGTTCAAGAAATACTCTTGAAGGCCCTACTATGTGCAAGGCTTTATACTGCACTTTAATATTTTGACTAGGTATTTCTGGGATAAGCTCCAGGTTCTATATTCCTAACAAGTTATCAGACCACACTTTCAGTAGCAAGGGCTTTCAGAGAATCAAGATGGGAAACAGGGCAGAACTTAGGAGATATGTGAAGTGGGGAAACTCCCAGCCCCATATCAACGGCTAGATGAGTCTGGGAAGGATGCTCGCTGATGCCAACTAGTGGGTGGGCCTCTGGCAACGTCACTGCCACCAACAGTAGCTGCTGTCTGCCCTCAGCTTCGCCTGGCATCACTGGACACCAGGTGTTGTAGTCGCTGAAGCTGGACTGAATTCCTATTTGCACTAATGGCTCCAGTCGCCGAGATCTGAGTGGGAGCATCTGGTTGACCAAGCTAGGGGAGCACACCTGCACTCTTTTCCTTGGAGAATGGAGGAACCTGGTACCTGCTCTTTTCTGATTCTGTGCGTGCCTGCCAAGTCACTCCAGTCATGTCCGACTCTTTTTGACCCTATGGACTGTAGCCCGCCAGGCTCCTCTGTCGATGGGATTGTCCACGTAAGAATAGTAGAGTAGGTTGCCATGCCCTCCCTCCAGGGAATCTTCCCAACCCAGGGACTGAACCCGCATCTCATGTCTCCTGCATCGGCAGGCAGGTACTTTACCACAGTGCCACCTGGGAAGCACTTTCTGTTTCTGTAGTGGGGCGTGGGGGCGGAGGGGTGGTGGCGGTGAATCCTGCTTTCCGCCATGACCCACAATATAAGACATTCCCCAAAGCTAAGAAGGAGGTTCAGATGCTGGGCAGCCAAAAAAAAAAAAAAAAGATATATGTCCATTATGAACAACGTGAGTTTATGTGTAAAACATGGTTCATTTATGTGTGTATCTCACCTTTACGTGAGCCAAAGTACACAGGTGAAATTCCCACATGGCTTACCCCTGGGCTCACCACTTGTATTCCTAACGTCAAGTGAAAGAAGTGGCTCTCTTGTGTTATGTGGCATGTTCACATGGCCCCTTTCTTATTTGGACTACAGAACGTTCCCCATTCCAATTCTCATTTGCTTTATTTCATCTCCCATTCCACTGCAAATTTTTCTTGTGTCAGGAAGTTTTTCTGGACTTTGTTTGTGAGATTCAGTGAGCTCCCAAAGTATCTCGTTCATCTTCCTGATGGGATTTACAGGGTAACTTCTCCAATATTAAAAAATAAACATATATCTTATGCTGTGGCTAAGAAGAATGAGAAATGTCAAAATGTACACACATTGGTTCCCCCTTTCAGATCGCTCTCTCCAACCACACTGAAAGCTGGCTTTCATTAAAATGTGACATTTATCTTCCCAAAGTGAATTTTTCTTGCTACAATAATAATAGAAAAAAGTCACAATTTACTGCAGAAAACACAGGAAAAGATAAATGATCATTTAAAATGAAAACCTTAATTTTAAAACAATGCTTTTCTTAAATATACAATACTCTAATAGAGGCAAAAAAATTGGCATGACAATTCAAATAAAATAAATTCTAATGTCCTGTAAGGAGAATATATTAAACAAAGATGCTTGTTATCAAAACATTGCAATAGAGCCTTTCATTGCCACATACGTTCTCCTATTACCAGTCATGAAAAGCAGGAATTGTAGATGATTATAAATGGAGATGGTAGGTATGGACTCTGTTGAGTGAGATGGAGGAAGGGTGTCCAGGGCAAGCAGACACTTGATGGAGTTTCCCCACGTTTTAATCAGATGTATCAAACTGCCAACATCTGTTGGATCATAGAAAAAGCAAAAGAGTTCTGGAAAAACATCTGCTTTGCCTGTGTGGATCACAAAAAAACTGTGGAAAATTCTTCAAGAGATGGGAATACCAGACCATCTTACCTGCCTCCTGAGAAATCTGTATGCAGGTCAAGAAGCAACAGTTAGAACAGGACATGGAACAATGGACTGGTTCAATATTGGGGAGGGAGTATGTCAAGGCTTTATTGTCACCATGCTTATTTAACATATGCAGAGTACATCGTGTGAAATGCCAAGCTGGATGAAGTACAAGCTGGAATCAAGATTGTGGGGAGAGATATCAATAACCTCAGATATGCAGATGACACCACCCTTATGGCAGAAAGTGAAGAAGAACTAAAGAGCCTCTGGATGAAAGTGAAAGAGGAGAGTGAAAAAACTGGCTTAAAATTCAACATTCAAAAAACTAAGATCATGGCATCTGGTCCCATCACTTTGTGGCAAATAGATGGGGAAACAATGGAAACAGTGACAGACTTTATTTTCTTGGACTCCAAAATCACTGCAGATGGTGACTGCAACCATGAAATTAAAAGATGCTTGCTCCTTGGAAGGAAAGTTATGACCAACCTAGACAGCATATTAAAAAGCAGAGACATTACTTTGCCAACAAAGGTCTGTCTAGTCAAAGCTATGGTTTTTCCAGTAGTCATGTATGGATGTAAGAGTTGGACCATAAAGAAAGCTGAGTGCTGAAGAATTGATGCTTTTGAACTGTGGTGTTGGAGAAGACTCTTGAGAGTCCCTTGGACTGCAAGGAGATCCAACCAGTCCATCCTAAAGGAAATCAGTCCTGAATATTCATTGGAAGGACTGATGCTGAAGCTGAAGCTCCAATACTTTGGCCACCTGATGCGAAGAACTGACTCATTAGAAAAGATCTTGATGCTGGGAAAGATTGAAGGGAGGAGGAGAAGGGGACAACAGAGGATGAGATGGTTGAATGGTATCAGTGACTCAATGGATATGAGTTTGAGCAGTCTCCAGGAGTTGGTGATGGACAGGGAAGCCTGGCGTGCTGCAGGCCATGAGGTCACAAGGAGTGGGGCACCAGAGTGGCTGCACTGACTGAAAGGGAGCCCTCAGTAAGAGGGCTAGTGTGCCTGAGTTGGTGTGACTCCTCCTTGGGCAGGCAGTACAGACCACAGTTAACTTAAAAACTAACGATGTAGCTTACTTCATAGATTCAGCTAAAAGGAGATGAATTGGTCTGGAGGTCCCAGGACCTAATTTTAATTCTATTTCTGACACTCTTTCCTCTTCTGAAGAAAGAAAGGTTTGGTGTCAACAATCACAAAGACTTTCCCTCCTTTTAAGATCGTGTGGTTCTAAAGATGAAAATATTTTCTCTTTACAATATTCTCTGTTAGGAAGAGAGGAACAAGATTAGGAAAGGACTTTGGAGATGGAGGAGATGAAAAACTTACAAAGTCAGGAGTAGCTGGAGAAAGAGGGAAATATGGAGAGGTCTTTGGTGGGGAGAGAACAAGAGGACTCCTCATTAAACCACACTGTTGTTGCTTCTCCCGTTCCCTGGGGCTGAGGGATGGAGGAGACACTTTGACACAATCATGAGCTGATGGTTCTTAGCAGCTTTCATATCTGTTTCTGAATGAGACAGTCATAGTAACTCACCAGTAGGTGAAATGATTTTCTGATTAGGGATAAGATAAAATCATCTCATATCATAGTTTCTCTTTCATTGATCTTTAAAACCCTCCTTTTGAATGCTGCTGCTGCTAAGTCACTTCAGTTGTGTCAGACTCTGTGCGACCCCATAGATGGCAGCCCACCAGGCTCCCCCATCCCTGGGATTCTCCAGGCAAGAACACTGGAGTGGATTGCCATTTCCTTCTCCAGTGCATGAAAGTGAAAAGTGAAAGTGAAATCGCTCAGTTGTGTCCGACTCTTAGGGACCCCATGGACTGTAGCCCACCAGGCTCCTCTGTCCATGGGATTTTCCAGGCAAGAGTACAGGAGTGGGGTGCCATTGCCTTCTCTGCTCCTTTTGAATAAAGGACCAGTAATCACTATGTTTAGACCTTGAAACATAACTCAGAACCAAGGTAGAGAAAAGAATCAGGAACCAAACCCTAGCCACAGCCATGCAAGCTTCTAAGTGAAGGTGCCTGGGTTTTATTTTTCTATATGATAGTTTTCAATATGTTTAACCTGCTGAGGAAAGAAAAAGAAGAGGTTGGCTTTTTTAAAAAAAGAATTTTTAATCCTATGGTAGTGGAGAATTACATAGATCAATAGGTTTACTTACTTTATTTTTAATTTTTGTAATTTTAATTGTAATATGCTTTGGTGTGTTCCTCTGTGGGTTCATCTTGTTTGGGACTCTATGTGCTCCCTGGACCTATTATTTGTTTGCTTTCCTAGGTTAGGGAGTGTTCAGCTATTATTTCTTTAAATAATTTCTCAACCTCTTTCACTCTCTTCACCATCCAGGACCCCTATGGTGAGAATGTCAGTACATTCAACATCCTCCCAGAGGTTTATTAAACTGACTTCATTTCTTTTAATTCTTTGTTCCGTTCAGTAGTGATCTCCACTACTCTGTCTTCTAGTTGGCTGTCTGTTCCTCTGTATCTTCTAATCGATGGTTGATTTTTTCATGCTGAGTTTTCATTTCAGCTATTGTAGTCTTCAATTCTGTATGGTTCTCCTCTACATTTTCTAACTCTGTTAAAATTCTCACTGTATCCATCCACACTTGTCCTGAGTTTCTTGAGCATCTTTATGACCACTGCCTTAAAGTCTTTACTGAGTAGATTGCTTATCTCCACTTTGCTGTGGTGCTGGACAGTCACGTCCAGCTCTGCCCTCTGTGTGGGCTCTGTGGGCTCTTCTGCTGTGCTGGGCTGATGCTCTGGCGCCCTGATGAACAGAGCTGTCCCCCTGTCTGTGCCATGGCTGCCCACCTGCTGAGGGTGGGGCTGGGTCCCCTCAGGGCTGGCTGCTCAACCCAGGGAGTCTGGGACTGGTGCCTGCCCATTGTTGGCCCTGGTGCTAATAGGTTAGAGGGTGGACTCCACAGTGGAGCTTGTGGGCATCAGTTCCTTGCAGTAGAATGAACTCTCAGAAAGGGGCGCCAGCAGCATCTCTCTCTCCAGGGGGAGCCCCAGTTGCCTCCTGCCTCTCTGGGAAGCTATCCAAGATCAGCAAGTGGGTCTGACCCAAGCTCCTTTCAAACAACTGTCTCTGTGCTGGGACCCAACACATTTATAATTGTGAAATACTGGAAACAAACATCAGTCATGAAGGGATGAGTTAAATTAGGAACTGTGATGATGGAGATTAGCGTCTCTCAACCCTTTTCCCTATTTCCACATCCTTCCATTATACATTCTACTTGACTTTTACATTCTACTCTTATCTGGAAGGGAACAGAGGACATAATGAGAATCACATATGCAGAGTCATGCATTTATTGGCATGGAAAAATGTCCAAACACTCCTGACTGGAAAAGCTAGGATCTAGGATGTGATGTAGAATTATATCTATGTGTACAAATTCATGGATAATTTTAAGCTTTCAGTTCAGTCGCTCAGTCATGTCCAACTCTTTGTGACCCCATGAACTGGAGCACGCCAGGCCTCCCCGCCATCATCAACTCCTGGAGTCCACCCAAACCCATATCCATTGTGTCGCTGATACCATCCAACCATCTCATCCTCTGTCATTGTCTTCTCCTCTCGCCCTCAATCTTTCTCAGCATCAAGGTCTTTTCCAATAAGTCAGCTCTCCGCATCAGGTGGCCAAAGCATTGGAGCTTCAGCTTCAACATCAGTCCCTCCAATGAACACCCAGGACTAATCTCCTTTAGCATGGACTGGTTGGATCTCCTTGCAGTCCAAGGGACTCTCAAGAGTCTTCTCCAACACCACAGTTCAAAAACATCAATTCTTCTGTGCTCAGCCCTCTTTATAGTCCAACTCTCACATCCATACATGACTACTGGAAAAACCATAGCCTTGACTAGATGGACCTTTATTGGCAAAGTAATGTCTCTGCTTTTTAATATGCTGTCTAGGTTGGTCATAACTTTCCTTCCAAGGAGCAAGCATCTTTTAATTTCATGGCTGCAATCACCATCCGCAGTGATTTTGGAGCCCAGAAAAATAAAATCAGCCACTGTTTCCACTGTTTCCCCATCTATTTGCCATGGAGTGATGGGACCAGATGCCATGATCTTAGTTTTCTGAATGTTGAGCTTTAAGCCAACTTTTCCACTGTCTTAAAGCTTTCAGCAAAATGCAAATGGTGGCTGTCTTCAGTGAGTGGGTTTCAAGTGATTTCTACTATCATGGGTATTTTTCTGTTTGACTGTTTGACTCCTTAGAATGAGCATATATCATATTTATGCTAAGAATAAAGAAGGAAAGCATTTTTTAAAAGAGTAGTTAACATAAGCAGTAGTAACTACCAATAGATTTTAAAAGCTGGAAGACAATTTTTTCTCAACCAATTAGGATGTCAACGGAATATTAAGTCTTTTAAATGTACTACAGTTTGGTAGTCTTGTGTTTCAGTTTTCCTACCATGTGAATGATGTTTATAAATACATGTTTTAAGTAGAATCCACCAAAATATTCAGGTAAAAAGTGAGTTCTACAGACATGATCTGGGTCAAGCATCTGAAACCTTAGTCAGAAATAATACCAAATAATTAGCTGTTTTCTATCATTTACAAAGAGTATGTGAATGATGAAGTTTTCCTTTGTCATGCATGCAGATATTGTTAGAATTAAGACATAGCCTAGAGAAAAGAGGAGAAGGCATTTGGTGTTACACCTGCATTTTAGGGGACATTTGTATGCAGGAGAAGACTCTTGAGAATCCCTTGGACTGCAAGGAGACCAAACCAGTCAATCCTAAAAGAAATCAACCCTGAATATTCATTGGAAGGATTGATGCTGAAACTCCAATACTTTGGCCATGTGATATGAGGAACTGATTCATTGAAAAAGACCCTGATGCTGAGAAAGATTGAAGGCAGGAGGATAAGGGGACAACAGAGGATGAGATGGTTGGATGGCATCACCAACTTGATGGACATGAGTTTGAGCATGCTCTGGGAGTTGGTGATGGACAAGGAAGCCTGCCATGCTGCAGTCCAGCAGTCGCAAAGAGTTGGACATAACTGAGTGACTGAAGTGACTGACTGAACTGTATGCAGGGGAAATAAAAGTGTAAGTCAAATCTCAAACACGGAGGACATCTAAATGTACAGGCCACATCATATGTATGTTTCAGACACAACGACAAACTTCAAATAGCACTCCACTGTTAGAAGGTTATGTAATATTGAAATACTAGTTTGGTACTCAAGAGGAAAGGTTTCCAAATGATTATCTTTCATTAGATGTATTCAGAAATTTGATATGAGAGTTTAGTGTTAATAAAGAGTTAGAAAGCTCAACCAGAATAAAAGATTTTGAATTGAGCAGGGCTGCCTCTCTGTGCTGCAGACTCATGATTTTCTACAGTGAATGAGTGTTGACATTCGAAAGCTAAACCACATAACACATACAGAATGTGAGTGTTCAGTAAACAATCATGATTGCAGCTACCGAGTGCTGAAAGTCTGCAGCGTGTGTTCTCGGTCTCCTTTAAAAGTAGTGCAGCTGTTACATTAATGGATGAGAATCCCGGGTATTATCAAGGAACAAAAAACAGTTCAGTTTGATTAGTTCTATGGGATGTAATCTTCAAAATGTGCCTAATTCGATAATGCCAGAGCATTTCTGAGGGACTAAAGAAAATAAGGATAGTACAATATAAATGGAAACATTATTATTTTCATCTCTTTTGAGAATAAGCCATTCTAGAAGAAAAATGACAGCGAAAAGATGAGACACAAGGAAGCAGCCTCTTCTATCTGTAGAAAATTGCCCAGCTCGCAAAGAGCTATGGGGCAGAGGATCAAGAGTGGGCCCCAAGCAGACTGGTTTTCCCCTAGTAATTGCAATGGTAGCTCACATTCAAGGAATGTTTAGTATGTTCCAGACCTTTATCTAGCTGTTTCACATGGATTGGATCATTTAACCTTCACCACCACCCTGCTGAGAATGACCTGTTATCACTGTCATTTTATAGATAGGAAAATTGAATCTAGGCGAAGTTAGGTAACATTTCAAGGTCACACAGTAAGAAGTGACATTGGTGTTTGGACTCAGATAGGCCATGCCTCCCTCAGCTGCTATATCCCATTGCTACCCTGGGCCTGCTGGGTGAGGAGGGCTTTGGTGCATGTAACTGCCAGAGCCCCCACCCTCACTATCCCAAACTAACTTCTTTTCAGGAAATTGGGAAATTTTTTTTTTTTTTTTTTAATCTTATGCCTTGGAAATACTTCCTGTCAAACCAAGTTTGACCATTTGTATCTTGTTCTCTTTGAAACACCTGCTCTCCACCTGCCTTTCCCTTCAGCCTCCCTGAGAGCTCTTGAAGTTGATCTACAGAAGAGTTAAAAACACACCTACTTAGAAAGGAAGAGGGAAAAGGTGTGCCTGGAAGAACTCAGAACTAAGATTTGGTGTTGAAATCTCTGACCATAGTCTTCCTCACTCTGTCTAGTGACTTGAATATGGCCAGTAGACATGAAATGTTCCTAGAGATGTGAATCACTATTAGAGCTCAACTTCTTCTTGGTTGAAATTTTGTAAAGCCTATTTTGATAATATTATTCTTTCTTCTTTTGTTTGCTTTTATTGGAGTATAGTTGCTTTACAACGTTGTAGTTTCTTCTGTATAGCAAAGTGAATCAGCCATAACATATTCTTCTCCTTTTTTGGATCCTTCCCATTTAGGTCATCACAGAGCTTTGAGTAGAGTTCCCTGAGCTAGATAGTAGGTTCCCATTAGTTATCTATTCTATACCTAGTATCAATACTGTATGTATGTCAATCTTAATCTCCCAATCCATCCCACGCCCTCCTTCCCCCTTGGTATCTATATGTTTGTTCTTCATGTCTGTATCTTTATTTCTCCTTTGTAAATAAGATCATCTATACCAATTTTTTTTCAGATTCCACATATATGTGTTAATATACAATATTTGTTTTTCTCTTTCTGACTACTTCACTCTGTATGACAGTCTCTAGGTTGAGGCCAAACTTACTAGGTTAGGAGATGAGTGGTAATCCACTTGCACACTTAGGGCAGCCTTGGGTATCTGCACTAACCCAGGGGAAGGTTGCTGGGAGCGTGTGTGCTAAGCTGCCTCAGTGGTGTCCAACTCTGTGCGACCCCATGGGCTGTAGCCTGCCGGGCTCCTCTGTCCATAGGATTCTCCAGGCAAGAATACGAGAGGGTTGCCATTTCCTACTTCAGGGGACCTTCCTGACCCAGGGATCAAGCCTGCATCTGTCTCCTGCATTGGCAGGCAGGTTCTTTACCACTAGTGCCACCTGGGAAACCCTTGCTGGGAGCTTGTGCCTCCAATTTTCTTGCTTCCATTTCCTTCTTAGAGGGAAAATAGGGTGATTTCATCTTGACATTTTTATTTCAACTCTATTTTTAAATAAAGGATTTAAATTATTTACTTTCATTGTCTGAAATATGAAATTTCCTTGAAACACAATGTTGACCATTTTGATCACTTTGGGTTATGTATCTAGACCAGAACATTATAATACTTATTAATGATAACAATAATAACTATTAGAAATACTGGAATTCATTTGTAGGGAAAATTCTGGATATCCTCAAGACATCTTCCAAGTGTTGATAATCCCCTTAATGAATTACAATCAAAATCCATGCTAGATACCTTGCCGCGGCCAGCGCAGTCAGGCAGCTACACCTGTGGAGAGAAACGCGAAGGAGGACGCCCGCGCAGAAAGACAAGTAGACAGAAAAGATGAGGTTGAGAGGATCAGACCACTTCCTCTTAGTGGCTGATACCGACTTTATTTCGTGCTCAGTATATATAGGATACAATACGTGATTTATGACATTTACTAGGTCACTTTGATCCTGATAATCAATCACCAGACCTTCACCATTGTGTACAAAACATAATGCCTAGTTACTTGAAGTGCGATAGTAAACAGAACATAATTACCAGACATCCTGGAGGCACAAAGTCCTAAACAGTCTTCAGGGTGGCGGGACAGAGAGCTTAGGACATACCTGGGCTAATCTCAGGACATGCCTAGGGCTCTGCGATAACGCTTGAGCAGCTCCCAAGACTTAACCCTTCAAGGGCAGTCCCCCGCAATACCTGAGATATTTAGATAAGAAATCCTTCTTAAAAATTCTGTTACTGAACACAGTATAATCATTTACAAAGATAAGAGAAATTTAATAAAATAATGTTGAGTAATGGAACTCCTAAAACTTTTATGCATGACTACTAGATTAGACCTAGCAGCTGCTGAAAAGTCTATCATTCAATATGGGAGTGTGACATTGAAACATATGTAATATCATATGTGAAACAATCGCCAGTCCAGGTTTGATGCATGATACAGGGTGCTCGGGGCTGGTGCACTGGGACGACCCAGAGGGATGGGATGGGGAGGGAGGTGGGAGGGGGCTTTAGGATGGGGAACACATGTACACTCATGGCAGATTCAAGTCAATGTATGGCAAAACCAATACAATATTGTAAAGTAAAATAAATGAATGAATTAATTTTTAAAAATGTCTACCATTTACATGGGTAAGCACATTTGTGATTCATTATTAAAATGGAAAAAATGATGAAAACATCTCTGCCCAATTGAAACGGTCTTCCTTCATCTTACTCAGCTTCCATAATGAAACTTATATTATTACTTTGGTTTTTGTATCTTATTCAGATTCTCACTCAAAATATTAGCCAAGCCATGTATTATCAGTGCTTTTTCACTAATTAGGTTAAAAATCTATCCATTTTATTAAGTACAGATTCAAAGGCTGAGAATCACAAATATGTCTGCATGAAAGACTCCTGAGAGATAATGAGCAGGGGGAGATTTCTATTAGGAAGAAGGAAGAACTGAATTAGTGAGCTGAATCTATATTTCTGTTGCTAAGTTTCAAAGCTGCCTGGTTCTTTATGTTTAAATAAGAAGTAACTCAAATAGGCAACAGATTTTACTGAGCATAAACTATTCCAGACAAGGTGATACATGAAGTATATTGCAATACACTGAGGAGGGTAACACATACTCTAATCTTAAGGATTTAGTTCAGATCAGAAATATGTACATTAAAGTATTATGAAAAACAGAAGGAAGTGTGAAATATCAGCGTGAACAATAAGTGCTTGAAGGAACTCAGAGAGCCTTTGTTTCTGGTTAATCTAGAGAGGCTTCATGGAGGAGGTGGGATCCAATTTGCATTTGAAACGATACGTTGATGGACATCCATTCAGCCTTCTTTGCATATTTTTCAGAAACCCTCTCCTATGCAGGACACATATCTTAGGGAAAGTGAACTCCATCCTAAGCTCCAAGGGAGAACCCTGATTAGTCTAGTATGAAGCATCTTGGTAATTGTATCCCTTCCTTCTTCCCCTCCCACAGGATTTGTCCAGGGAACTAAACTTAATGCCCATCAGTGTCTGGCATTTCCCCCGGTAACTGATACTGGTCTAGGAACAAGACCTAAATGGATCCAATCAACCTAAAATCCCTCTTAGAAGAAATGGAGTAACCATCATAGTCAACAAAGGAGTCCGAAATGCAGTGCCTGGGTGCACTCTCAAAAACAACAGAATGGTCTCTGTCCGTGTCCAAGGCAAGCTATTCAATATCACAGTAATGCCCCAAACAATAATGCTGAAGAAGCTGAAGTTGAGCAGTTCTATGAAGACCTACAAGACCTACTAGAACTAACACCCCCAAAAGATGTCCTTTTCATCATAGGGGACTGGAATGCAAAAGTAGGAAGTCAAGAAACACCTGGAGTAATGGGAAAATTTGGCCTTGGAATGCAGAATGAAGCAGGGCAGAGACTAATAGAGTTTTGCCAAGAAAATGCACTGGTCATAGCAAAAACCCTCTTTCAACAACACAAGAGAAGACTCTCCACATGGATATCACCGGATGGTCAATACTGAAATCAGATTGATTATATTCCTTGCAGCCAAAGATGGAGAAGCTCTATACAGTCAGCAAAAACAAGACCGGGAGCTGACTGTAGTTCAGATCATGAGCTCCTTATTGCCAAATTCAGACTTAAATTGAAGAAAGTAGGGAAAANAAATCAGATTGATTATATTCTTTGCAGCCAAAGATGGAGAAGCTCTATACAGTCAGCAAAAACAAGACTGGGAGCTGACTGTGGCTCAGATCATGAACTCCTTATTGCCAAATTCAGACTTAAATTGAAGAAAGTAGGGAAAACCACTAGACCATTCAGGTATGACCTAAATCAAATCCCTTATGACTATACAGTGGAAGTGAGGAATAGATTCGAGGGATTAAATTTGATAGAGTGCCTGAAGAATCATGCACAGAGGAACCATATACAGGAGGCAGTGATCAAGACCATCCCAAAAAAACAAATGCAAAAAGGCAAAATGGTTGTCTGAGGAGGCCTTACAAACAGCTATGAAAAGAGTAGAAGCAAAAGGCAAAGGACAAAAGGAAAGATTTACCTATTTGAATGCAGAGTTCCAAAGAATAGTAAGGAGAGATAAGAAAGCCTTCCTCACTGAACAATGCTAAGAAATAGAGGAAAACAATAGAATGGGAAAGACTAGAGATCTCTTCAAGAAAATCAGAGATACTAAGGGAACATTTCATGCAAAGATGGGCACAATAAAGGACAGAAATGGTATGGACCTAACAGAAGCAGAAGATATTAAGAAGAGGTGGCAAGAATACACAGAAGAGCTATACAAAAAAGATCTTCATGACCTGGATAATCATGATGGTGTGATCATTCACCTAGAGCCAACATCCTGGAATGTGAAGTCAAGTGGGCCTTAGGAAGCATCACTATGAACAAAGCTAGTGGAGGTGATGGAATTCCAGTTGAGCTATTTCAAATCCTAAAAGATGATGCTGTGAAAGTGCTGCACTCAATATGCCAGCAAATTTGGAAGACTCAGCAGTGGCCACAGGACTGGAAAAGGTCAGTTTTCATTCCAATTCCAANGTGGAAGTGATGGAATTCAGTTGAACTATTTTAAATCCTAAAAGATGATGCTGTGAAAGTGCTGCACTCAATATGCCAGCAAATTTGGAAGACTCAGCAGTGGCCACAGGACTGGAAAAGGTCAGTTTTCATTCCAATTCCGAAGAAAGGCAATGTCAAAGAATGCTCAAACTACCACACAATTGCACTCATCTCACACGCTAGCAATGCAATGCTCAAAATTCTCCAAGCCAGGTTTCAACAGGATGTGAACTGTGAACTTCCAGATATTCAAGGTGGATTTAGAAAAGGCAGAGGAACCAGAGATCAAATTGCCAACATCCTCTGGATGATCGTAAAACCAAGAGAGTTCCAGAAAAATATTTATTTCTGCTTTATTGACTGTACCAAAGCCTTTGACTGTGTGGATCACAATCAACTGTGGAAAATTCTGAAAGAGATGGGAATACCAGACCATCTTACCTGCCTCCTGAGAAATCTGTATGCAGGTCAAGAAGCAACAGTTAGAATTGGACATAGAAAAACAGACTGGTTCCAAATAGGAAAAGGAGTATGTCAAGGCTGCATATTGTCACCCTGCTTATTTAACTTATATGCAGAGTACATTATGATAAATGCTGGGCTGGAAGAAGCAGAAGCTGGAATCAAGACTGCCGGGAGAAATATCAATAACCTCAGATATGCATATGACACCACCCTTATGGCAGAAAGTGAAGAACTAAAGAGCCTCTTGATAAAAGTGAAAGAGGAGAGTGAAAAAGTTGGCTTAAAACTCAACATTCAGAAAACTACGATCATGGCATCTGGTCCCATCACTTCATGACAAGTAGACGGGAAAACAATGGAAACAGTGACACTTTATTTTGGGGGGCTAAAAATCACTGCAGATGGTGACTGCAGCCATGAAATTAAGACGCTTGCTCCTTGGAAGAAAAGTTACGGCCAATCTAGACAGCATATTAAAAAGCAGAGACATTACTTCGTCAACAAAAGTCCATCTAGTCAAAGCTATGGTTTTTCCAGTAGTCATGGATGGATGTGATAGCTGGACTATAAAGAAAGCTGAGCACTGAAGAATTGATGCTTTTGAACTGTGGTGTTAGAAAAGACTCTTGAGAGTCACTTGGACTGCAAGGGGATCCAACCAGTCCATCCTAAAGGAGACCAGTCCTGGGTGTTCATTGGAAGGACTGATGCTAAGCTGAAGCGCCAATACTTTGGCCACCTGATGGGAAGAGCTGACTCATTGGAAAAGACCCTGATGCTGGGAAAGATTGAAGGTGGGAGGAGAAGGGGACGACAGACGATGAGATGATTGGGTGGCATCACCGACTCAATGGACATGAGTTTGAGTAAACTCTGGGAGTTGGTGTTGGACAGGGAGGCCTGGCGTGCTGAAGTCCATGGGGTCACAAAGAGTCGGGACGTGACTGAGGGACTGAATTGAATCTAAAAGGAAGGACTTTTGTTTCACAATCGAGAATGAGATTTTTATTCTCTGTTACTGTGCAGGATAAAGATCATTGTCCTGGTTGCTTCCAGCAGTCATGTTAACATCATGAGGGAACCTAGCACAAAGGCAAATCTGACACATCCAGGAAGACTGAGACCGGAGAACAGGTGAGATTCAGAGCAGGAGGCCTACTTGTACTGCGCCTGGAGCTTGATCTGCCTCTAGATTGCCTATTATGTGAGACAGTACTAGGTCTCCTATTATGTGAGAGAGTACATTTCTTCAGTGTCTAAGCCATAATAGCGTCAGATTTTCTGTAACTCCCAGCCAAAATCATGCAGATTGCTATCAACAGTGGAGTTGATTCCTTTGCTAGCATGTATTTCCCTCTTTTCCTAACAAAGGAAATAAATGCTATGTGGGATGTTTGTTTGTTTTTGAGTAGGGAAAGGGCAGGAATACCCCCTCAACAAATTCTCCTTGTGACTTAAACGGGAGAGACAATCTATTAGTTTCAAGTACATCTGGATGCCATGACTGATTCAGACAGACACAGGGATAAGAGACGAGAGAAAGTTGCTGAGGCTTCTGAAAAGAAGCTTCTTTACCATGAGAAATACCAGATATATCTTTTTCTACTCCCCTGCATGGTAGGTAAGCAGAGATGGGCTGTGTTGGTTTTCCTAGAGCAGCTGTAACAAAGCACCACAAACTAGGTGGCTTAAAACAGAAATGTATTCTCTCAGTTCTGGAGGCTAGATGTCCACAAGGAACGTGTTGACAGAACATGCTCCTTTTGAAAGCTCTAGGGAAAAACCACACTCCCCCCACCTGCTTTGTTAAAACTCAGTTTGACTTGATATTAACTTGATTACACCGGTGTTTGTGTGTGTTAGTTGCTCAGTCTTGTCCAACTCTTTGCAACCCCACGGATTTATAGCCCGCCAGGCTCCGCTGTCTGTGGAATTCTCCAGGCAAGAATACTGGAGTGGGTTGCCACTTCCTTCTCCAGAGGATGTTCCTGACCCAGGGATCAAACCTGGGTCTCCTGAACTGCAGGCAGATTCTTTATCATTTGAGCTACCAAAGATTACACCTACAGAGATTCTATTTCCAAATAAGGCCACATTCACTGGTTCCCAGTGGACATGAGTTTAGAATGGGAAAGACTAGAGAGCTCTTCAAGAAAATTAGAGATAGCAAGGGAACATTTCATGCAAGGATGGGTGTGATAAAGGACAGAAATGGTATGGACCTAGCAGAAGCAGAAGATATTAAGAAAAGGTGGCAAGAATACACAGAACTGTACAAAAAAGATCTTCATGACCCAAATAGTCACGATGGTGTCATCACTCACCTAGAGCCAGATATCCTGGAATGTGAAGTCAAGTGAGCCTTAGAAAGCATCACTACGCACAAAGCTAGTGGAGGTGATGGAATTTCAGTTGAGCTATATCAAATCCTGAAAGATGATGCTGTGAAAGTGCTGCACTCAATATGCCAGCACATTTGGAAAACTCAGCAGTGGCCACAGGACTGGAAAATGTCAGTTTTCATTCCAATCCCAAAGAAAGGCTATGCCAAAGAATGCTCAAACTACCACACAATTACACCCACACGCTAGTAAAGTAATGCTCAAAATTCTCCAAGCCAGGCTTCAGCAATACGTGAACTGTGAACTTCCAGATGTTCAAGCTGGTTTTAGAAAAGGCAGAGGAACCAGAGATCAAGTTGCCAACATCCACTGAATCATCGAAAAAGCAAGAGAGTTCCAGAAAAACATCTACTTCTGCTTTATTGACTATGCCAAAGCCTTTGATTGTGTGGATCACAATAAACTGTGGAAAATTCTTCAAGAGATGGGAATACCAGACCACCTGACCTGCCTCTTGAGAAATCTGTATGCAGGTCAGGAAGCAACAGTTAGAACTGGACATGGAACAACAGACTGGTTTCAAATAGGAAAAGAAATATGTCAAGGCTGTATATTGTCACCCTGCTTATTTAACTTCTATGCAGAGTACATCATGAGAAACGCTGGATTGGAAGAAGCAGAAGCTGGAATCAAGATTGCCGGGAGAAATGTCAATAACCTCAGATATGCAGATGACACCACCCTTCTGGCAGAACGTGAAGAGGAAGTAAAAAGCCTCCTGATGAAAGTGAAAGTGGAGAGCGAAAAAGTTGGCTTAAAGCTCAACATTCAGAAAACTAAGATCACGACATCTGGTCCCATCACTTCATGGGAAATAGATGGGCAAACAGTGGAAACAGTGTCAGACTTTATTTTTGGGGGCTCCAAAATCACTGCAGATGGTGATTGCAGCCATGAAATTGAAAGATGCTTACTCCTTGGAAGGAAAGTTATGACCAACCTAGATAGCATATTCAAAAGCAGAGACATTACTTTGCCAACAAAGGTCCCTCTAGTCAAAGCTTTGGTGTTTCCAGTGGTCACGTATGGATGTGAGAGTTGGACTGTGAAGAAAGCTGAGCGCTGAAGAATTGATGCTTTTGAACTGTGGTGAAGACTCTCAAGAGAAGACTCTTGAGAGTCCCTTGGACTGCAAGGAGATCCAACCAGTCCATCCTAATGGAGACCAGTCCTGGGTGTTCATTGGAAGGAATGATGCTAAAGCTTCAAAGTACTGGTTCCAGTACTTTGGCCACCTCATGCGAAGAGTTGACTCACTGGAAAAGACTCTGATGCTGGGAGGGATTGGGGGCAGGAGGAAAAGGGGATGACAGAGGATGAGATGGCTGGATGGCATCACCTACTCGATGGACATGAGTTTGGTTAAACTCAGGGAGTTGGTGATGGACAGGGAGCTGGCGTGCCACAATTCATGGAGTCACAAAGAATCAGGCACGACTGAGAGACTGAACTGAACTGAACTGATTGAATCCAGTACAAGGCCTTTTGCAGCCAGTTTTGCTGTCCTGAAGGAAGCCAGCCTGAGAATGAAGTCAACACCAACACACGAAGCCATACAGAGTCCAGGTGATCTCAAAGCAAATGACATTAACCTCTGGATATCACTCTGCCGAAAGTTTACTTTTCTTTGTATATTTAATTTACTTAAGCTAGAAAGTTTCTATTTTTATTTAAGTCACTCTGTTGAATTTTTGTTTCAAGAGTTTCAAAAAGACTTCTGAGAACTTGATATGAATTTTGTTGAGAGAAGGAAAAAGGTCTTGCCACATAACAGGGGATGGCAGGAGGGAAAAATATCATGAAGATAAAATAAAAGGAGGGTTGGAATCAAGATTTGGCTAGAAGAGAATATTTATTAGAAGAACAGAGGGGTATAAAGTCGTACAGACGGGTCAAGGGTAAGGTTTGGGGGACCTGGAAATGTCAGACTAAAGAATTTGAACCTTCTTCTATGGCAGATGGTGTATAAGATGGTTTCTGAACATGGAAGTTGAATCAATTAATATGATATTTTAGGTTAATTAACAGTGAAGTGCAAATTGTGCTGGAAGCAGAGAGAAATCAGATCACAACTGACTGCCCTGATGTTTCCCAATGCAATCAAGATGGGACAGCCCTCACTGCTCGGGCTGGAACTCATTCCATCCCACTTACCTAGCCTGGCCTTCTTCCTGTTCCTAGAACAGACCGTACGCATTCTACTCAAAAGCTTTGACACTGGCTGTTTGTGTATGTGTGCTAAGTAGTGTCGGACTCTTTGCAGATCTTTTTTTTTTTCCTGATTATTGCACGGCTGGCTCCTTCTTATCATTCAATCCTCAGCTCAGCTTTTGCCTCTTGAGAAGACTTCCCTGACCAGTCAATCGAGAAGAGCCTCCTGCCTGTCCCTCTGTCAGACTGTCTTTTTTTTTAAACTATAATTGCTTTACAATGTTGTGTTGGTTTCTGCTGTACAACAATGTAAATCAGCTATCTGTATACATATATCCCTTCCCTCTTGGACCTTCCTCCCACCTCACCCCCATCCTACACCTCTAGGTCATCATAGACTTTTATTTTGATTCCAGTACTGAGCACCATCTGTTAGATTTCTCTTTTACTTACTTATTTTTGTAACCCCTTCCCTCACTGCCCTAACTACAAAGTCAGCATCATAAGAGTAACTAACTACCTTGTTGGGTTTTCACTATCATCTCTCCTGTATCCTATAGGAGCTAAAATAAATATATGTGGTAAAAATGATTATTAAATTTGGTTTTGAAGTTTTAAAATTGCTGAAACATTGAATCAATAGTTTAATTTTTAAATGAGCAAAATTAAATAATTTGGTTGATCAGGAGAGAAACTAATTCCAGAGTTAATTTTGCTCAAAAGGCAGGCAGAAGTGGAAGAACTGAAATACGTATTTTTCTCAGTGTTCTGAAAAGACAAGGATAATTTTCAAAACAACACTCTTGTCTCCTAAGGCTGTTTCAACCAGAAACACCCTGGGCATAAAGAAAGGCTCTAGGGAACTACAAAGGAATATATTTAAGCTTTTCTGTTTCCATTTTCCCTAGTGGTAGTTTCATATCAAGGCCAGCAGTCTATAACAAGCTCTAGGCTTCTAGAGCAATTTACATCTCTTGAATGATTCAGAATCAGACTCCTTTGTCATAACCAGAGCTGAGCCCTTGATTTGCTCCCTGGTAAGTGGAAACCTCTGTGTTCTTTGCTTCCCCTTAGTGCCTTTGACCTCAGCATGAAACTCTCCCACTATTTTTTTTTAATTAATTTATTTTAATTGGAGGCTAATTACTTTACAATATCGTGTTAGTTTTGCCATACGTTGACATGAATCCGCCATGGGTGTACATGTGTTCCCTATCCTGAATCCCCCTCACACCTCCCTCCCCATCCCATCCCTCTGGATCATCCCAGTGCACCAGCCCCGAGCACCCTGTTATAATAATTATCTTTTTCTCAAAATATGCCACAGTGCATTTACCAGATCAATATGAGAAATCTCTGTCCTATAGAATGTGGACCGAGCAAAGTAATGAAGGAGCAGAGAACTTTCTCAGCCAGCCTTTCTCCATGACTCCCCTGGGGTGCTATTATTTACAATATACTCCTGTGGCTTTTCCTGAGATTATAATGAATGAGCTTGTGTATATTACTGATCTGCTACTTTTGACTGAAATAACTGGTAAATTATTTGAAGTGGCCTATCGAGACCATGTGAAAAAAGATCAATGTCAGCTTGAAGGAACTGGCAAAGCTGGGTAGATTGGCCACTAAATTCAAATTTCAAATATAGTAACAGCTCAAAAGGGACACACATCTTAGTTTACTGTCAACCAAGCCTGGGAATGAGACTCAAAGGTCCTGACAAATATATTTGACTTACTAAAATTTCTGTAGTGAGTTCCCAGGTGGTACAGTGGCAAAGAATCCACCTGCTACTGCAGGAGTCGGGGATTCAACCTCTTGGTCTGGAAGATCCCCTGGAGAAGGAAATGGCAACTCACTCGTTTCTTGCCTGGGAAATCCCGTGGACACAGGAGCCTGGCACACTATAGTCCATAGTTGCAAAAGAGTCGGATACCATTCCGCAACTGAACAACAATAACTATTGAAAATCACTGGGGTCTTGACTGGAATTTGGAAATCTTTGTCACCCAGAAATGTTTGTTTTCCTCCTTCTTCCTCCATTCCCCTCCTACCTTCTCCTTCTTAATAGTTTTATTACTTATAACGGCATTTAATCAGGAATGTCTTTTGAACAAGCACCCTTTTAAAGAAGGTCTCTTTTTAAAGTAAAACCTCAAGGAAATTAATGGAGTTTGAGGATAGTAATTTTTATAGCTATTTGCATAGTTTAAAATGCTTGCCCAGCACCATGTGTTTCCAAAGTAAGTAATCTTTGAAAAGATATAGTTCTTCCATAAATAATTTGTACAAGTTGTAATGAACCACTTTTTAATTAACTGAAATGCACACTGGAAGAGCTAATGTACCACAAACTAAATATGTGCAAGTGTAATAGAAGGTATACCTGAAAATAGAATTATCTTAATAAAATGTGTACATTTAATTGACTGGTCATATGAGGAAGCTATTCATTTATTTCAGTGATGGTGCCTCTCAAAACATTTTTGGACTGTCTCTTCAGAATTAGCTTAAGGATTTACAGCACATTCTTTTTGAATATTGTTAGTAGTGGTAGATTTTCTTCTACTAAAGACTGATTTGAATTTTGGAAATATTTGGAAGTGTTTTTAAACATTTAAAAAAATTTTATTGGAATGTAATTGCTTTACAACATTGCATTAGTTTCTGCTGTATAGGGAAGCGAAGCAGCTGTATGCATACATATATCCCTTCCCCCTTGGGCATTTCTCCCAGCCCATCCCCATCCCAGCCATCTAGGTCACCGCATAACACCAAACTGAACTTCTTATGGTTTACAGCAGCTTCCCACTATCTGTTTTACACATGGTAGTGTAGATGGGACAAACTGAAAGTTATTTGTTTTAAAATTAGTGTTATAAAGTGCAAGATCAACCAGTGTTATAATCTTTGATGAAATAGAAGAGAAAGATGAGATTCTAAAGCAATTTGATTGATTTTCTTATGTGGCTCAGTGTTTGGGAAGTCACATTTTGCAGTGCAATAAATATTTCTGTTTCCTATTTGGACGCTGTCTAGTTTACTTCTACTGTTTAGAGGGAAATGATTCAGATTCCTAAAATCACTCAACTTCATAGCTCTTTTGGGATCAAGGAACCCCTTCCACCACTGCAGGACACAGAGGAGGGCATGAACAGGGATTCTGGGTGCATTTTAAAGGCATCTCATCTCCCATCTCTGCAGACACCATTTCATTGCAACAGCAAGTTAATGGAAGAATACAAAATAAGATAGAAACAAAACTGTTAGCACCAGGTCACTGAGATAAAAATCTGCGCTTTGTGTATATATCTCTGAGTTCTCTACAATGAACACAGACAAATTTATAGGGAGCCACGACAGTTCATTTGGTGAAACAAAGAAGTGGTGGGAAATTTATGGACTTCAAACACAAGAATAAAGACATGACTGTACTTGAATGAGGATAGGGACATCCTCATTAATCCTGGTTCATCAGCACCACTGATTGATTAATTCAAACGTATTTTGGACGTCTTCTAGGTGTCAGGTACTGTTCTACAGGCTGTGACTTTAGTAGCAAACACACTTTTCCTTGTCCTCATGAAGCTGGTATCCTGGTGGCAAGAACAGATTTATCTATCATCTGTCCATTCTATTCTATCTGGATATGTGTGTGTATAATGTTTAAGTAGTTATAGAAGCTACAAGAAAAATTTCAGTGGAGTATGAAAAGAAGGTGATGGAGACATTTTAGAGAGGGTCTGAAGAAGGCTTCTCTGGGTGGGGATCGGGGAGGTATTTGAGGTAAAACCTGTTCACATCACAAAAACAGAAAACCTAACGCTGGGTGTGCTGTGCTTCGTCATGTCTGACTCCAGTATCCTCTGTAAAATTCTTTGACCTCAATCACTCTTGGAATTTTTTCTCTTGGTACCTTTCTCCTGAGGCTGCCAAACCTCGCTCTGCTCCCTTCCCCGAGCCCTCTCCTTCCTTCTCTGGTTTTCCCCAAGCCCTGTGTATTTCTTCTGCAGGGAGTTTATCATTTTCACTATTTCTTCACATTATTCCAACCCTTATCCTCGGCCTCACCCCCTAGCAGCTTGGAATATTCCTTTCCATGACAATTCTGTCTCTTAGTGTAACTCTGGTGCCAGCAGTCACAATTATTTTTTACTTTATCACACTTTGGGGAATTATCTCATTTAACTGTCGCAATAACAGCTCTATGGAATACATCCTATTGTCTCCATTACAGTTGAAGGAAATGAGAATGAATAGAAGTTTTAAGTAATTTATTAAGGACAAACATCAAATGATAGTGTTAAGACTTGAACCTGGGTTTGCACTATGAATAATGTCATATACACATATATCATATATGGGCTCTGGAATTAAATATACCTGAGCTCAAATACATGGCTGGTCCTGGCATTACTTAGGTATGTGAGCTTGGACAAACTTCTTAACCCTTTGAGTCTCAGTTTCTACATCTGCAAAATGGGAGTAATATCAGAACTGATCCCATGCTGTAGTTGAGAGGATTAAATAAGGCAGTGTGCGTGAGCTGCTGTGCCCAGTAACCTTGATGACACAGCACCTTATGCATGTAATGTGGACCACCTCAGCTAGAAGCTCTGTGCAATAAAGTGAAAAACCTTGCTCAAATCAGCAATAATATATTGCTGGGAGGGAATGGACTGGCCTCTCTCCAAATCCTCCACTCCTCACATGCGCTGCAGCATCGTGATGCTGCTTAGCGATGACATCCCATCCCGTGACTCTCAGACACAGACGAAATGACACCTGGGAATCAAAAAATCCCATTGAAAAGCGAATGTGTTTTCATACCTAGGGACTGAGGTCACCAGGATACAAAATAAACTATCAGCTGTTTTGGCAGCAAATCCTTACTTTATGTTTTCACGGGTAAGCTTCAATAATGCTGCAATCTTCACAGTATTTATTAATATGTAGGATAGATGAGAAATTCATATACACTTAATCCTTCTTGCATGAAAAACTCAATAAATAACTGCATCATAGGATTATTACACACTTTACTTCTTGATATAATATACTATACTAGAAATAACTGTTTTAAAAGCTTTATTTCTTATGAAATGAGACATTCTTGGGAAATGGTTTGAGAGTAGAGAAATGAGACTTGAGAAGTGAGAAGTGAGAGTTGGGGAATTACTTAACAAATTCAGATTTACCCAGAACAATTGGGTTTAAACACAATTACCAAAAAGTTGCTCTTTTTATATTAATGGATAAAGAAGGCAGATAATCCCAAGATTATTTACAAGCCCACACTGAACAATTACTTAATATGAAGATATAGCAAAAATGTCTGATGAACGTCTCTTTTCCTTCTCCTGTCCCAGCCTTGGAGAGAGTGCCAATGAACGGCAAAGAGAAGGAAAGTGAGAGAGACTGGTGACTTCATCTTGACCACCGCTGGATGGTCACATTGTTAATTTAGTACAAGGGAAAGCTTACGGTGAAAAAGTGCTTTATAAAGCAGAAGGAATTAGTTGTTACTGTTACTATTGTTTGTATTATAATACCTTGAGTGGTTCTCTATTTCTGAGAGCAGATTAAAAATAAGCAGGCTTAAACTCTAGGGGGGAAAAATTGGGAGAAAACTCAGCAAGGGTTTTTAAAAAATATTAAATAATATTGTTTAAACAATATGAGTTAATGCCAGCCACAGAAGCATACTCTTTGACAGTCTGAAATTTCTGAGTCTTTCTGGGACGGTTTTATTGCTGGCCTTACTGAGGAGTGGGGGCGACTTTCAGTGTGTGATGACCTTGGCATGTTTAAAGTCATCCAGCTCACTCAGAATCAAGACATACACCTAGCATGTTAATAGGAAATGAAGCATCTAATCGGGGGCTCAGTGGTAAAGAATCTGCCTGGCAATGCAGGAGACTTGTGTTCAATCTCTGGGTTGGGAATATCCCCTGGAGAAGGAAATGGCAACCCACTCCAGTATTCTTGCCTGGAGAATTCAATGGACAGATCCTGGCAGGCTACAGTCCATGGGATGGCAAAAGAGTTTGACATGGACACGTCTGTGCGACTTCACTTTCACTTTTCATTTTCATTCATTGGAGAAGGAAATGGCAACCCACTCCAGTGTTCTTGCCTGGAGAATCCCAGGGACGGGAGAGCCTGGTGGGCTGATGTCTATGGGCTCACACAAAGTCGGACACGACTGAAGTGACTTAGCAGCAGCAGCAGCAACTAACAACAAGAAATAGAAAAATAGTTTATTTTGAAAGAATTTTTAAAACTGTGAATCACCAGACTAAGGATGATGCTCAGAAGACGCTCTGAGGCTGTCACTTGTACCCTGTGATCAGGTGAGATGATGAAAACCTGGAGATATTGGGAAGTCCTGGCTCCTCCCATACAGAGAAGCAGATCTGCAGTGGACATGGACCGATATACTGCAACAGACAGGAACAGTCGTCGACCCTCAGATCTGCACGCCTTCTTCCAAAACTTGTGTTTCTTCATTAAGTCAAAAAGCGTTTTTAGCAGTGACTATATGCAAGACTGTATGGATGTGAGAGTTGGACTAAACAGAAAGCTGAACGCCGAAGAATTGATGCTTTTGAACTGTGGTGTTGGAGAAGACTCTTGAGAGTTCCTTGGACTGCAAAGAGATCAAACCAGTCCATCCTAAAGGAAGTCAACCCCAAATATTCATTGGAAGGACCGATGCTGAAGCTAAAACTCCAATACTTTGGCCACCTGATGCAAATAACTGACTTATTTGAAAAGACCCTGATGCTGGGGAAGTTTGAAGGGAGGAGGAGAAGGGGATGACAGAGTATGAGATGGTTGGAAAGCATCACTGACTCGATCGACATGAGTTTGAGTAAGCTCCAGGAGTTGGTGATGGTCAGGGAAGCCTAGCATTCTGCATTCCATGGGGTCGCAAAATGTCGAACATGACTGAGAGACTGAACTGACTGATATGCAAGACTGAGTTAGGGGGTCTTCCCTGGTGGTCCAGTGGATAAGAATCTGCCTTGCAACACTGGGGACACAAGTTCAATCCCTGATCAGGGAACTGAGATCCCGCACGCCACAAAGTAACTAAGCTACATGCCATAGCTAGAGAATCTGTGAGCTGCAACAAAGGATCTGGCATGACACAATGAAGATCCCACGTGCCACAATTAAGACCTGAGTAGCCAAATACATATTTTTTAAAAAGACTGAATTAGGAACTAAAGAAAAAGTTATGAAACCCTTTATTCAAGAGCTTAGAGTCTAGCCCAGAGTTTCTCACCCTCACACTTTTGAGGTTTCCTTGTAGTGGGGGTTGTTCTGTGCTTTGCAGGATGTTTGTTCCATGGGGTTGCAAAGAGTCAGGCACAACTGAGCACACACAGCAGCAGCAGCATCCCTAGCCTCCGCCCATTATGGATGCCAGTGCTAACCACCCCCAGCACTCCATTCTAATTGTGACCATCAAAAACATCTCCTGGTATTTTTCCATTGCCCTGAGCCATGTCACCTGGGGTCAAAATCACCTCTGCTGAGAAGCACTAGTCTAGTACAAGTGATAAAACATGTGCCTACCTAACACTAAGATAGCCAATGATGGATGAGAAAATACAGATAAGCGCTGTGGACATTTATAGCAAGTAAGAATTTCTTTTGGTTGAAGACTTCCTGGCAAAGAAAGCATTTGCAAGGAAATCTTGAAGAATTCCTAGGCTCTTTTTAAATTTTATTTTTTAATTGGAGTATGATTGCTTTACGGTGTTGTGCTAGCCTCTTCTGTACACAGTGAATCAGCTATGCGTATGCGTATATCCCGCCCTCTTGAGCCTCCCTTCCCCCATCCCCCGAGGTCATCACAGAGCCCTGAGCTGTGTCCCTGCGCTGCACAGCAGCTGCCCACTAGCCATCTGTACACATGGTCGTGTATATATGCCAGCACTGCTCTCTCAATTCCCAGACTTCACAACAGAATGAAGAAAAGGGCAGCCCACGTTCAGGGAACAGCAGATTCCAGGGAATGGAGGCATGGATGGAGTAGTTAACTTTACAGAAGTTCATGTAAGAGGGGGTATTGGGGCAGTTCTGGAAGGTCACTTGCTTCTGATTAAGGAGGGTTATTCTCGGCTTCAGTTCTGGTGAAGCACATTCCTCTAGGGCTACACTGAGGGTCAGATGTGTTGACATTGGGAGGACACTGAGAGCTGGACAGAGAGTAGGGTTGGCCTGGGTAGTGGGTTATTAAGAGTCAAGGAGAGAGCAAATGGCAGGATTAGGAGAATACAGACTTTACAAAAATTTAAATGGGAAACTTTAAAGTTTATTTTCAAAAAGAAAGAGGAATCAAATATGACCTGGCTGTTTGGAGCTTGGTGGTATTATTAATAGAAATGGAAAATGTTGGAGAAAAGCAGAGTTAAGATTGTGTGAGAGTCGCTCAGTCGTGTCCGACTCTTTGTGAACCCATGGACTGTAGCCCACCAGGCTCCTCTGTCTATGGGATTCTCCAGGCAAGAAGACTGGACTGGGTTGCCATTTCCTTCTCCAAGAGTTAAAATTAGAGGAAGATAAATTAATTTGGGCCATGTTCCATTTGAGATGCTAGTAAGCTACTCCAGTGAACAAATGCAAGAGACGGTTTGGGAGGGAGATCAGGGCAGGGGGAGGGTTTTGGAATCAGATGCTCCAATGAATTTTTCTTCCTCTGTCTCCTGCTGCTTCTTACTGTCCTTTTTCCCCTCCTTTTTCTGCCTCTGAATCTGTTGTTGACACCTGTCTCTTCTCTATATATATTAGTTCTTTTAATGATAATGATAATAGTAATAACAACAGCTGTCCTTTTTTATTAAGTGACTAGTCCATTTCAGGCAAGGAACAATTGCCTCCTGCTGGTCTTTTTCTCTCCTCCCACCAACATGTCCCATTATCTGATCTCCAGCCCACCAAACTCCCTTATTCCTTAGAAAATGCCTTGCTTGTGTTGCCTCTCTTATTTAATGCTTTATAATCAATGCAAGGGTAAATTATTCCCATTTTCATATAAAAAAATAGAGGCCCAACCTAGAGGGGTGGGATGGGGTGACTCAAGTGGGAGGGAGGCTCACAAGGGAGGGATGATACGTGCACATATAGCTGACTCATTTTGCTGTACAGCAGAAACTAACAACATTGTAAGGCAATTACATTCCAACCTAGATGGCATATTCAAAAGCAGAGACATTACTTTGCCAACAAAAGTCTGTCTAGTCAAGGCTATGGTTTTTCCAGTGGTCATGTATGGATGTGAGAGTTGGATGGTGAAGAAAGCTGAGCACCGAAGAATTGATGCTTTTGCACTATGGTGTTGAAGAAGACTCTTGAGAGTCCCTTGGACTGTAAGGAGATCCAACCAGTCCATTTTAAAGGAGATCAGCCCTGGGTGTTCATTGGAGGGCCTGATGTTGAAGCTGAAACTCCAATACTTTGGCCACCTGATGCGAAGAGCTGACTCATTTGAAAAGACTGTGATGCTGGGAAAGATTGAGGGAGGAAGGAGAAGGGGATGACAGAGGATGAGATAGTTGGATGGCATCACTGACTCAATGGACATGGGTTTGGGTGGACTCTGGGAGTTGGTGATGGACATGGAGGCCCGGCGTGCTGTGGTTCATGGGTCGCAAAGAGTCTGACACGACTGAGCAACTGAACTGAACTGAACTGAATAATTAAAAAAAAATAAAATAAAATAGAGGCCCCAAAATATTACATTAGTTTCTCTGGCATCTAGCTGAAAAGTGACATAGACAATGTTCACACACAGAGATGACTGTCTTTCTACTGCAATAAGCATGAGCAAATTACTGCCTAGAGGCCAAATCCAACCCCTCTCATTTTTCTATACCCTGTGAACTAAGAATGGTTTTTACATCTCTAAATGGTTAAGAAAAGGATCAAAGAAGAAGAATATTTTATGATGTGGGAAAATTGTGTGAAATTCACATCTGTGTCCATTGATAATGTTTTCCTGTGACCCAGTCATGCCCGTTTGTTTGTGTGTTACTGAAGGCTGTTTTTGTCCTAGTGTGGTGGGCACACGTCCAGATGTAGAGACATATGATATGGCCCACAGAGCCAAAACATTTACTCTTTGGTCTTTCACAGAGAAGGCTTTCCATCCTCTGAACTACAATATACGACTCTGAACACTTCATCTTATCTGAACACTTCATCTTATCTGTGCACAAACTCTTATGCCAGGATGAAAAAGGAGGAGGGTGTTACAGCAACCCTCACCACTCCAACTTACATAGCCCTGTTATATAACTATCTAGTCCTGCAATGGTCCTGCTCATAAAGTCTCCACAACCCTACCCAGGCAGGAAACACAGTAATTCTGTTCAAAACAGTGACAGACTATGAAGCATGATAGTAAATGAAATAAATCAGCCACATTGATCATGAAACAGAATCCAGTGTGTCTGTATTTTCCCTGAGCGAGTATAAAAAGAAGAATCAGAAATATTTTTAAGATGCAAAATAAAAACCTATAAAGGTTATGATCCCTGAGGAGAGAAAAACAAATCTTTCCAGAGTCGGAGGGGCTAGCAGATTTTTTGAGGGTAAGTCCACAGTAGAAAATATTTGTTGACGAATGAATGAATGGATGGATGCAGACAAAAATCAGCATAAGAGAGGAGCATGCTTAGAATGTGAAGCTCTCTGCCTGGGATCTTCATTTTCTAAGGGTGGAGGGAGGTTGGTGGGCTGCAGATGAGCTGACGGGGCAGGCAGGATGCAGGACAAGCAGGAGGCAGTAACGGGCTCAAGATTCCAAGAACATTAATATTTCAGAGTTTCTGAAGCTTGCCTCCCAGATGCTGAGCCTGTCTCTGAATTTAGCTTCTAATTTTTCCTTTTTTTTTTTTTTCTTTTCATCTTCCTTCACTGAAGACAATTTGTTTACAATTTTCTGCAAATGAGATGACAGAATGGGGTGCATTTGAAGGCAAATTTGAAGAGCTGCCTTCTCAAGTTTTCAGCTTATCCTGAGGCCATTCTAGGGCCCGGGTCATCACGTTTGCTTCAGAGGTGTACCGTGTATATTAATGAATATTGTCGCGGTTTTGCCAGTGCTCTCAGCTGCCCATTTTAATAGCTGCTATTTTCTAATGCATTTATTTATTTTTATCTTCCTAACTAAAAATTTAATCTTTTGGGAGAACACACTTTTAAAAAAAGATAATATCAATTTGTTTGTCAGGCATTGCCTTGCACTTAAAGACAGCTTGCTCAGGCAGCCTGTGTGTCAGAACACACGGGAATCCATGTCACTCAGACAATCTTGACAAGATTCTCAAAAGTATGTCTTCTTTCCCTTTCTAAACTATTATCTTTCTTTGCCTACACCTTTTCTCTGTTTCTTTTTCCTCCATTTTGGTTTTTCTCCTTCATGAAGAAATGTTATTCATATTTGCATCCCTCACTTTTGTAATAATCATAGTTCTAATATCTGTGGGTATATACCCCTTCCCTTTTTCCTTTTTTTATTTACTTATTTTACCAACTTCTGCCTTTTTTAAGTGTTTCCACTTAAGCTGCTGTGTTCTCCCCTGGTGGCTGAGCAAGTCCTGACCAGGGCAGGAAGGGGTATGGGTAAACATCTGCCAGTAAACCATCATCTGTAAGAGTCTGAAAGTGATGACTTGGCCTTTCAATGTTGTCCAATGTGCCGGTGTAGCCTCTGAATCCCAGCCTCTTCTTTCTCCTGCCACGTTGGCCCAGTCTTACAACAGGTTCTCCACGGCCAGCACACATGTTCTTTGCTGAACCTGGCATTCTGCTGTGAAAACCAGATTTCTTGTTAGGTTTTGTCCCTAGTGAGCCCTCGCCTAACTTATGCAGGAGACTGGAATCTTTCATTATTGGCCAAGATTTCCATTGTGCATATTGGAAAGCATGCAAGCTTTGATATCAGACCCTCCTCAGTACAAATTCCAGGCTTGTCACTTACTAGCTATGTAACCTAGGGCACATTACGTAGGCATGTTGGACTTCACCCTTCCCGTCTATGAAAGGAGCACACTGTAGACCCTCACACTGTGAGGTCATCCGTAAAGACTCTGCTGACTCCTCTCTTCTCTGAAGAGGACTCACAGGGGAGGTATTTTAGGAGATAGGATGAATTAGGATGTTTTTCATTGCAGAGAATGGTTACCGAATTCAATTATGCACACAGTGAAGACATTTATTGGCTCATACAAAGAATAATCCAGCCTCTCTCCCACACCTCCCCTGACCAAATGTTCTATCTCTCCACATAGCCATCGACAAAGAAGGCTTCATTCTAAAGTGAATTCTCTACTTGATAGTATAGTGGCTTCAATAACTAGTGCCATATGCTTTTCTATTTCATTTTGGTTGGGGTAGGGGGTAGGTGGGGAGAGAGGCAGGGGGCAGAGAAAGAAACAGAGAAATCTTTGAACCTGATCTTTGGAACCCAAATCCTTCCCATGAATTTTCTTGGACCAATTTTAGTAACAACAATTATTAATGCAAAAATTGCCTAATAGGGAAGTGTTAGACGCTGATTGGTCTAAGTCCCTAAACCATCACCAGTCAATGAATTACCGTGACTGACTAAGGCCAAAAAAGGCTGCTCTTAATCTTAAACGTTCTAGCTTTGGTTTCAAACAAGATGTGGGCTGAAATTCTAGGTTTGCTCCTTGCTAGCTTGTGGGCCATGGACAAGTCAACCAACTGAGCCACTGTTTCACTAGCTATACAATGAAGAGAATAGTATCTGCCTCCTGGTATTAATACATTTCCCCTTAGATTCTACAGGGTGAAAAATGCTGAGCTTCAGTTCAGATCCCTCCTCTGGTGGGGTTATCATTTCTGAACTTCAATTTCCTCATGAAAAATAGGAGATTAAAAATAGTACAGTGGCTCAGCCGTAAAAGAAGCCGCCTGCCAACGCAGGAGACACAGGAGATGTGGGTTCAGCTGCTGGGTCAGGAAGATCCCCTGGAGAAAGAAACGGCAACCCACTCCAGTGTTCTTGCCAAGATAATCTCATGGTCAGAGGAACCGGGCGGGCAGCAGTCCATGGGGCAGCAAAGAGTTGGATATGACCAGAGAATGACTAAGCGCGCATACACACACACACACACACACACACACACACACACTGGTTTTGAGGATTTGGTGAAGTAAATTTGTGAGGCTCTTAGAATAGAGCCTGTAAGGTATGTTATTTATTGACAGTAACACCTACACTTTCTAGACGTTAATTTTACTTTGTATGCCTAGAAGATTCAATTGTTAATCTGATTCCTGGATTCCCACCATAGGTCCCTCTGCATTGCGTTGGCTGACTTGAAGGTGAATACTTTATATCCTCTTTACATTATTCATCTGACTGTTCAACTACTCATGAGGGGTTGGCTGGAATGACACCTTCTCTCTCCTATCACTGGCCCATCCAATCTAGATTTTTACCTCTTCCCCCGGGAGAGAGGATATTGAAATTCCTGCTTGCTTTGTGGAAGAGCAAACTCATATTTTGATAATTTTCTTGGTAACCAAGAAATGATGAATGACATATGGCCAAGTGCCTGGGTAAAACCGGAGTCTTCTATCTTATGCCAGCATTGAATTAAAAAATGTCTTCTAAGGTTCTGATTGCTAAGATGCCAACTACCCAGAACTGAATATTTCTTTTGACACTTGCTTTTAAGCTTGACTTGCTTAATTAAATCCCAACCAATATCATTATTGCATCTCTTTCCATCCCATCTCTTCCAGAGATAAATATCACACATTCTCAGAAGTTTTTCAGTTTCCACAGGTTTTATTCCTTAAATAAGTTTCTCCCTTTTCTGGTATGTCATTGTTATCCAGACATAGTAAACAAAATCCTACTTTATATTTTCCACTTGCTTGGATAACGTGAACAATTCTTTTCAATCTACCCAGTTATAGTCTGAAAAGTGTAATCAGCTCTATGGGTTTGCAGATTTTCATAGGGTTTGCAGATTTTCATACTTTAATTTCTGACCCTTTCTTCCTCTTCCTCACTCCTCACTAAGGAAGCCTGGAAGTGACATAGAATGGGCAGCCCTTTATCAAATGTGGACCACGCTTAAACTGCTCGTGACAATGGCTACTGGCTGTTCCAAAGATTCCAAGAGGAAGGTAGTGGCTGGTTTGTTGTGAAAGTCCAGGAGACCCGAAGGCTACAGTGGTGGTTTCGTGCTGGCCTGTGGATAGCAGCAAAGGTTACAACCAGACGGTGACTGGAGTTAGAAGCAGATATTTTTGTTTTCAAAAAGGCAGACGCAGCACCCAGTCCCTAGCGGCTGTGTGTCACGTTACAGTGGGAGAAACCAGAGCGTGGTGGCAGGCTCTGGCCCCACAGGAGAGGAGCCGGGAGCGCTACTATCGGAACATTTGTTGGGCGGGGGCAGTCACTCCAGCCCTGAGCACACATGTGCACTCCTGGCTGAGGGCCGTGTCTGGAGGGAAATGGCCCGCAAAGGCTGGGCACTGCCTTTGGCTGCAGATTGCGGCCACAAATGGTGCCTTTTCCCACAACGGCTGGCAAAAAGTCTCCCCATCCCCAGAAAGATGCTTTAAAGGATACCTCCTACTTGCGCATTTGAAGGAGAGGAAACAAAATCTAGGTGAGAGATCCTGCTGAATTCATAAAGGACCAGAGGGAGAGGAGAATTTTATTCACTTGAACACAGTAGTGTTAATGTCCTTGATTTATACTGTTTGGTGTGCAGCTGCCCCCAGGAAACCAGGAGGAGGCCTGGAGTCTAGCACCTTCTAGGAGATCCGAGCTGTGCACTTTGATCAAGAGAGAACTGAGTGCAGTTAGGGTGGCTGATGTGCTCGAACACCTACTTGTGTAAGGAGGTGAGGGGGAGGGCACACACTGTTCTGGAGGGGACAGTGTAGACGATGCAGCCCTCAGGGAGGAACGCAGTGTGACCCCTTTACATGATTTTAGGCGGGGATGTAAGACGGCTCCTCTCTCCTTGCAGACTGGAATCTCTGTACATTCCTGTACTCCCAGTTCCTGGCATTTCTGCCCCTGGGGTCTTTGCTTAAAGGATTTCCCTGCTTATCTTCCTGGCTCCTGCAGCTGCATAGCTGCTCTACTGCTCCTGTGGGGACGAGGGCTGAGCTTCTGTGATTCCTGCCCTCCGGCCACTACAGAAGTTATAAGCCCTCAGGAGAGAGTGAAAAGATGAAAGGATGTGCCTCTGAAGTTGTGCGAGTCTGGGACTTACAGGGAACCAAGCCTGATTTACATTGGAGCTTTGCTGGGATCATTTCCCGCTGATATATTTAGAGGTTGGCGGAGGTTGGCACTGCCCTTCTTCATTCGCTATGGAGCAATTTCAGAAAGTTAATTAACCTGGGCTAGTTCCCCTCCTTTGGAACTCCAGATGGGCTTCAAATTTGCCTTTTAAAAATGACCTACATCCTGGGAAATGGATAAGACAAACCCTCATCCATTTTTATTTTAGAATGCTTTTTTTTTTCTCTCAACTCACTTGATAATTAGTAATTTACCTCTACCATGTTCAGATTTGTTAACACATATTTTAATTGCTTATTTTGTGCAAATTACTATGTTAGGCACTTTGAAGAACACAGAGAAGTGGAAAATCCAGTCTTTGACTTCAAGGAATTTGCAGTCTTAGTGGGATTATAAAATCTGAAATGAAAATTGATGCAACATTTTAGATTGTGAGAAGTCCCAAACGACTGAGTGCGTACGTGCTAAGTTTTTAGCCGGGTCAGCCTCTGCAACCCCATGCACTGTAGCAGACCAGGCTCCTCTGTCCACGGGATTTCCCAGGTAGGAATACTGGAGTAGCTGGCCAGGCCCTCCTCCAGGGGATCTTCCTGACCCAGGGACTGAACCTGTTCCTCTTAAGTCTCCTGCATCGGCAGGCGGGTTCTTTATACTTGTGCCACCTATGAGCAGTAAATGCACTGAGATTTTTTGAGGCACAGATTCCCTTTCTGTCACTGTGCTGTTTGCAGTTAGTGAGGGCTGGTAAACACAGGCTTCAGAATCATACTGTGTGACCTTGGATGAGCCTCTTGCCCTTTCTAAACCTCGATTTCTTCTTTTGGAGAAAAGGGGGGAAATAATATAAACCTCTCAGGAGTTGAGGGGATTAAATAATTTTATGCAGCTTTCAGCAACACGTCTAGCACATAATGGGTGCTGAATAAAAGCCATTCTGATTGTTAAACCATTGGCGATGTTACCTGCTCCACAGTGCTCTGAGCAGACTGATGGCTGAAGGCTTAGACACAGGCCCATGGACAGTACAGCATTTTTTTTTTAATGCTATCTGGGGCCAAGGATCTGGGATAATGTTTAAATTCTGAGTATCTCTTGCTTCCTACTCCCCCTCCATCCTTTCTGTGTGTTAGTAGTTCAGTCGTGTCTGACTTTCTGCGACTCCATGGACTGTAGCCCTCCAGGTGCCACTGTCCATGGGATTCTCCAGGTAAGAATACTGGAGTGGGTTGCCATTTCCTTCTCCAGGGGATCTTCCCAACCCAGGGATCAAACCTGGGTCTCCCTCATTGCAGGCAAATTCTTTACCGTCTGAGCCACCAGGGAAGTCATTCTTTAATCCCTAAAATAAATGTGGGATCAGGGATCAGATACACAGTTGATCCAAGTGAAGTTGCTTAGTCGTGTCTGACTCTTTGCGACCCCATGGACTGTAGCCTACCAGCCTTCTCCGTCCATGGGATTTTCCAGGCAAGAATACTGGAGTGGGTTACCATTTCCTTTACCAGGGGATCTTCCTGACCCAGGGATCGAACCCGGGTCTCCCGCTTGGAGGGAGGCACTTTAACCTCTGAGCCACCAGGGAAGCCCAAGTTGATCCAAGGCTTCACCTAATGAACTGCCCTAGAATTTGGATGGCTGTTGGGAAGGACAGAGTCGTGAGGAAGGAGCTATGTTCAAAATCTAGAAAGGATATTATTCCATGAAACCAGCCCCAATCCCCACGTGCAAGGAGTGAGTGATTCAGTGAAAGATCTTACAGGGATTCCCATCTCTTACTTATGACTGGTTGCCATGTTGTATTTTTTCTCCTAATTTAGTAGGAAGTGTTGGACCACAACTTTAGTGCTGTCATCTCAGGAATAGGGTGTGAGGATGGAGGTTTCCACTGCTGGTAACTATGCATAGGTGAAAAAAGGTCACACTTCTAGGTCTTAAAACCTCCCTAAGACTTCTCACATGCATGTGTTCAGAGCTGGGCCTAATGAGTAATGACCCCAGGGGAAGATTTCATTTTGCTTTTAACAGGTTTTCTCCCAGTGGGCTTGGGAAGCAGACGGTCCTCTCCCACGGCCAGCTCCTCACCGTTCACCCCAGGACACCCTGGCAGCAGCAGCGGGGAAGACAGGCAACCTCGGAAAGCTGATCAGGTTTAACTTTCCATGTTGCTCCCCTGAAAGCTGCTGGGGAAAAGAGTGCAAAGTTGGAGCTCCAGCAACCTTGTAGTTAGTTTAAAAATGTATCTGCCTGTGAAATTGTTTCCAGGCCTCAGGGATTTTTGCCCAGCTCTTCCCAGGCTTCTAGAGCCAAGTGTTCAGAGGATGGAGCTCCCACCCGGATTTTGGGGACTGGCGTTCTCCCATCAGGCGCATGATCGTGTTTACTGGGATCTGTGCTCACTTTGGAGGTTGCTTTATGAGTATTCACCGAATGGGCTCTCACTTGGAGGCCAGAAGGGCATTTTGTATTACTGTAGGATGCCAGCATACACCACCCCCAAATAGGCCTCTAGGCATAAGGATTGCTTTGAGAAACAGCAGACAGAGAGAAGTTCTGAAAACAGAATAAAAGTCGCCCTTTTGTAAAGAAAATGTATGCCTATAGAGGAGATCTCCATTTGGAAGAGGGAGAGGGGGGTCTCCATTTCTGGACCACGAAGAGAAGGATGACTCTAAACCAGAAGAGGCTTAGCTATGGTGAAGCCACAGGCTGAAGTTTGTATAAAGAAGTTTCCCCTATTTAGTTCCTGGTCGCCCCACACGTGACCTCCCCCCACCCCCCCACCACCACTATGCTCTCTTTGATTTATCTGAGGGTGGTATTTCAGCCTGAATTCTAAGCTGCCTCCTTGAGTTACTTATTTCTCCAGGTGTCTCTCACATATGTGGGATATACACGTTAATAAATGTTACTTTTTTTTCTTGGCAATCTCTCTCTTGTTCCAGGGGCCCCAGCCAGGAACTTAGAAAGGTGGAGGAAATTTTTTTCCTACCCTGCAGGACCAAAGTCATGAAACTCCTTTCATTTAGATGTTTAACATGTTCTCTAAATACACTTTTAGCCAGAGATAAGGGGATCCAAGGACAAGCCTGAAACCTACATCAGACCCGGGGCATGTGTGTGCATGTCTGTGTGCACCCAGAATTCTATTAATTTATGCAAACAAAACAATTATATGACATTGTATGGGGGTGGTTAAAGGTATTAAATTGTTAAATACCAATATTTAAATCCTGGTTACAAAAGTTGTGGTATGATCTGGTGCCATCCTTCCTTTTAAAAATATAGTATGCTTGTAGCATCCAAATTTGAGAGTGAACTATGTTTAGACAGCTTCCCTGGTGGCTCAGATGGTAAAGAATCTGCCTGCAATGTGGGAAACCCAGGTTCAATCCCTGGGCTGGGGAGATCCACTGGAGAAGGGAATGGCTACCCACTCCAGTATTCTTGCCTGGAGAATCCAATGGACAGAGGAGTCTGGCGGGCTACAGTCCATGGGATTGCAAAGAGTCAGACACGACTGAGTGACTAACACTCCCCTGTATTTAAATGGCCTGAATATGCACCGAAAGTTGCAGTGAATGCTTATTAAGCTGACTATAAACCAAAAATACATGGTACCCAAGATGGCAAATCAAAGATGTATATGGCAACAAGAGGGCAAATTGATAGAAACCAGAATTGTTTTGGAAAATCTGGAAGGAATGTTGTGTTAAGTATGGAAATTTCTCCTGGAAAATGTAGCTCATACTATGCCACTCAGGGTGAGTCCTAGTCACCTTCTTCCTCAGAACTGATAGACTATTTTAATCTCTTGAAAATTGTGTAATTTCACACTTCTCCATTTCATTCATTACAGCAGACACAATGGATACAAAAACAACTTGTATATTGTTTGGTTCTATTAAATGCTAATTACCATTAGTACTGGACTATACTCACTGATGAGCTGTGGTGTAGTGTGTTAAGCTTTGACTTTGCACAACCCCAAAGAGACTAGGTCCAGAGGTAACTAGAAGCCTGTGTTAACTTTCTTACATAAACCTAACCTGAACACTAATATGGAGGGCTGTTTAAAAACAGCTCCCCGAGATGAGGAGTGTTTGCCTCCTAAGTGTGCAGAGATGAGCGTTTGGCTCTGAGAGGTGTTTTGGAAATATTTGAGTTGGCCTAAACTCTCATGTTTGAGGCGGAACTGCGGGCCCTCCACGTGGACTGTTTGTTGTGGTTGCAGTTGCCAACTCTGGTTCTCAAAGTTTAAGGGATGTGTCAGTCGGTGGTGCTGCTGTTCTCATCTTCTGCGTGTGCTAGAGAAAAGGACATCCCCAGAAGCAGACAGGCTTGGAAGCAAGTGCCTGTGTGTTTGCAGAGGAGAGAATGAGAGGCCGGGTATGGAGGGGGAGCACTATCAGTCTGACAGAGCACGTGTTGGTACTTTCTAGATAAAATGCCCCCTAAGAAAAAACACCAGATCAACCGCAACCATTAGCTCTGCTGAGATGCCCTTCACCAAAGGAGCAACTTCTCTCTGTTGAGGGAAAATGCAGTGGGTGCTGACTCCAGCTGGTGCTCACATCAGTCCCTAATTTGACCTACTATGAGCAGACCTCTGTGGGTCTCCCAAGGTGGTCAATGAGCCAAAAATCAACCTTTCAGAAGATCAGAGCCCTAAGGTCCGGCCCTATGAACTGTATGATAGCGTATTTTGGGACTGTGGATAAGAAATAATTGTATAACTGAAAACCAAAAGTTGGTAGATTTATTCCATTCCAGACTTAGTGCCTCCTAGTTAATATAATTTGATTTCTTCTTTTAGTCTGTCCTGCTCACCTCAGATTTTTTTGTTTTTAAACCAAAGAGTGAATCATGACATGCATTGGGGTCTCATAAAAATTAGAGAAAACCTAATCACTTCGTAAGATAGAAATCATGGTCATGAAAATTAGGGGTTTGAGAAAATCCCTCTCTGAATGACTTGTCAGGAGATGCAAGGAGCTATCGTTTTGAGAAGATTTCAATGTCATACTCCTTTTTCCTCTCACTAACTCAAATTTCTAGAACATTCTCAACTGTGGTCAAATAGTAATAATAATAATGGTAGTAATAAAAAGAAACAGATAATGATTTGTGGCTAAAAGAAGCCTTAGTACTTAAAGAAAAATGAACCTGCTGAACAACTTCAGCTTTGCCTCCTATGAGATGCTATCTTGTAGCAGGACTTAAAAAAATTTTGCATGATGTAGTTACTAATTATATAACTTGAGAATTAGACACTAGGACATGTATCCAGTCTCTATTACCATCCTAGAGAGAAACAGAACACTGAATTCCAGTACTGAATGTATCATTTAGAGCGCTACATCAGCTCTTCAAAGGAAAGCATAATTTCTAGGGCTGAGGAAGAAGCAGCTAAAATCACAGTTTACACGGAACCGTTTGATCCCTGTCTCGGGTAAAATGAGTCTTCTGGTTTTGCTGCTGCTCTTTTTCTTTCTTGGCCGTGCTGGTGGTTTACTGTGTTGTGTGTGTTCAGTCATTTGCACATTTGTGGATATGGTCTGCTTGTCTAATCATGGCTTCCTTAGGGTCACCATCCACAGTCATACAGATCAGGCAACCCCGCTCCCACTCTTCACCCCCTGAATAGGGCCGTGATGCTGTGAGTCAGGATCAGGACCACTGCCCAGCCTAATACAGGCCCCAGACATAGCAGAAAAAAGAACTGCCCCGAGTCTCCTGTGAGCGGAGGAAGGAGGTTAAGCAGGGACGATTTAATGAGTTGGAAGGGGTACTATAGAGGGAGTGAGGAGTCTTTTGATCTTCATTTGTAAGTGTGATCTTGAATCAAAGGTCGATGCTTAGGTCTTACATAGGCCTGGTGGTTTCTCTAGCCCTGGGCATTGGCTCAGGCATTTGCAAAGTTTCCAAACCAGTTATGGAATCAGGTCCTGGCCTGCCCTTAGGCAGTTCAGGGCACTGGGGCCTGAGCAGGGGAGGCTGCCCTCCCTCCTCTCTTGGTCATCCTCCATCCATCTTCCTCTCTGGCCGTGAAAGCCCCCTGGGTTTGGCAAGGCGACCCCTATCCCTCAGAGTGAGAGTACGACCAGAGGAAGCAAAGAAGTTCATCCTCGGTATTAACTTTGCAATTTGCTCTCAAAGTTTCCCCAAACTTTTTATACCTTTATACATTCTACTAGAAATTTTGGGGGTTGGGGGGAAGAAAAATTCTAATTTGATCCTATTTGTTTTGAGGGTGGTGTTCAGGCACTGGTGTTTTTTAAAAGCTATTAGTCGATCCTTTCTATCTCAGGTTGAGAAAGGCTGAGATGGAGTCAGGGAGTGAGCAGGAGCTGAAATCTAGACAGCCTGCCAGAGGCTCTTCTTGCTTTCTACATGTCCATCCATGTTGCCAGTACACCCCCTTCCACCCCTGTACCCCCAAACCTTCATCAACTGCACTGGGCATGTTTCAACAGGGCTGCTCTTGAGGTTGGAGATCTGTCTCTCCTGGCAACCAGAAATATCTGTATGGGAGAAGCTAGATTGTTTAGCTGCACTGACCACCTTCACGTGACCTAGTGCTCCTTCCTAGGGACATACAAGCCCATCTGCTCTTTTCACAGAGGCTCCATTTTCACTGGTGCCATCAGGCAATCCCTGCCTTTCAGGATATTGTCAGGTCTGTTCCTAGGCTTTGGAGGACTCAGATGTCTGGATCACAATCTGAATGGCAGCGTCCCTGCTTTGTGGAATGTTGGATTCATGCATCAAAGCCACAGAGGAACGGCCGGCATTTTGTTGCTCAATCTGGACTCAAAATTCTTAGAGAATGGAATTTTGCTAATAAGAGCAGCTATAGTGGAAGTTAGACTAACGGGATAAGTTAAAGATTGGGCTTTGGAGGGTGTCTGTCTTCTGATTAGGACGCTGGTGGTTTAATGGCTGAGAAATATGCACTTAGTTATATATGGAGACTCGTGATTACGTGAGAGATCCCCCAGCAGATTAGAACATCTGTGATGAGTACTGGAAGGTTCCAGAGGCCTTTGCTTCACCCCAGTGCCACAGACGGCCATCTCCAGCCTCCTGCGGCCCTGCTCCGTTTGTGTGCTGTGTCAGGGATAATGAAATCAGACAGGCCCACAGAGACCGCTTTTCCCTCCTCACAAATTTTTAATAAAATGCTTTGAACAACAGAGCTGGGCATCTCTGAAGCCTGAAATTAAAGCAATAAGATGGAAGATGACTCGCTTGTCAGTCTGCACCAGACTGCATCACCAATACAAATTCTCAGGGAGCTTTTTCTAAATCTGCTGACAATGTGAGGCTTTCCATCTGGAGTCTTCTCTTCCTTATTTTTATAGGAAGAAAATCCAGCACCGAGCAAGAGAAAAAAGGGACACTTCATTCTCTGCCACTAACATGTGACTCAAGCCCTGAATTGGGTTTTCACAGAAAGTCATTTTGGGAGAGACTCACTCTTGAATATGTAAGTGTCCCTGATTCAGATTTCTGGAGACAGAAAGGAATCAGTTATTCATATGCTCATCACCGCTCACCCACCTGCTTTGCAAGAGGAATGACCACCGCAGGTTCCCGGACTCTCTAGATCCCCATGTTCACCTTAGTCTTCCCTCCCTCCACCCAGCCCCCCTCTACCTGCTGCCGCAGGAAAATACTAGATTCCCAGGTGGCACTAGTGGTAAGGAATCCACCTGCCAATGCAAGAGACCTAAGAGACACAGGTTCCATTCCTGGGTCAGGAAGATATCCTGGAGAAGAAAACGGTCAGGCGAAAAGCAAAGGAGAAAAGGAAAGATATAAGCACCTGAATGCAGAGTTCCAAAGAATAGTAAGAAGAGATAAGAAAGCCTTCTTCAGTGATCAATGCAAAGAAATAGAGGAAAACAACAGGATGGGAAAGACTAGAGATCTCTTCAAGAAAATTAGAGATACCAAGGGAACATTTCATGCAAGGATGGGCTCGATAAAGGACAGAAATGGTATGGACCTAACAGAAGCAGAAGATATTAAGAAGAGATGGCAAGAATACACAGAAGAACTGTACAAAAAAGATCTTCACGACCCAGATAATCATGATGATGTGATCACTAATCTAGAGCCAGACATCTTGGAATGTGAAGTCAAGTGGGCTTTAGAAAGCATCACTACGAACAAAGCTAGTGGAGGTGATGGAATTCCAGTTGAGCTGTTTCAAATCCTGAAAGATGATGCTGTGAAAGTGCTGCACTCAATCTGCCAGCAAATTTGGAAAACTCAGCAGTGGCCACAGGACTGGAAAAGGTCAGTTTTCATTCCAATTCCAAAGAAAGGCAATGCCAAAGAATGCTCCAACTACCGCACAATTGCACTCATCTCACATGCTAGTAAAGTAATGCTCAAAATCCTCCAAGCCAGGCTTCAGCAATACGTGAACCGTGAACTCCCTGATGTTCAAGCTGGCTTTAGAAAAGGCAGAGGAACCAGAGATCAAATTGCCAACATCCGCTGGATCATGGAAAAAGCAAGAGAGTTCCAGAAAAACATCTACTTCTGCTTTATCGACTATGCCAAAGCCTTTGACTGTGTGGATCACAATAAACTGTGGAAAATTCTGAAAGAGATGGGAATACCAGACCACCTAACCTGCCTCTTGAGAAATCTGTATGCAGGTCAGGAAGCAACAGTTAGGACTGGACATGGAACAACAGACTGGTTCCAAATAGGAAAAGGAGTGCGTCAAGGCTGTATATTGTCACCCTGCTTATTTAACTTATATGCAGAGTACATCATGAGAAACGCTGGACTGGAAGAAACACAAGCTGGAATCAAGATTGCTATCAGGTTGCGCTAAGTGTCATGAGGACAAAATCAAACACACGCCGGGGCAGAGCGTTATGGAGGATGGGGATATTTTAGATAAGGTGTGTGTGAAAGGCGTCTAAGCTCTAGGTTGTAAATTAAGTATTTGTGTAGGCTGACCCTTTTTTCAAAGCAAAACTCTTGGCATTAATTCTGCAAGTAAAAGCATTTCGTCTTCTACGAAAGAGACTTCATTTGACTGAAATTTAAGAATTAGTAGCTCGCTTTTTTTCTCCTCTCCCTTCCCGTCTCTTCTTTCTCCTCTCCTCCTTCTGCATCTCAACCCTGGTTCCTCTCTTCTCCTGTGTCTCTTCTTCATCTTTCTCCTGCCTGACCATATATTCATATCCAGGAAGAAAAATAAATGCAAAATATTTCTACCCCTTTATACATCAGGGGTTATTTCTAGAGTCCTAAGCTCTCTTGACACCAGTGGGAAGGTTTGTAGCAGTTCACCTCTGTGGCCTTGCACCTTCTTGCTGGGTCCCTCCAGATGGAAATTTGACCATACCTATCTGGGGGCTCAGGCCTAGACTTCATGTAACATATATATAAAAGACACGAGTCTCCTGCTGAAAACGCCTAAAGAAAACAGTGAACCACCAGTCAAAGTTCTGTACTGATACTACCTGTTTTTTCCCCCACATTAAGGCAAAGCTAAATGAGGTCATCTTTTTTGTGACCATGTCTCCAGGGCAGTATGGCTCAGTGTCCTGGCAGGGGATACAGTTCCACACAAGTAGTTTTAAGTGAAGAGAGCATAGTGGTGGGGCTATGTGAGTGGTAGGGTACAAGCAAGGGAGCAAATAGTGGTTGGTGAAGCAGCCAGAGATCAGAGAGCAGAAAGCCATTACACCTCCCGGGCTGAAGAGCAAGGGGAAGGGGAATTTTTTTTCAGAGCCCAGTGAGAACAGGAATCCTGAAGGCAGTGACCTGACAGGATGCCGAGTGTCAGAGGAAGGCAAGGAGCAGGAGCCGAGCAGGGAGGAAATAGCCAAGCAGCGGTCTCTGCTCGCTCTCTCTAGCCTCAAACCCACCCCGAAGTCCGCCGTCTGGGAGGATGGAGAGCTGCCCCTCGGGTGCAGAAAGAGAGAAAAAGGAGCCAGAGGAAAGGACGTGCAGGATCTCGAGTCCACAGACCAGCCTCCCTGCCCACCTCCTGTCCGATGTTCCAGGGGCGCATCCAGAGGGGCTACCACACCAATCACCCTTCATCTCTTCCTCAGTTGTAACAGCCACATATTGAGCAGCATCACGTTTGGTAAATGGGCCCCTGATCAAAGTGCTAAGGTGACCTAATTCTGTCCCAGCTTTTAATTTCCTCTATTTTCAGCAACTGGTCTCTGAAGACTTGATCTGACCTTGTGTGTCCTGCCTGTGACCCCTCTGTTCCCCAAGTCCTTCTTTTGTAGTTGAAAAGGTCATTTCCAAAGACTTTAATGATTTCCTTTCTAAGTAAACTCATAAGAAATTCCCCTTCAATTTTAGGGCCTGTCTATGATTTTTCTTATTCCTTAATATTTTCTTTCAGAGAGAAATTCAGGACTTGAAAGTCATCCTAAGGTCATTTGCCTGTCGTGGAAGCCATAAAGATGAAAGCACGCTTATCTTGGGGGGGGTGGGGAGGGGGCTGTTACAGCCTGGTTCTTGCTGAAGCCGTTCTAATGACCATATTCTCTGGCTCTGGCTACAGTTATTTCATGGTTTATATTACAGGCTATAGCAGTTCCTTTCTTAGCTGAAATCATTTTTTGGCCTTGGCTGAGAGTGTTTTTTTTTTTTTCTTTTTGCCCTAAGAAAAAGACAGCTCTTGAGAACTTTGCCAAAGACACACATTCACACAAACCTGCCCAATAAACCAGTGTTAAAAAAGTGTAATGGCTCAGCTCACATTTAGTATGAAGAACGGCTGCTGTCCACCTCCGTTCGCTTTGAAGAAACGCATCTCTCTGCTGCTTCTGAGGAAGGACCCTGTCCTTTGTTGTGTTTCATGGGTGAACAGAGAAATACCACCTTAAACTGATAAACCTGCCCAATAAACCAGTGTTAAAAAAGTGTAATGGCTCAGCTCACATTTAGTATGAAGAACGGCTGCTGTCCACCTCCGTCCGCTTTGAAGAAACGCATCTCTCTGCTGCTTCTGAGGAAGGACCCTGTCCTTTGTTGTGTTTCATGGGTGAACAGAGAGATACCACCTTAAACTGGTATTGATCCACAGGTTTTGCCAACCCAAAGCCCTACCAAGGGCATGTCAGCTCATCTGAAAGCCGAATAGCATCACTAATTAGACCCGGGATTTATGCTTCTGTTCCTTGGGTAGCACTTCATAAGCACCTCCAAACTCAGCCTCTCTCTAGCCTGAGACTAAGGAAGGCACGTGTGAAAGAAACTGTCAATATTAAGTGATGTTCTGTTGGAACCCTTGAGGCCTTACTGTTGCTGACAGTCGCGTGGCCTGTTTGTAGCTCTGGAAAGTTTAGGTGTTCAGCCTTGAAGAGAGGACCTCCACCCACGAAAATCTCTCTTTAGCCCATTCCATATTCAGTGAAATTGGTCTCCTTTCCCTTGACCCCATGTTGTCATCAGAAGGTAAGCTGGGGATGCAGAAGCTGCCTGTTGGTTTTCTGCCCCCACCCCCACCCCGTGGAGAGAGAGGAGGCAGCTTTTAGCATTTCACCCTAACACTTCGGTGAGTTAATAGGGACATTAGTTGTTTAACCTGGGCTGGGCTGCCTCTTACTCGTACAATGGCCATGGTCCTTTGCCTCCTGGGAGACGTTGTGAAATGCTGAATGGCCCAGTCCTTGGGCTAGCCGGGTCTCCCGCCTGTTGGAAAGAGCCAGCGGCCTCGAGGGCCACCCTCTGCCGCCTCTGCTCACTGTGGGGTCTGCTTTCAACAGCCAGCAGGAACCCCTGCCCGCCCTCCTGCGGGGGCGCAGCTGCTGCGGCAGTGACGCACGGGCTGTGGGGCAGGCCTGGCACATACTCGCCAGTCCCTCTGTGGTCCTCTTTTCTACAGCCTTTCCCACCCTCCTGAGACTATTCTTTCTTCTGGATTTATTTCAGTGACCCTTGGGCTTGAGGCAGTTTATTTTGCCCCACTTCCTGCATCTAGCATTTATTGTCGGCAAATACTGTTATTTGCAAGGGGAACTAGATCCTGGTTTTCAGATTCTCAGTAACTGGCGAATCTGCTGTGACCAGTGCTCAAGCTAGCGTCCACTCTGCCTTCTACGAAAGGGTTAACCTCAAGGCAGCGTGTGGTGTCAGCCCCGCTGGTCTCCCGCCAGCGTCCCTCTGATGGGCTGCGGGGCTACCATATTAGGAGTGTGTGAAGATTCAGCTCCCCGGTGTACACAGCAGGAGCTCTCCTGTCAGTCTGAAAGGCAGGCGCTATATTTAGCATCAGGCCCCAGGGAATAGCAGCTCCACGTGGGAGGGGGCTGCGGGAATGCAGTTGTGCCTTGAATCTCAACTCCAGTCTCCACGGAGGAGACTGAAGCCCTGGGAAAGAGCTGGGCTCTTCCTCCCGCACCTCCTCCAGTGTCTGCATGGCATCTTTTCCAGGTCAGGGAAGAAGTCCCTTTCATCTCTGCTGTTTCTTTTAACATGGAGGAAAGGAGCCATGATTGTTGAATGAACCATCACTCAAAATGTTGTAAACAGCGATTGGCCTCCCTCCAGCCCTCATCTCTTCTCCCATATCGAGTTAACTAACCACTAATATGATGCGTGGAATAATTTTATTGCCTTATGATTTCTCTCTACTGAGGAAATAAGAGGAATTGATTGCCTCCCTTTGGTTTTTGCAGAAAATGTATCTTTGGTACTAAAAAGGTTTTATTTCACATTGCAGAAGCCTCTGGGTCTAAAAGTATATCTTCCTTTATAAAATATAATTGTATAAGTAAAACATAATTACATATAAATATATTTCTTATAAAGTCCATACATAATTTTACATAATATAGTAACATTCTATGAGAGAGTTGTTAACTCATTTGATGATATGGAGTTTAATGGACTTGTAACTGTAGCCCTGTTTTAAGGGTAGTTTATTGAGGGTAGAAGGAGAAAGGGTGACAGAGGATGAGATGGTTGGATAGCATCATAGACTCAATGGACATGAGTTTGAGAAAACTCTGGGAGATAGTGAAGGACAGGAAAGCCTGGCATGTTGCAGTCCATGGGGTGGCAAAGAATCAGATATGACTTGCAAGCAACTAAACAACAATAACCCAGGAATGATCAGTTCCAAGGGCAGTTTTGCTCTGTCTCTCTCTCTCTCCCTGCTACATTTGCCATTTCAATTGACTAAGACTTCAGATTTGGCCAAGTTCATTTCTAACTCTGAGGCTGGGGAAACATTTAGAATATGGTATTCTCCTTATTCCCACATATTTACCTCTGCTACAAAACTCACTAATTTCCCCAGACTGTTTGGTAGTTGAGTGAAGAGCTATAGTCAAAATATTGCATAGGCCTAGGCCTAAAGTTTCTGATTGGGAAATGCATTGAAATAAAAAGTCAAAGCCACAGCATTTGTAACCACCATCATCCACTGCTGGAATTCTGCTTCAGAGCTCCAGCTAGGATGAAATGACCTTTTAGATGGCCCTGGTTGAAACTAAGTCTTTCCTGATAGCTCAGTTGGTAAAGCGGAGAAGGTGATGGCACCCCACTCCAGTACTCTTGCCTGGAAAATCCCATGGATGGAGGACCCTGGTAGGCTGCAGTCTATGGGGTCATGAAGAGTCGGACATGACTGAGTGACTTCACTTTCACTTTTCACTTTCTTGCATTGAAGAAGGAAATGGCAACCCACTCCAGTGTTCTTGCCTGGAGAATCCCAGGGATGAGGGAGCCTGGTGAGCTGCCGTCCATGGGGTCACACAGAGTTGGACACGACTGAAGTGACTTTAGCAGCAGCAGCAGCAGTTGGTAAAGATTCTGCCTGCAATGCAGGAGACCTCAGTTTGAGTCCTGGGTCAAGAAAATCTGCTGGAGAAGGGATAGGCTACCCATTCCAGTATTCTTGGGCTTCCCTGTGGCTCAGCTGGTAAATAATCTGCCCGCAATACAGGAGATCTGGGTTCAATCGCTGGGTTGGGAAGATCCCCTGGAGAAGGGAACAGCTATTCACTCCAGTATTCTGGCCTGGAGAATCCCATGGACTGTATAGTCCATGGGGTCACAAAGAGACACAACTGAGTGACTTTCCTAAAACTGCAGCATAATCTGTGTGACTGGGTTAGAATGGTCAACAGTCTGGTAAACTGAAGACCTTTAGAATACTGCAGACGGATAATGGGAATCCTTGCAGGAGAGAATTTAACTGGATCAGCAGCACATCCTTCTGTGTGTATTGTTCAAGAAAAAGTACACACAGCAAGTGTATAATGTGCACTATGGCCAGGTATGGATAAAAGTTAACCATGGTGCTTCTGTGCAAATCCAGAGGGCCCTGGAAAAGTGGAGGTTGGGCAGATACTGAGAATGGAGGCAGAGTCGACAGAGGAGGGAAGGAAGCCTGAGACTTGTGTACTGACAGCCAGGTATGGAAGCCCTATGGAAGCCCAGGCAGAAGCTAAGGTCGGGAAAAGACCCCAGAGATGACGGTGCCTGCAGAGGCCGGTGGGGTGGGGCACAGGGGGCCATGGTAAGAGGAATCTCAGGGAAGCAGTGTAGGAGGTAGGCTAATTAGGTGCCATGGTCCTGCCTCCAGAAGACCAGGCATCTTGGAGTGGGATGGTAGTTTGGAAGAGAAGGGGGAGAGCAGGCAAGGAATGCAAGGCAAAGATGCATGCAAAGAGGAACTACTTAAGGTTTCAAGACAAGGGTGCAGGCAAAGACAAATCAGCAAGAATCTGGCTTCCAGATAATTATAATTCATAATAATGATTATGATAGCTAATGATTATTACCCTTTATGTGCCAAGCCTGGAAAACACTGAGCTAAGCATATTGTATGCACTGTCTTGTATCATTTTATTTTTTGGCCCTGCCACACAGCTTGTGGATCTCAGTTCCCAGTCCAGGGCTCTTGGCAATGAAAATGGAGTCCTAACCACTGGACTGCCAGGGAATTCCTTGTCTTATGTAATTTTTCTAGTAATCCTATGACCTTGATGTTCTTATTTTTTTAATTGGAATATAGTGATTTACAATGTTGTGATAGTTTCTGCTGTGCAGCAAAGGGAATATGTGTACATAATTTCCCTCTTTTTTGGATTCCTTCCCATTTAGGTCACCACCGAGCACTGAGTAGAGTTCCCTATGCTCTACAGGAGGTTCTCATTATTTCAGTTCATTTGCTCAGTTGTGTCCGAATCTTTGAGACCGCATGGACTGCAGCACTCCAGGCCTCCTTGTCCATCACCAACTCCCAGAGTTTACTCAAACTCATGTCCATTGAGTCAGTGATGCCACCAAGCATTTCACCCTCTGTCATCCCCTTCTCCTCTTTCCTTCAATCTTTCCCAGCATCAGGGTCTTTTCCAAGGAGTCAGTTCTTCGCATCAGGTGGCCAGGGTATTGTGGCTTCAGCTTCAGCATCAGTTCTTCCAATGAATATTCAGAACTGATTTCCTTTAGGATGGACTGGTTGGATCTCCTTGCAGTCCAAGAGACTCTCAAGAGTCTTCTCCAACACCACAGTTCAAAACCATCAATTCTTCAGTGCTCAGCTTTCTTTATAGTCCAACTCTCACATCCATACATGACTACTGGAAAAACCATAGCCTTGACTACATGGACCTTTGTTGACAAAGTGATGTCTCTGTTTTTTTATGCTGTCTAGGTTGGTCATAACTTTTCTTCCAAGGAGCAAGTATCTTTTAATTTCATGGCTGCAGACACTATCTGCAGTGATTTTGGAGCCCAAAAAAATAAAGTCTGACACTGTTTCCAGTTTCCCCATCTATTTCCCATGAAGTGATGAGACCAGATGCCATGATCTTCGTTTTCTGAATGTTGAGTTTAAGCCACCTTTTTCACTCTCCTCTTTCACTTTCATCAAGAGGCTCTTTAGTTCTTCTTCGCTTTCTGCCATAAAGGTGGTGTCATCTGCATATCTGAGGTTATTGATATTCCTCCCCACAATTTTGATTCCAGCTTGTGCTTCATCCAGCCCAGCATTTCTCATGATGTATTTTACATATAAGTTAAATAAGCAGGGTGACAATATACAGCCTTGACGTATTCCTGTCCTGATTTGGAACCAGTCTGTTGTTTCATGTCCAGTTGCTTCTTGATCTGTATACAGATTTCTGAGGAGGCAGGTCAGGTGGTCTGGTATTCCCATCTCTTTCAGAATTTTCCACAGTTTGTTGTGATCCACACAGTCAAAGGCTTTGGCATAGTCACTAAAGCAGAAGTAGATGTTTTTCTGGAACTCTCTTGCTCTCGTTGGTTATTTTATACATAATGTCAATAGTGTATATATGTCAATCCCAATCTCCCAAGTCATCCCTGTCCCCTTGTCCCCCCTTGGTGTCCATACATTTGTTCTGTGTCTGTGTCTCTCTTTCTGCTTCACAAATAGGTTTGTCTGTACCATTTTCCTAGATTCCACAAATATGCCTTAATAAACGATACTTGTTTTTCTCTGCAAATGGCACAATTTCATTCCTGAGTAATACTCCATTGTGGTGCTCTTATTTTCATCATTAAACATATGGGGAAAGTGAGGTAAAAGGTACTTGGTTAATGAATAGTGGAGCAGAGATTCAAATCCCCGATTTCTGACTAGAACCCCAAAACCTAACTGCTTCACCACACTGATTCTCCAAATGCTAGAGCTCTTGAAACAAGTTTAAGGTTTAGTTAAAAAAGGTGGAAGCTGTTTCTAGCATCAGAATTTCTCACTCTACAAGTTGGATCTGATGCTGTTATTTATTTGAGTAGCTTATGATATGTAAGAGATTGGGCTAAGTGCTGGGCCTATGGGGATAAACTTGACACAGTCCCTCAAGGAATATTGTGATAGACAAAATATATAAATCACAGCACCATGTGGTAAGCGCTTATAAAGCATAATACTAAGTACTGAAATGGCAACCTACTCCAGTATTCTTGCCTGGAGAATGCTGTGGACAGAGGAGCCTGGTGCGCTGCTGTCCACAGGGTTGCATAGAGTCGGACACGACTGAAGCGACTTAGCATGCATGCATGCATTGGAGAAGGAAATGGCAACCCACTCCAGTGTTCCTGCCTGGAGAATCCCAGGGATGGAGGAGCCTGCTGGGCTGCTGTCTATGGGGTCGCAGAGAGTCAGACACAACTAAAGTGACTTAGCAGCAGCAGCAAAGGGGGAGTTAATGATGAAAGGAATCAGAGAAAGCTTGAAGAGGTGACATTTAAGGATTCTTGAGGGAACAGTAACAGCGGCCCAGGTTGACAGGCAATGAAGGATATTCTTCTAGGTGAAGAGGGGGGATTGCTTGGATTATTGGGGATCTGCAAGCAGCCTGGTATAGGTAGAGCAGTAGGATATTAACTAAGAAAGTATGCTGAAGCCATATAATAAAAGGCCTTACATCCCAGAGTAAGGAGGTTAAGGTCTGTTGAGTTTCAAATTAGAGCTTTTAAAAATCTCCTTATACCAAGGTCAGGACTGATCACAGGGATGATTCTGTGGGCTATGCTGAAAATCATTCCTTGGGTTAAGGGAGAAATCCTGAATGGCAACTAGTCTGGCCTGATAAGATCCAGATAAACAGGATCCCAAAGAATTTGTCCTGCAGGGTCATAACTGTCTTTTGGAATATATAGATAAGCCATCTTCCTTTGCCTTACAATACCCTGAGCACATGAGCTGGAGCTTCTAATGAAAACTTGTTCCAGTACTCATGAAGATTTTCAATTTCCTTTTAACCTGCAAGAAGCTGATTAAATTAAGCACTATTGACATCCAGGCTCTTAAAATAGAAACTCATTTAGAGGGATCAGCAAGTCAGAATAGCATTCAGCGTCACCCTTTGGTTCACCCCTTTCTGCCACTCTCCCTTGGCTCCACAGAGATAGAATATTTTTCATCCACGACGCTCTGTAGATGTGTGGGTTTCCCTGGTGAGCCCAACTCTCCACCTTCTCAGTAGCTACTTGCTGAAGAAACGTGTCACAGGACCAGACTGACTCCTTTAAGTTTTGGATAAAAACCACAATATGGACACTCGCCAGTGGCCAGGAACCCTACTGGGCCATCACAGAAATGTACTTATGTCCTCTTCCAGTCAGTTGTTTCATACCTTCTCCTCCCTCCCACTTCCCACACCTGCTTCTTCCACCAATGAGCTCATCTTACCATTCATTTAGTGATACCCGCCCTCAGAGTGGGAACCTGACCTTCCTGCCATTCTTCTGCACAAACCTGCTCACAGCTGGCCCACCGTCCATTCCTGCACCTGTGTTTCATGCTTTCTCTCCCCTTATTATCCCTTTCCTTGCTGCCCCTTCTTTCCTCCATCAAGAATTTCTTCTCTGCTTTCTCAGTCCATAGTATACAAACACGCTTCAGAGTCTCCCACCTTAGAAAAAAATCTTACGTTTCCCAACCCCACATCCTTCTGCAAGGATCCCATGATTTCTGAGCAGTAAGACTTTCTTCTGGGACAAGTTGTCTTAATCTGGACTCTTTGCCTCCTCACTTCCTGGTTTTCTCTTTGAGTCTTCCCAATCTGGCTTCTTCCTACATTAACCCACTGAAACTGCACTTTTATCTCTTCCCACCTTCACCAGTACAGCTAAGAGGGTCTGGCGCTAACCACACACCCATGCTGATCGACTTCAAATTTGTGATCACTACTAGTGGTTCTTGGCTATGTCCAGAGGCTACACTGTATTTCTCTGGTTAATCTACACTCCCAGTTCCTGAGTATTTTATACTTTTTCTTGGACCTCCAATACCCTCCCATTCTCACCCTAGTAGATGACCTTGCGTCCTATTTTCTAGTTTTACAGAAAACAGTTTGAAGAGAACTCTCACAGAGCATGCGGCTGAATCGACACCTTACTTTCGCCTGTGTCCAACCTTCTGCTGTGTTAACTAAGGTGCCCATGACCTAAGGAAGGTCAAGCCCTCTGTTTGTGCACTGAATCTCACCTTCTGTCACCTACTCATCAACTGTCCCAGTAGTTCTGCCCTGTCCTCTTGCATCAATGTTTCCCTCTCTGCTAGATTATTCCCAGCACCCTACAGAAGTGTCACTTCTTCTCTGACAAATAGCAGCAATGTGGTAGGCCCCAAAACTTCACTTAGCCCCATCTCTCCTCCAGTTCCCACTCCCATTTCTTTTGCTTCCACTTTTTATCGAAACAGGTGAAACAGGTTTGTTTTGCCCGAAGCAGAGCAGGTCAAAAAGGCCAAAATGCTGAGGTCTGCAGCAAAAAGAGGGTTTATTCAAAATAAATTAGTCAAGTGGGAAGGCAAAAGAAAGCCTCAGTTCCGCCTCCTTGGAGGCGAAGGGTATAGTGATAGGGAGCGGTGATGAGGACTTGGGCAGTAATGAGGCCCATGAGAGCTGGGATGAGGAGTCTGTCGTGGAAAACATGAAGGAGTAGCCCGCAGGCGAGGTGGATGTCAGGAGAGGTGCAGGGGCCAGGGAGAAGAACTCTAGGTGCACTCCCAGGTTTCTGCAGAGGGGGATTTGGTCCATTAACTAAGATAGGGAATCACGGAAGAGCAGGGAAAAGTAATACTCAGGGTTGGGACATTCTTGAGAAAATGCCTTCCTGATACAGAAGCTTATATTTTATCTCACACATAAGTGAGTGGACAGGGGCTTAGAGACAGAGAGCAGAAAGCAGAGCTAGCACTTAACAGGCTGAGTGACTAAAGGGGCAAGTTGCATAATCTCTGCCTCCATCTCACTTATAAGTAGTAATATTTATCTATGCTAGAAGAACTAAAGGAGATATTGCATACAATGTAGCCTTGCCCCCTACTCAACTAATTTTGTCTTTGAATCCACGTTAGCTATTTAATGACATAAAGCTGTAATGATCTGTAGCTGAAATAAGCAACTTTCTCAGAGACATAGCCAGAGAAGCCTCAGGTGATATCTGAACCCAGAACTGGCTCCACATTCGGCACCCCAACTGAGACCCCGTACCCCCAGATCCCAGTGGGCTGCAGCTTCACAAGCTGCACAAGATCAAGTGAAGACCCTCCACCCCTCTTTCCGCACCCCCCCAACCCTTTCCACCCCCAAATTCCAGAGTCAGTGATTGTCTTTGCCCGAGTATCTCAGGAAGGTCGAATTCACAGGGAAGGGTTACAGAAGTGCCTGAGAGTTGAGAAAGTCGAAACAGCAAGCTTAAGACTTCCTTTTTTCATGAGGTAGAAGGTTAAGAGGATGAGAGTAGAATGCACTCTTAGGCTGAGCAGAGGAACCCCGAGAAAGTATGATTAACAGAGAGAAGATAACACGTGAAGGCCCCAGTATGAAGGAAGCAGGCTGGGATGTGCCAGGAGTAGAGAAGAGTCACTTCTTCCACGGAGGGGTGGAAGGAGGTGAGTTCAGGAGCACAGGCTCTTGTGTGCTGGAGCAGGACTTAGGAGAGAAATGTCTAAACAGTCTCTAATTTCTCAGTAAAGCTGGAGGTTCGCTTTGCCCAATACACAGCAAGCAGATGCTGAGATGCTGCGGTCTGTGGCAAAGAGAGAGCTTAATTCACAAGGCAGCCAATCGAGGAGATGGAAGAAACTCTCAGATCTGCCTCCCTGGAGGGGAGGGGCTTGGGGTATTTATTAGATGAGGATGAAGTCATAGGGCATTCTGAGGTGTGGGGTACATGGGGAGCGTCGGGAAAGTAATTGAAAAAAGGTGCATGTAGTATTGTGATTCTGCGCAGGCCCACCTAAGCTCCAGGCCTCTGCAGGTTCAAACATGGAGGTGCTTACCACCATCAGAGGGTGGAGTTTCAGCCCTTGGACATCAAAAAGTCAAGGGGACACTCACGCATGCCCAGTTGGATGGTCAGTGGTCCTATTCAGTCTTAGCCAGCTTAGTCTCCGACTAGACACAGCTAATTCCTGGCTCAGCTGAACTAGACACAGCTGACTGCAAGTTCTCAGAAAAAGAATTTGGGCAAAAATACTATTTAGGCTCTGTGCTGCTTGGAGGACACACAAATCTACTGTGTGTGTGTGCTAAGTTGTTTCAGTCCGACTCGTCACGACCCTATGGACCATGGCCCTCCAGGCTCCTCTGTCCATCAGGTCCTCCAGGCAAGAATACTGGAGTGGGTTGCCATGCCCTCCCGCAGAGGCTCTTCCCAGCCCTGGGATCAAACCCACGTCTCTTATCTCTCCTGCATTGGCAGGTGGGTTTTTTGTTTGTCTGTTTGTTTTACCACTAATGCCACCTGGGAAGGCCACAAATCTTCTGTAGCATCAATTAAAACAAATGATTAGTAAAGCCAGATTACAGGTGAAGTGGATTGGACTGATGATTACTCATGGCTTCACCTTCATAGCCAGTTTCTTTGAAAGAGCAGGCTACACTTGATGTCTCTAGTATCTCTCCTCCCATTCTCTTCTGAATCCACTGCACTCAGGTTTTTACCCCACCAATCTCTTGTTCCACTCCAAGAAAACACCTCTTAATGAGACCAAGCAATGGTCTCAGTGTTGTTAAGTCCAAAGGTCCATGTTCTTGTTTGATGTACCAGCAGCATTTGATTGCTCTTCTCCTAGGAACACTTGCTCCACCTGGCAACCAGGACATCACGCTTGCCTAGAGTTCTGCCCACCTCTCTGCACACTGCTCTCGGATTCCCTTCTGGTTCCTTGTAGCCTTAGACACTGGAGAGGGTCAGGGATCAGTGTGTAAATCTAGACTCTTTTCTTTCTACACTAGTCCTTTAGTGATTTCATCTAGTCTCGTGGTTTTTAAAATCCATATATGTGCTCTGATTACTTTCTATTTTATTTCTTACTCTGCTTCTCTTCCCTGAGCTCCATATCCATACTCATTTATGTGTCCAGATGTCTATTCAGCTTCTCCAGGGAGATATTTAATAAGCACTTCAAACCTGAATTTATTTTCTTTCCCCCAAACCTGCTTCTTCTGTAGTCTTCCTCATCTCAATAAATGACAATTCCATTCTTTAAGTTTCTCAGACTGAAAACTTGAAGTCATCCTTATCTTCCTTTTCTCTCTCACATCTCACATCGAATTCATCAATAAATCCTGTTGGTTCTACCTTCAAAATATTTCCGGAGTCCAGCCACATCTTACCATCGCCACTGTTAATAATCTGGCTGGGCCACCATCACTTACTGCCTATCTGTTGCGATAGCTTCCTAACTAGCCTCTATTTTTAGTTTGTTTTTTGGCCACTGCTTCTGTTCTTGTTTCCATATGTGTTTAGTTGCTCAGTTGTGGCTGACTTTTTGCAACCCCATGGACCTTAGCCTGCCAGGCTCCTCTGGCCATGGGGATTCTCCAGGCAAGAGTACTGGCGTGGGTTGCCATGCCCTCCTCCAGGGGCTCTGCCCAACCCAGGATGAAACCCAGGTCTCCTGCACTGCAGGTGATTCTTTACCATCTGAGCCGCCAGGGAAGCCCTGCTTCCATATAGCTTAATGTTAACACAGCAGCCAGCATGCTCTATCTCAAATCAGGTCATGTAATCAGGTCAAAACCGTCCTACATTTTCCCATCTCACTCAGAATACAAGTCAAAGCTCACAGTCTGTCTGCAAGACCCTACCTGTATGACCCCGTTCCTTCTCTGCTCTCTCCTGATACCCTTCTTGCTTCCTCCACTTCAACCACTCTGGCCTCTTTGCTTTTCCTTCGCACACCAGGCACAATCTTGCTTCAGGGTCTTTTAAATTAATTTTCCCTCTGCCTGGAAAAGTTCTCCCCAGATATCTGTATGGCTCATCCCTCACTTAAAAATCTTACAGAAATATCATTTTGCTGTCAAGGCCTTCCATGATCAGCCTTGCCCAAAAGTGCCCACATGGCTGCCTCCACCCCTTCTGGCTCCTTTTCCAGCTTTACCCTTCACCTTTGCAATTACTACTATTTTACATGCTGTGTGCATGTGTGTGTGTATATATATATAAATCTAAAGGTCTCTCTTCCACTGAAAGGGAAATTACAAAGGGCAGGAGTCTTAAAATATTTCACTTACTACTATATCTTCACTACCTAGAGTTGGCACAAAATAGGTATTTGCTCAACTGTTGAGAGATTGAGTGAGATAAGGACAGAAAAGATCTAAAATCTTCTAGTCACTTGGGTGCAAGTACTAAATGGGCATAGAGTTCAATATAATCAGGGTGTGTTTTCACCCAGCATCTACTTTGCTCTCTCAGCTTCCCACTTCATTATCTGCAAGACTTTGGAAAAATATTTTGTATTTCAATTTTTCTAACTTCAGTTAGGGAGTCATAAAGAATCTACCATACCTTATATAAGACTAAAGGTTCATACACACATGAAGTAGTTGAACAATGCCTAGGACAACAGACAGTACTCAATAAATGTTGTCATTACTCTTGTACTAATTATTAGTACATTAGGGTATGTAGGAGACGTGTTTGGTCCCTGGGTCGACAAGATCCCCTGGGGAAGGAAATGGCAACCCACTCTAGTATTCTTGCCTGGAAAAGCCCATGGACAGAGCAGCCTGGCGGGCTACAGTCCGTGGGGTCGAGAAAGACTCAGGCATGACTGAACAACTAAACAATTAGCATTTCCCATGAGCAAGACCACTTACTTGGGTGTCTCACAGCATGTATTTAAATGAACATGCCTGTGATGACTTTGAAAAACAACCACATATTTATTGCACTTCTTTCTCTCACTGAGTGTGAGCTGGATTTAGTGATTTACTTCTAATGAATAGAATATGGTAGAAGTGATGGTCTGTGGCTTCTGGGACCAGCTGAAAAAGTCACGATTCTTCTCTTTCTTCTGGAGTTCACTCTCGGAAACCAGCTACATGTCTTAAAGACACTAGAAACCCTACGGAAACGCCCATGGCGTGAGGAATTGAGGCTTCTTGCTTAGAGCCGGTGAGGAATTGAGGCCATGAGAGCAAAAGTGGGTCCTCCTGCCCCAGTTAAGCCCTCAGAGGACTGCAATCCCAGGTGAGATCTAGATGGCAGCCTCATGAGAACTCCCAAGCTAGAACCATCCGGCTAAGCTGCTTCAGAATACCTGCCTTACAGAATACACATAGAATACATGCAGCATATGGGCTTCCTTGATGGATCAGTGGTAAAGAATCGCCTGCAGTGTGGGAGTCATGGGTTCGATCCCTGGGTTGGGAAGATCCCTTGGAGAAGAAAATGGCTACCCACTGCAGCACTCTTGCCTGAAGAATCCCAAGGGGAGAGGAGCTTGGCAGGCTACAGTCCTGGGGTTGCAAAGAGTCGGATACGACTGAGCAACTAAACAACGACGACAACATATCTTATATATACTTGAAATTTTACGTTGCTAAGTTTTGCTCCTCTGTCCATGGGATTTTCCAGGCAATAGTACTGGAGTGGGTTGCCATGTCCTTCTCCAGCAGATCTTCCCAACCCAGGGATCGAACCCAGGTCTCCCACATTGTAGAGAGACGCTTTACCATCTGGGCCACCAGGGCTCAGATTCTATGGTAATGTTATGTGTTAAAAATCTCCCACTGTGAGACATAGATTTGTCCATTTCTCCTTTAAATGTTGTCAGTTTTTTGCTTCGCGTATTTTGAAGTCGTCATCTTTTTTCTTAACAGTTTTCAAAGCGTGCCACGGTAGAGCGTGCCTTGGGGCCCTTGCACATGCCATCCCAAATCACAGCGCTCCGCTCTGGCTCTTCACATGGCCGGCTTTTTCTTCTCCACCGGGGTCAGTCCTGTGGCCCCTTCCCCAGTCACCGGTATCTAAAGCAGACATCCTCCCCACCACAGCCACGCTCTGTCCAGCTATTCTGCCTATGTTCTTCACGGCAATAATCACCATTACTGGGCTATTAATTCATTTACTTGCTTCTCTTATTGTCTTGCCTCCCTCACTAGAATGTAGACTTCCTAAGAGCTGGGGACCAGTTGATCTTACTTACCTCACCACCTCCAGAGTCTGGTAAAGGCCTTACAACATAAAAGAAGCTTCGTGTGTATTTGGTAGGTGACAGAATGATGAAGAACCAAGTACATGAGATGGAGTTCTCTCTTTCTTGGAGCAATCATCATAGGATTTACATACCTGTTTGTGGCATGTAACAAAGAACAGAAATGAGTTCTAGAACCCCGTATGGCTCCACCCGGATGACTTAGCATTAGAGTCTTTGCTCTCTGAAACACTTTATATAGTATTTAAAAGGCTTCTGTGGAAATCTAAGCTGTGTGTGTGTGTTAAAATAGATAACACGTCTTCACTCAACTATAGAACAAGTCCCGGCAGAGGCACTGGCATAGCTATAACTTCAACTCAGAGGGATAGAGGAGTGAGGAGTCCTCATTGAGAGTGAAACCCACTAATTTTGTATAACCAGATCTTATCAGGCAACCGCTAAGCATCTTGATTAGGAAATGAGATTTCAAACATGTGATCTTGTTTCCTAGTTCCTAATGCACATACATAAAAGTTGTTTATAAGTATGCAGGTAGGGGATGCTAGATACACCATAGCTTGCCAAAATGCACTTACTTGATTTTCTAATGGCATCAAAGTGGCAGTGCAACCCAAGATCCCAGGACTTACTCAACAAGAAAAACAGACACTAGTCTTTGGTAATCCTTTGGCTCAGACATAGATCAATGATGCCTGGAGAAAAGAGTTTTATTTCTTTCTCCCTAAAATATTAATCAATCACACTTCATTAAAAAATATATTGATCTAATGAAAAAGAAATAGAAATTAATCCTGATCCGAACTTTTCTGTGAATAATCTTGACAACCATGAAAATAAAAAATTAATTTATGTGTAAGTAAAAAGAGTGATAAAACATTAACATTAATGAAAACTGAAAAATAGAATCCTATGGGCCAAGTTTCATTGAGGATGTAATTCTTTGACTTAACAAAGTTTTCAAGCTCCTCTGCTTAGAGGTAAAAGTATTCAGTTTCCTGTCTGTATTGTACAAAAGGATGTCCTAAATCCTCTGATCTTCCCCAGGACACGACCCCACCCAAGTCTCCAGGGAAAGGCCTTTTGTCTTAGATTCCAGGCCTTCCCTTCTGCAGTTTTCCTCTGACCTCACCTTAAGACAACTCCTTCCTCTCCCTCAGGCTTTCTGTGTTCTCTTACTTCCTTCCTTTTCCTTCCCCATCCTCCTTCTCAGGCAGACCTGCCCTTGAATAAACACAGGCATCCTGAAGTATAATTGATTGACTCTAGTTACTATGTTATTTTTAGATATTCAACATTTGATTAGAGAATAAGTCCTCTTTGTGGTTAAAGTCATCAGAATAAAGTTGAACTTGTGAAATTTTATACATCAATCCTCTCACAAGAGTTTTCCAGAATGCATGGCTTNATCCTCCTTCTCAGGCAGACCTGCCCTTGAATAAACACAGGCATCCTGAAGTATAATTGATTGACTCTAGTTACTATGTTATTTTTAGATATTCAACATTTGATTAGAGAATAAGTCCTCTTTGTGGTTAAAGTCATCAGAATAAAGTTGAACTTGTGAAATTTTATACATCAATCCTCTCACAAGAGTTTTCCAGAATGCATGGCTTATAGGAACTGCATTGGCTTTGGAGTCAGTAGGCTTGGGTTGATCCTTCATTCTGTTAGCTAAGTGGCCCTGTGTAGATCACAATCTCATTGAAAATCAGCATTCTTTCCTTGTAAAATGGAAACCAAAATGTCTACTTCACAGGGCTATTGAGAGGACTAGGTCAGATAATATATAAAGACCTTCTAGGAGAGATCCTGACACACAGTGGGTATTCAGAATATAAATGTTTTTCTCCCCCACTTTTCCTTATATGGACCAGTAGACATGGATCCATGACATTTTTTACAACCCCCTGCCAAGCCTTCCATAATTACTTTGAGCTCATGGGGAGACGCTGGGTTGAAACCAGACTGGCTTCTTTAGTAGGCAAGGGTCTGGGTGAACTGCTAGAGCTGCAGTTGCTGAAGGACTTATTTTGAGAGGCAAAGGGGAGCCTTGAGAATAAAAGGCAGAGCAGGGGAAGGTCCCATTGGGTGCCTATGCACAGTACTGAGTAACTAGAAAGAAGGCTCGGGGATCCCATTAACAAGATTGATTGCAAATATTCTGCAAACTAAGTACTGGGCCAAAAAAAAAAAAGAATAAAACATACTCTTCATGAATGCAACAGTCACAGTCCTGTGGAATGTGCTGTAACTGTGAGGCAAACTCTTGAAGATAGAAGTATCCTAGAATTGAATACTCCAGAGAACAAAATATTAATACTATAAGAGGGTATTTCAGCCATCTACTGGTCAATAACAAACTACCCCAAACTTAGCGATGAAAAACACTATTGTGTTACTACGTTCACTGATCCTATGAGTCAGGAATTCAGAGAGGACACATCAGGGATGGTATGTCTCTGCCTCATGAGGTCTGGGGCCCTGGCTGGGATGGTCAGAGTGACTCAGAAGAATGAAACATCTTCATTCATATGTTTGGCACCTGGGCTGAGCTCAGCTGGCCCCACAGCACCTACATGCGGTTTTCCATGTGACTGGAGCTTCTCACACTGTGAGTTTCAAGAGGGAACACACTGAGAGTCAACATTCCAAAAGAACCAGGCAGAGTCACATGGTTATCTGCCCTAGCAGATAACAGGGAGTGGCCCATTAAGAAGATGACAAGTCCAGTGTGTCTGGCCTTTATTTATGGCTGCTGAAGTGTTGGAACAAGAGTCTAGGAAGTGTGGCCTAACAAGGCCAGACCAAGAGCAGCTTCACAAGTCTTACTGGGAGTCTGTACATTGTTTTGAAGTTAATTAGAGAATTATCACTGGAGAATTTTGAATTTGAGAGCATGAAAGAAATACTCAGAAGGAAGCATAAAGGAAGGTTGTTTGAAGAAAGTGGGACTGGATAAAGCAAAACCATTTAAGATACCAGTGCAAAGAGAGGAGGATGGCATTAAGGCACTGACAGTGAGAGCTGATAGGGATGGCTTCAAGAATTGCTGGGAAGTAGAATTCACAGGACATAATGACTTCTGAAATGTGCTGCCAGGGAGTGGAAGGAGCTAGGATGGTCTCCCCGGCTTCTGTTTTAGGTGCTATCTAGATAGTAATGCTATTTAAAGACAATAGGAATATCAGAAATGGAACTGCTTTGCAAAATGGGGAGTTTAGTCTTGGATACTTTGAGTTTGAAGCACTTATTGGGTCACTCGGTAGAAGATGTACAATAGACAGATTTATGAATCAGGAGCTCATGAAAGATCTGGCCCATAAAAATAGAATTGAGGCCCATCAGCATATTGTTGATGGTTGATACCATGAGATTCAATCAAATTGTCAAGGAAGAACAAAAGAGGAGAATAGAAGAAGAATAGAAGAAGCACATCTCCAACATTTTTTCAATGGACAAAGAAAAAGATGGTTCCAGAAAACACTGAGAAGTGCTTCAAACTGTGGGACAAGAATAAGAAGAGACTGATGTAACAGAAGTCAAAAGAAAAGACAAATTAAGAAAGAAAACAGGACCAGTGGCATCAACGCTACAGAGAGGTCAAGTACAATAAAGACTAATAAGCATCCTTTGAAGGTGTCAAGGCCACATCTACAGCTGAAAGAGTTAGTCCCTAATGAAGGAAGTGAATACAGACCTGTGATGAGTGCAAATTACCAGAACAGAGACTCAGAAACAGGGCAAGAAAGACATCCAGTGACATAAGTTGTTGGCAAAGATAAAGAGAGTCTCAGAGGTCAGGTGTGAGCTTATTTTTCAAACATTTGCTCAAGGTTGGGGTGAATGAAGAGAAAAGGTGAATTGATGCCAAGCCTCAGAATGGTTTAAATATCTTTTTTTTTTTCTCCTGGAAACAACAACAGGCCCAAACCTATAGGAGAGGGGAAAATGACAAGCTTTTGCGAAGCCATCATTTTTACTTAAATTACTTCTTTGCATCTGAATTAGGGCAGTTTGGACTGAAAGTACCATAAACCCAAGTCAAACTAGCTAGAGTAAAAGGTAAAAAATACTGGTACTGAACAACAGATCATAGGAAACTCTGGTGAACAGTAGAGAGAGCATCAGGGGAGCTGAAACTGGGGAGTCAGACTCTGCCAGGATCCTTCTCAATTGCCACTCCAAGTAGACTTCACTCCCTGGGCATACAGTATTCTCTCACCAGCAGCACTCAAGTTTGATATCTTGTGGGTCTCAATACTGGAGAAGCCAGTTCTCAAAACACCCCAGGGACAGACTGATTGGGTCTGGTGTCTACCTGTGGATGAATCAAGAGTGACTAAGAATCATATTTGGAATGTACAAAGTGGGGAGAAGAGAGCTGGGGAAGGAGCTGGGTTAACATACTGGGCCCAGTCTGCATCACAGAGGATTTGTTTTTCTGAGAAGGCCTCAGCTTCCATTTGATCTAGAGGCTTATTAATAGGGTGACCAGATGTTCTAGTTTGTCTGGACAGTCCTTCTTACACCTGTTGTCTTGATGAAATTATTAATAGCATCCTTTTCACTTTCAAAAATGTCTTGCCATGGAAGACAGATTAGGTGGTCACTTTACATATTGGTACTGTGACTCTGAACTGGCCAAAGTACTGGAGAAAACAGTCTTTAAAGAGTGTTTAAAATTATAGACTGTGACCTGTTTTAAGACAGGTTTTTTTGTTTTGTTTTGTTTTATGGGACACTTCAATACTTAGGACATAATATTGGCAATCGGTAAATATTGAATCAGGGAACAAATACTATAAAAAGCTTTCTACCCCCCAATATTTGTACAGTCCCATTTGACACATTTTTCCAGTCCCATTTTTCCATTTTTCCAGTTCTAATAATAGAACATATTAGGCTAACAGTGTCCTAGAATCTCAGAACTAAAAGGAAATTTAAAGACTATTTAGTCCAACCCCTTTCCACTTAGATGGTAAACTCTGAGGTTAGCACTTGTACCTGTCTTGTTTAGTGGAGGCTGGATGCCCTGAAGCTGGCAAATAAGAGACATTCAATAGACATTTGATTCTCTTTACAATGTTTGCTTTCCTTCGATCATACTTTCATCATGAGTACCTCCGATGGTGCTGGAGCACCGCTGACACTGGAGACTCATGCTCGAGGAGTCTGGTCTCTGAGCCACTTCTGCATTTAGAAAATCCTCCCCACTTTTTTTTTTTAACAGTAAGCCAGCATCTGACTCCCTGAAGTTTTCATCTGCGTCCCTGGTTCTTGGTTCTTGAGACCAGCTCTGTTTCTACAACACAATCTTGAGTCAGACTTCTCCACATTAAAACTCAGAAGTTCCCTTTTCATATCTGATCTGGTTTCCAGATCCTTCACCATCCTAATTGCTCTTTGCTGGACAAATTCAGTTTGCCCAAGAAACTCTAAGGCAGAGTTCAAGGACGTGTTCTGACCATAATTTTAAAAGGTGATAATCTTACTTTCCTTCTTCAAAAAAATTATGTTTCTCTTAATATCAGGCTATGATTGTTCAGACTTTTTTGCTGATGTCACACTACTGACTCACTTGTAGTTTCTCGTTAATTATTTTTAATTAGGTGCAGTTTCAGTATTTGAAATATGAATGGAAAGAGAAGCATCAGCGTTTTTTTAAACACATATTTCTGCTGAGTCTCTTCCATAATTTAAGCAATTGGTTTATTAAATTGTGTTACAGCCTTTCATTTATTTCTGTTAAATGTCATAGTGTTGGAAGAAACATGCCTGTAAGACTCTGTAGAGTTTTGGGGATGAGAGCTTTGATATCCAGTATTTTTACTTTCCTATCTTGCTCTTGTCCTCTTTGCCTGTGAGTGGAGAACACTTAAGAGAAAGTGGCAGTCACTAGACCCGTGCCTGGGTCTCCTAAAGAGCAGTTTCATAGATCTAGAAGCCTGCAAGGTGACTACGAAGTTACAAGGATGCATATCCCACCAGAAGGCAAGAATTCTGAGAAAACGGAGACTTCCACAATGAATGAACTGCTTCTAAGCTATTTCCTGGTTTCTGGTAGGTTTAGACAGACAGGAAAACCATCTGTCCAGGATGTTTTACTGGGAATTTCTGCACTGGGTGGGACTTCAAACCAGATTATCTAGGAAGATATTTCCAGCTCAGATTCCATGGACTGTACATATTTACTATTAATACACTACATTATACTTTTTTAATCCCATGGCTGAAGAACATTACATTTTCATCCACCAAAGACAGATATATTAAAATATGGATTAGTTATAATTATCTATATTATAATGTTTGGAAGATATATTTCTGAAAAATTTAAACCACTCTGTGTTTCAGATACATATCAAGTAAAGATAAAATTTTACCTGAATAAGAGAAAGTGAAGGCTGAGTGTTTATCTGTTGTTGAATACACATTGTTAACGACTGCTATCAAGGGTATATTTTATTTGTTGGTAAGTGTACAAACCATCATGCTTCTCGTGTTGTTAGTTGCTAAGTCATGTCTGACTCTTTTGTGACTCCATGGACTGCAGCATGCCAGGCTCCCCTGTCTTTCACTATCTCCCAGAGTTTGCTTAGATTCTCATAGGATTTACTTATCTCTGTCTACACTCGTCCATCAGTTCATCTAGCTGTCCATGTTGGTAAATGTAAATGATGGCACTGCTATATATTAAACAGAATAGTGTAACCTTCTCAAATAGATAGTAATACTACAATGACCTAGATAACTGTAGCCCCAAACTGAAGTCTAAGAAACTGTTTTGAGGTAAGAAGGAAAAGGGAAAGAGCAGTATCAAAGCCCCACTAAGGGAAGTGCCAGGTTCTAGCCTGTTATTTATTATGTTCTCTAATGCAAAACTTAGAATTTTTCTACACGAGGTTACATTTGTTTAAATATAACTTTTGGAGTCCCCTAGATTATTAGGGTGGTCCAGCTGTCTTTGAGATACTCAAATGGATTTCTATGTTATCATTTCGAGAAAGGGATTCAAGAAATTTCAGACAGGTGATAGATGAAGCAAGATTAATATCTGAATGGAGACAAAGCACAAATGACTCTTTTCAAATCTTCTCACTGGAGAGATAGATCTCAAAAGCATTATGATTTAGATATTTTTTCTTATTTAAAAAAATTAGTATATATCCTTCCTCTCCAGAGAAGGCTGAACTTGAAAGCCAATGGCTGTTTTGTTTAATTTCGGATTAACTAATTCTCCATGCTGTAATCTTTTTCTAACTGTAGAGTTCTATTTTACACAATTTGAAGCATCTCTAACCCAGCTTTGAAATCTAGTTTGTGCTGTTTTCTGCTTTCCCCCATGTGGTCTTATTAGATCATTGCAGTTTGACATTGAGAAATGGAGTCAGTCCACTGGAACCACTTCTTTTCTCACAGGAACCTCAGATGACCTTCATACTGTGAGGAGTGATGGAGAAGAATTTTAGTAGAACTCTCATACTTCTCTGTGGAAAAGTTTACCTACATTATGATGATGATCAAGCATTTACTCATATTTCATTTTTCTTAGGAAATATTTCCTTTATATGATAGACCATGAAAATTCAAGGATTCATCCTAGAATAATTTGGAGTTTCCTCTCTGTTAATATTTTGCTTCCTGAGGGCACAAATAATTAGTAAGCTAAAGCTTTCAGAAGAAGAGTATCTTTTCCTTACAATAATTTTGAAGTACAGCAGCTGGTTAAACAAACTTCTTGTTGATACTATGTATTATGATTGTGCTTATGAGGTTTGTGGGTTCTGGTTGGAATTAAAAGTACAATAAATATGATGCATTTAATATATTAGCAGCCATGCAAGCTAGTAGCCACAAGTGATACTGATTTCTTTATATCCTAACTCACAATAGTATATGAGTACAGCATAATTACAATTCTCTGACTCTATGGTCTCTGTCTCCAGGGACCATTTCAGCACTTCTTACAGTCTGTGGTAACAAAATAGGAGTATTGAGCAGTATTTCCTCTGGGCTTGGATGCAATATTTTGTAAGCTGATTTTCATCTATATACACATTAAGGCTAAATCAGGGATTTAGAGGAATTGCAACTCCACTTGAATACCTAAGTAGAGCATAAGGAATGAGGACTAATATGTCTATAGTATTTGCTCTGGAAAGTCCTGGGGATATGATTTAACCTTGGCAGCAGATAGGATTTAACCTTGGCAGTGACATCTGCTCAGAGCATGGTTTATTTGGAAGTAACAGGCTACCGGAGTTCAGTCTTATGTAGTTCCTTAAAGAAAGTCTATTTTCTTCAATAGAAAGTAGGGGAAAAAAGGAAATGGACAGATTTTATTTTCTCAGGTTCCAAAATCACTGTGGATCATGACTGCAGTCATGAAATTAAAAGACACTTACTCCTTGTAAGAAAAGCCATGGCAAACCTAGACAGTGTATTAAAAAGCAGAGACATCACTTTGCCAACAAAGGTCCATATAGTCAAAGTTATGGTTTTTCCAGTAGTCATGTACAGATGTAAGAGCTGGACCCTAAAGAAGGCTGAGCACCAAAGAATTGATGCTTTTGAACTATGGTGTTGGAGAACACTCTTGAGGGTCCCTCAGACAGCAAGGAGATCAAACTAGTCAATCCTAAAGGAAATCAACCCTGAATATTCATTGGAAGGAGTGGTGCTGAAGCTGAAGCTCCAATACTTTGGCCACCTGATGTGAAGAGCTGACTCACTGGAAAAGACTGTGATGCTGGGAAAGATTAAGGGCAGGAGGAGAAGGAGGTGATAGAGAATGAGATGGTTGGATGGCATCACTGACTCAACGGACATGAGTTTGAGCAAACTCTGGGAGATAGTGAAGGACATGGAGCCTGGCATGCTGCAGTCCATAAGGTTGCAAAGAGTTGGTTACAACTGAGCATCTGAACAACATGGATATGAGCTCCCAAAGAGTATGAATCATGAATGCTTAACTTATTGGAAAGGGTAAGACTTTTCTACCTAGCTGCAAATTAGTGAAGTGCCACAAAACAGACCATCTTGGCCTTTATGTCACCTAGTTCTTCTCTAGCTAAAATTTCTGTGGAGTATTTGAATGAGAAATTACTCCTCTGCAGTTAGGAATTGGCCTCTGCTTAGTCTAATGTAGCCCCCACAGTGCATAAAAAAGTTTGTAAAGTGTTACAGAAAACTGCCCAAAAAGGTTTTTGGTCAACTCAAAATAATGTCCCTCTGTGAGATTAGGTTCCCCAAAACTGCCCAAATGTAGTCCTCGGCCTGCCCTTCTTTTTTTTTTTTAGAGAATGAGATGGTTGGATGGCATCACTGACTCAACGGACATGAGTTTGAGCAAACTCTGGGAGATAGTGAAGGACATGGAGCCTGGCATGCTGCAGTCCATAAGGTTGCAAAGAGTTGGTTACAACTGAGCATCTGAACAACATGGATATGAGCTCCCAAAGAGTATGAATCATGAATGCTTAACTTATTGGAAAGGGTAAGACTTTTCTACCTAGCTGCAAATTAGTGAAGTGCCACAAAACAGACCATCTTGGCCTTTATGTCACCTAGTTCTTCTCTAGCTAAAATTTCTGTGGAGTATTTGAATGAGAAATTACTCCTCTGCAGTTAGGAATTGGCCTCTGCTTAGTCTAATGTAGCCCCCACAGTGCATAAAAAAGTTTGTAAAGTGTTACAGAAAACTGCCCAAAAAGGTTTTTGGTCAACTCAAAATAATGTCCCTCTGCTCTGTGAGATTAGGTTCCCCAAAACTGCCCAAATGTAGTCCTCGGCCTGCCCTTCTTTTTTTTTTTTCTTAACTTTTTATTTTGTATTGGGGTATAGCCTATTCGGGCTTCCCTGGGCTGGTAAATAATCCACCTGCAATGTAGCAGAATCCAGTTTGATCCCTGGGTTGGGAAGCTCCCCTGGAGGAGGGCATGGCAACCCACTCCAGTATTCTTGCCTGGAGAATCCCCATGGACAGAGGAGCCTGGAGGGCTACAGTCCATGGTGTTGCAAAGAATCAGACACAGCTGAGCAACTAAGCACAGCACATAGCAGATTAACAATGTTATGATAGTCTCAGGTGAACAGCAAAGGAACTCAGCCATCCATATACATGATTCCATTTGCCCTCAAACTCCCCTCATGTCCAGGCTGCACATAACGTTGAGAATATTCCCCGTGCTATACAATAGGTCCTTGTTGGTTATCTAGCATAAATATAGCAGTGTGTATGTGTCCATCCCAAACTCCCTAACTACCCCTTCCTCCAAGGTAACTATAAATTCATTATCTAAGTCTGTGAAATTATGTTTTGTAAATAAGCTCGTCTGTATCATTTCTTTTTAGATTCTGTATATAAGGGATGTCATATGATAATTCTCTTAACCTATCTCCCATCACTCTCCTTCCCTTCATTCTCATCCCTTGTCCCGTATCATTTGAACAGTGCCCAACCTCAGGAATTTGGCTTCCTGGAGGATATGTTTATTCTTCCAGTGGGACGGGTACATTATAGCAGCCTGCCACTATTTTTTAATCTTGCACTATTCCTAGCAAATGTGTTTGAGCACTCATCTTTTAATACATGTACAGTTATTTATAAATTATGTGAGCTACTATACTAGTACATTTTTACACATATGCAAATTGAAATGATTACATTAAAGTAAATATAATTAGAAGATCTCTTGTTTGCATCTGTACCCCAACAGATCATCTTGCACATTCCCTGGAGAGTTTGCACCTGACTTCAGAGATCACTGTGTTATAATTTGGTGTTTGTAATTATGTCCGTAAACTGGACTGTGTATTCTGTAAGGCTGTACAGTGCATGGTTAATTCAGTTTTATACTCATGGAAGCTAGCACAGCGTCTTGGACATAGACAAGACTTCAGTGATGGTTCTTCCATATGGATCAATGAATTTCCACCTCTGCATCTCTTCTTTCATTACTACTCCTCTCAAAAATGTTTTCCCTTCCCTTCGTTTTCACCTGACCTGTCCCTCAAGAACAAGTTCGTCTTTTATTCCCCATGAATCCTTTTCTGTCACTCTATAGCCCATGATCTATTTCTTCTCACCTCTAGAAACCATTGGCTTTGCTGCTCACTTGGCATGTCTCATTCAGTGTCTGAAGACATATCTTGAATGACATATTTTCATGCATGTATATTTCCAGATAGATTGTAAGCTCTTCTTTGCCTCTAACACAATACCTTACTCTTGCTATATTTACATAAAAGTCATTCTATAAATATTCATTGAACAGATGACAAAGTTATCAATTCACACAGCTACACTTTTGACTCAAAATTGTCATAAGTGTGTTTGACATTTTGTTTTCCTATAGATATTTAAAAACAGCTATTCTTCCTCCAGAGCTCCATAACTTGCTCATATTCTCACAGGGACCCAATTTGCAAAAACTAAGGTCATAAATTTTGGAAAAAATTGGGAAAGCAACGTGTCTCTTCAGCATGCACATAAAATCACAGTTTTGTGGCTCTAGGAGCAGCAGACATAGGGCTCCCTGAGACACAGTCACGCAAGTTTTTAGATCATTGTGACAGATCAAATCATGAGCCTGACCAAAGAGTCAATGTACATGGTTTATTTAAAAACAATTGCTCATGCCTTTAAACATTGCTAAGTTCTGTTTAAGATCTAAAATTTTAAGTTCTAAGGACTCATACATTCCATTCAGAGGATTCTGCTGTTTCCTTGGGCCCAACACATGTGCTCTATGGATTAGGAATTTCAACCTTTAGCAGTTGGCAGCTAAACCAAAGGATGCAGATCTCATATAAATTAACACTTCAGCAAAATCTTCGACAAAAATAATCACCATCTGATTGTGTGGACATGGCAATAGTCTTGGGTTTAAGTTAGCCATACTTTCTGCAATCCTACTTTATGCCCATATAGAGAAATAAGGAAGGCATTTTCCAGCTTAACAAAAATATTTCTAGTTGCCTAGAGCCCAGAAATGATTACAATTTTACTTTCATGTTTTAAAATTGCATGATTTCTGTCTATCAAAAACTTGGTAGCATTTTTTATTCTACATGGATAATGCTTAATAAATGCTTATTGGATGACTCAGAATAGAAAATAAATGTGTTTATTGGTGAAGGAGTGAGATTCATGTTCTACTAAATCTCCCATTTCCCTCTCAGTATGTATCTTGGCAGAGATTATTAATATATTCCATCTGTCTCTAAAGGCATTTGAAGATTGATTCTTTTATTTTACCCTGAAAGATAGGTGGGCAGGTCTTATCCACCAGTAAACAGATGACAAAACTGGGCTTCAATAGACTTGCTGATATCAGTCTTAAGCTTGGAGACTTTCTCTAAAAGCTAAGTATGTATGTGGCGGGGAGTCAAAGAGGAGGAAAAAGAATGTAACAACTATAAGAAGCAATATAGGGTGAAAGGAAGATTTCCATATTGACATATTGGGCTAGATAATTCTTTGTTGTAGGAATCTGTCCCCTGTATTGTAGGATGAGTGGTGGCCTCACCCTTGGTCTCTGTCCACTAAACACCAGGAACAACTCCCCTCCCTCTAGTCATGACATTAACAATGTCTCCAGACATGACCAGATGTCCCCAGGGAGCAGAAATGACCTCCCACACACAGCCTGTGCCACCCGCCTCAACCCTGCATCACCTGCATTGAGAACTTCTGAGCTAATGGGAGACAGAAATGACTTGGAATTGTCTAGTAAACATAAAATAAGTCAGAGTCAGTCCACGTAATTTGTTCACACATTTTATTCACCAATATATACTGAGCTCTTACTGTGTAAGTTATCTATCATAAGGCACTAAAGAAAGTGCACAGATAAGCAGGACATGACCCAGCCCACAAGAAATTCATAGTCCGGTTTAAAAAAAAAAAGAAAGAAAGAAAAGGTCACAGAGACAACTGTGAGGAGAGGGTTTTTTTTAAATGTTTGCTCAGCAGATAATTACTTTACAATCTTGTGACGTTTTCTGCCATACACCAACATGAATCAGTGATAGGTATACATACAATAAACCCTACGTATATATACCTAGGTTTATTCAATGTGTACTACTTGCAAGGTGTTGGACTAGTTATGTTCCATATTGTGGTGAGACCCAAGGGGAGATAAGGCCCATAGTGAAAAACAAAACTATAAGGAGACTTCCTGTGTGCAGGAGGTTTTCAAAATGGTTGGAAAATTGGTGGAGGTGAGGGGAAGAACTAGGAATAAAGGCTAACATTAGTATAGAACTAAATGAGGCTACATTAAAAAAAGTATAATAAAATCTTTAATGTGATTCTGAATATTGGTTCACAAGGAATCTTCTTTGAAAATCAGGGTTGCAGAAGTAAGAGAAAGCTTTATGCATGTGGGAGAGGAGTGGGACAAAGGGAAGAAATTCTAGACTAGAGTCACAAAGATAATAGGTCACCCAGATTCGATACTATGGATTTTCCTGAATTCATTATATATTTATTTAAACAATATTTTATTCTATTTCATTTGCATTTTTGATGAGTCTGAAGCTATTTGTTGTTTAGGATCATAACTTCCCTTCTCTGCTGGCCAGGGCATTTTCTTTTGCAATCTTCCACTTCATTTTTTCTCTTATTACAAAAGCACAGAGAACAATTAGAAATTATAGATAATCAAATGAAAATGATAAAATACACACAATCCTACCATCCTAAAGACAGCTTCTCTTTAGGGTTTACCCTTGTCATTAAATTTCTTTATAGCCTGTTCTTTTGCACTTAGCATTATGGAAATTTTTTTTCCTTTCAATAAATTAGCATATGCAGCACCTTTTAGTGGTGGCCTAGTATTTGCATTATATAGGTGAGCCATAATTTATGAACTAATCTTCTATCACTGGTCTTTCATGTTGCTTTAAACTTCTCTTATCACAGGCTGGACAGGGATACTTGCGTATGTGATTACATTCCCTTAATTACTTTCTTAGAATAATTTCTCAGTAGTTTCCCATATTTTCCCCTCAAGGACTCCTTTTATTATTGTCCCCTCCTGGGTTCCATGTTTGAAAAGATACAATCTACCAAACTACATTTGGTATCTTTTTTTTTTTTTTTTTTTATCCAAAGGCCTAAATAAATGCTAATCAAAACTTGAATCCGCATGAGATTATTTACTACATTAAGACGATATAATTCCAGCCTAAAGCGAAGACCCTTGATATGCTAGTTGGCTTCTGCAGTCTTATCCTACAGGAACCATATTCTTTCTGTGAGTTTTTCTGAAATCTTAGAATTTGCAAATGCTATTTTTGCAGCTGCCTGGTGTTGGTTGGGGCTGAAAGGGAAAATACTTAGAGTCAGTGAGTTGCTTTAGGATAACAAAAGAGAAATACGGACATGATTGCTTAAATACATCAAATGTTTATTCTGTTTTCTGTGACCTGATGGTAGATTCCATGTAATTGCTCTTTCCTTGGAAATAGCTTATTCTGGGAACAAACTTCCGGAGAACAAGGTTTTAATCTGATGTGGTTTTTTTTAAAAATGCCCCAAATGGATCATTTCTGAAAGTCTGTGACCCAAAGTGGTCAAATGTGGGGAGCCCTGAAGTCATTCCCCAAATGTGTATTGTTTGATACAGCCTGGCTCTGTCACTTGCCAGTGAGTGGCAGCTGCAGGGCTAATCCCTGGAGAAGCTAAGAGCCTCACTCACTTCCAAAAGGAAATTCACTTTGGCCACTGCTGCTTGTCAGTTACACTGCTTTGTTTAATGGCGTGATGTCCAGAATAGCTCTTTGGACCCAAACAGTAAGGAAAGAACTTCAGTGCTTACTTGGATGATCTAAATTTAGCTCATTTTCTGAGCTGTCTGATGCCAGCGGGTTAGATGATTTGGCTCCTGGACTGAGGTTTGGGTTACAGAATTCTTAGGCGGGCTCTTCTCTGCAGCATTGTGAATTCAGTTTAGGTTTTGCAGAGGCTTTGCATATGCACAATGGTGGTGGTGGAAGGGTTTCCGGGACTGTTTCAGCAATGATTAATTCCAAGCCAGACTTTTCAGTGTGGGTCTTCTGCATGGCGGTGAGTCAGGCTCTACAGTGCCAGAGAGAGCCGACGTCGAGCAGCCTGAACCCCAGCTGTGCTTGGGGTCTTGCCAGTACGTCTGATGACACAGAGTGTCTCCCATGGCGCAGGCATCTTATGTCCAGCATAGAGAGATTAATTCATCAAAAATTTTGGAAACATTTGAAATTGCACTGTGATCTTGCTGTTTCTTAGAGAGTAGAATTCAGTTTAGAGTGGGCTGATTCCTGTTGAAAAAAAATCTAAATGCTTCAAGCACCCACAGAACTTCATGTAGGCAGCACAGTCACCTAAAGCAGTTTACTGCATGGGCTGTGGATGGCGTCAGCGTGAGACTTCCTGAGAGAGGACTGACTAAGGGCAATAGCAAGGGTGGCAGAGTCAGGCTTGCGAGGGCTGAGACGCTAGAATCCAGATGTCTGCCAACGTTCTCTGGGGTCCTTGGAGCAGTAGCTGCTGAACACAGTGAGCTCTGCACCCCCTTCTACATCCCCAGGGGCTCTGCCTTTGTCTGAATTCCATATTATCTAATAACATTTTGTTTAGTCAAAAAAAAATACATTGCAGGAAAACATGGAGCAAAATAACAACTACAGAAATAAACAACAAAGCTTTTAAAACTGCTGATAAGAAATAGTCCATGAGTAAGCAGAGAAAGTAACTGAGGCCCCCCAAAATGCAAAATACTTGCACTTAAGTTCAAAGGCTGTAAGTTCAAGCGTGACAGTTGGACCTGGAAGTCTCCATCCTTCTTCTTCTCCTCCTCCTCCAATCTCTTCTTCACCCCCCTTCTCTCCCCATTCTTCTTCTGCCTTCTCCACCTTCATTTACTGTATGTATATATATATATTTTACTGGAGTATAATTGCTTTACAATGTGTTAGTTTCTGCTGTAGAATGAAGTGAGTCAGCTCTCTCTACATATACACACATCTCCTCCCTCTTGGACCTTCCTCCTACCCGCTCCCACCCCACCCCTCTAGGGCATCACAGCACTGAGCTGAGCTCCCTGCGCTCTACTGCAGCTCGCCACTAGCTGTTTCTAGCTGCTCTATACATGGTGGTGTGTATGCGTCATTCCTAATCTCCCAGTTCATCCCACCCGCCCCTTCTCCCTCTGTGTCCACATATCTGCTCTCTACGTCTGTGTCTCTATCCCTGCCCTGGAACTACGTACATCTGTACCATTTTTTTAGATTCTATATACATGAATAAATATACAATATTTGTTTTTTATTTTTCTGACTTCACTCTGCACAACAGATTTTAAGTCCATCCACATCTCTACAAATGACCCAATTTTGTCCCTTTTTATAGAACAAAAGTAATATTCCATTGTATACATGAACCACATCTTCTTTATCCATTCCTCTGTCAATGAACATGTAGGCTGTTTTCACATCTTGGCTATTGTAAATAGTGCTGCAGTGAATATTTGGGTACATGTGTCTTTTGAGTTATGATTTTCTCAGGGTATATGCCCAGTAAGTAGGATTGCTAGACCATATGGTAATTCTATTTTTCATTTTTTTAAGGAACCTCCTTACTGTTCTCCGTAGTGGCTATATCAGTTTACATTCCCACCAACAGTGTTAGAGGGTTCCCTTCTCTCCACACCCTCTCCAGCATTTATTGTTCGTAGAATTTTTGATGATGGCCATTCTGACTGGTGTGAGGTGACAGCTCATTGCAGTTTTGATTTGCATTTCTCGATTAATGGGAGATGTTGAGCATCTTTCTATGTGCCTCTTGATCATCTCTGTGTCTTTCTTGGAGAAATGTTTGTTTAGGTCTTCTGCCCAATATTTTGGAGAAGGCAATGGCACCCCACTCCTGGAAAATCCCATGGATGGAAGAGCCTGGTGGGCTGCAGTCCATGGGGTCGCGAAGAGTCAGACACTACTGAGTGACTTCACTTTCACTTTGCACTTTCATGCATTGGAGAAGGAAATGGCAATCCACTCCAGTGTCCTTGCCTGGAGAATCCCAGGGACGGGGGAGCCTGGTGGGCTGCCGTCTATGCAGTCGCACAGAGTTGGACATGACTGAAGCAACTTAGCAGCAGCAGCAGGCCAATATTTAATTGGGTTGTGTGTTTTTTAGATATTGAGCTGCATGAGTTGTATATTTTTAATTGTTGGTAAAGGTAGAAACAATAAGCTAAATTGTGTGATATCTATGTAAGATTTGCTCAGACTTGATTATTGTCCCTTCTTAATACCAGTTCACCTTAGTTTTAGCTGGAGTTTGAATAGAAGGATATTTTGAACAAGAGTTTTCATATCAGCTCTCCTATCAACTCATTTTAGGCAAGGTGACTGGTTTAAGGATTCTCCTAGAATAAAACTTGGCTGTTATTTGTACACACACACTTACACTTGCTTTCCTAGTTTTGTAAGAGTTGGTAGATTGTTAGCTTGGTTCAGTTCAGTCACTCAGTCGTGTCCGACTCTTTGTGACCACACGGACAGCAGCACGCCAGGCCTCCCTGTCCATCACCAACTCCTGGAGTTTACCCAAACTCATGTCTGTTGAGTCCGTGACGCCATCCAACCATCTCATCCTCTGTCGTCCCCTTCTCCTCCTGCCTTCAATCTTTCCCAGCATCAGGTAGATAGTTAATTGAGGGTCATTACTTGCTCCCTTTTGTAATTTCATCTAAAGGACATTGCCTAGAGATTTTTACAAGTGAAACCTGAAAAAATGCCTTTGTTAGTGATTACTGGTCAAGAGAGAATGACAAGGTGGTGAGGGGCTATTTGAGGATACTGAACACTTGATGGTCCTACAACAAGCAGGGCCTCCAGACACAGTTTCCATGGCAGTTCTGGCCCAACCAGCCACAGTTCTTTCAGGCATGGGAAAATGCCTCATCTCCCGAAACACTCCAGCTTAGCTCACATCACCTGAGGCTGCAGTTCTCAAGGNACACTTGATGGTCCTACAACAAGCAGGGCCTCCAGACACAGTTTCCATGGCAGTTCTGGCCCAACCAGCCACAGTTCTTTCAGGCATGGGAAAATGCCTCATCTCCCGAAACACTCCAGCTTAGCTCACATCACCTGAGGCTGCAGTTCTCAAGGAGAGGAAAGCCAGGACGTCCCAGCAGAACCTCTGGGACAGTGTCAACAATCAGCCTTGCCCTCCTCTGAGCTGGTGGATGTTCTAGGCCCCCCTGCCACGATCCTTTTTCCTCTCCCTCTCCTCCCCTTCCCATGCTGGAAAAAATCTTATTCTCTAGGTTTTTGGGGTTGTTTTTTTCCTTTCTCCCTGATAGTCCTGTACTTCTCTCTGCCAATGTCTACTGTTACAGACTGTGTAGACACAGCACCTTCCCCACCCCACCCTGCCACATTCATATGTTGAAGCCCTAACTGAGCCCGAACAACTGATGCTTTTGAACTGTGGTGTTGGAGAAGACTCTTGAGAGTCCCTTGGACTGCAAGGAGATCCAACCAGTAGCTCCCTGCGCTCTACTGCAGCTCGCCACTAGCTGTTTCTAGCTGCTCTATACATGGTGGTGTGTATGCGTCATTCCTGATCTCCCAGTTCATCCCACCCGCCCCTTCTCCCTCTGCGTCCACATATCTGTTCTCCACGTCTGTGTCTCTATCCCTGCCCTGGAACTAGGTTCATCTGTACCATTTTTTTAGATTCTATATACATGAATAAATATGCAATATTTGTTTTTTATTTTTCTGACTTCACTCTGTGCAACAGACTTTAAGTCCATCCACATCTCTACAAATGACCCAGTTTTGTCCCTTTTTATAGAACAAAAGTAATATTCCATTGTATACATGAACCACATCTTCTTTATCCATTCCTCTGTCAATGAACATGTAAGCTACTTTCACATCTTGGCTATTGTAAATAGTGCTGCAGTGAATATTGGGGTACATGTGTCTTTTGAGTTATGATTTTCTCAGGGTATATACCCAGTAGTAGGATTGCTAAACCATATGGTAGTTCTATTTTTCATTTTTTTAAGGAACCTCCTTATGTTCTTCGTAGTGGCTATATCAATTTACATTCCCACCAACAGTGTTAGAGGGTTCCCTTCTCTCCACACCCTCTCCAGCATTTATTGTTCGTAGAATTTTTGATGATGGCCATTCTGACTGGTGTGAGGTGACAGCTCATTGCAGTTTTGATTTGCATTTCTTGAATAATGGGAGATGTTGAGCATCTTTCCATGTGCCTCTTGATCATCTCTGTGTCTTTCTTGGAGAAATGTTTGTTTAGGTCTTCTGCCCAATATTTCAGAGAAGGCAATGGCACCTCACTCCTGGAAAATCCCATGGATGGAAGAGCCTGGTGGGCTGCAGTCCATGGGGTCACGAAGAGTCAGACACGACTGAGTGACTTCACTTTCACTTTTCCCTTTCATGCATTGGGGAAGGAAATGGCAACCCACTCCAGTGTCCTTGCCTGGAGAACCCAGGGACGGCGGAGCCTGGTGGGCTGCCGTCTATGCGGTTGCACAGAGTTGGACATGACTGAAGCAACTTAGCAGCAGCAGCAGGCCAATATTTAATTGGGTTGTGTGTTTTTTAGATATTGAGCTGCATGAGTTGTATATTTTTAATTGTTGGTAAAGGTAGAAACAATAAGCTAAATTGTGTGATATCTATGTAAGATTTGCTCAGACTTGATTATTGTCCCATCTTAATCCCAGTTCACCTTAGTTTTAGCTGGAGTTTGAATAGAAGGATATTTTGAACAAGAGTTTTCATATCAGCTCTCCTATCAACTCATTTTAGGCAAGGTGACTGGTTTAAGGATTCTCCTAGAATAAAACTTGGCTGTTATTTGTACACACACACTTACACTTGCTTCCCTAGTTTTGTAAGAGTTGGTAGATTGTTAGCTTGGTTCAGTTCAGTCACTCAGTTGTGTCCAACTCTTTGTGACCCCATGGACAGCAGCACGCCAGGCCTCCCTGTCCATCACCAACTCCCGGAGTTTACCCAAACTCATGTCCATTGAGTCGGTGATGCCATCCAACCATCTCATCCTCTGTCGTCCCCTTCTCCTGCCTTCAATCTTTCCCAGCATTAGGCAGATAGTTAATTGAGGGTCATTACTTGCTCCCTGTTGTAATTTCATCTAAAGGACATTGCCTAGAGATTTTTACAAGTGAAATCTGAAAAAATGCCTTTGTTAGTGATTACTGGTCAAGAGAGAATGACAAGGTGGTGAGGGGCTATTTGAGGATACTGAACACTTGATGGTCCTAAAACAAGCAGGGCCTCCAGACACAGTTTCCATGGCAGTTCTGGCCCAACCAGCCACAGTTCTTTCAGGCATGGGAGAATGCCTCATCTCCCGAAACACTCCAGCTTAGCTCACATCACCTGAGGCTGCAGTTCTCAAGGAGAGGTAAGCCAGGGCATTCCCAGCAGAACCTCTGGGACAGTGTCAACAATCAGCCTTGCCCTCCTCTGAGCTGGTGGATGTTCTGGGTCCCCCTGCCACGATCCCTTTTCCTCTCCCTCTCCTCCCCTTCCCATGCTGGAAAAAATCTCATTCTCTAGGTTTTTGAGGTTGTTTTTTTTTCCTTTCTCCTTGATAGTCCTGTACTTCTCTCTGCCAATGTCTACTGTTACAGACTGTGTTGTGTCTACAGCAACCCCCCACCCCGCCCCGCCACATTCATATGTTGAAGCCCTAACTGAGCGCCGAAGAATTGATGCTTTTGAACTGTGGTGTTGGAGAATACTCTTGAGAGTCCCTCGGACTGCAAGGAGATCCAACCAGTCCATTCTGAAGGAGATCAGCCCTGGGATTTCTTTGGAAGAAATGATGCTAAAGCTGAAACTCCAGTACTTTGGCCACCTCATGCGAAGAGCTGACTCATTGGAAAAGACTCTGATGCTGGGAGGGATTGGAGGCAGGAGGAGAAGGGGACGACAGAGGATGAGATGGCTGGATGACATCCACTAACTCAATGGACGTGAGTCTGAGTGAACACTCCAGGAGTTGGTGATGGGCAGGAAGGCCTGGCGTGCTGCGATTCATGGGGTCGCAAAGAGTCGGACATGACTGAGCGACTGAATTGAACTGAACTGAACTGTTAATGTGACTGTACTTGAAGACAGAGCCTTTAAGGAGGTGTTGACGTCAGAAGGCCCTAGTTCCATGGAACTGGTATTCTTACGAGAAGAAAGAGAGACTCCAGAGACCTCTTTCTCTGTGTGTTCCCATTGAGATGAGGCCGTTGAGCACATGGTGTGAAGGCTGCTGCCCACCAGTCAACAGGAGAGGTTGCTTGAGAAATGGAACTTGGTGGCCCCTTGATTTTTAACTCCTAGCCTTCAGAACTGTGGGAAAATACATTTCTATTGTTTAAGCCCCTTGGTCTGTGGTATTCTGCTATGGTGTCTGAGTTGACGAACAACTACTATTTAGCCAAAATTTCATGTGAACATTTTGAGGGCAGCAGAACATCACGGAAAAGTCTTTTCTTCACACATCCCACTAACTTCAGGTCTAAAGAGCTGTTAATGTTTATTCATGCCACATGCCTGTATATTGATGCATGTGTTTTCATGTGTGTTTCTGAGTCCAGAAACAGTCACATACAAACTCAAATATGCTTGTTTCTACAACAGTAGTTAACGTTAATTGAGCACTTACTATATATGATAAATTCTGCTAAGTACTTCATATTATGTCCTAATCCTGACAATAAGCCTCTGAGGAATATGTTCTTATTTGCTTTATCTAATTGAGGAAACCAACATGTAAAGAGGTCAAGTAACATGCCCATAGAACTCAAGCCACTTGTTTCCAAAGCTCATGTTCTTAACCATCTCATCACAGTGTTTCCCATTTTTCTTTCTAGTAGTCCTTGTTCCTGTATATACTGCAGAGTCCTAGAGTCAGATAAAAGTCAGAGAAGATTTTCAAAGATACATAAAACACAAAATAGCATACAGATAGGGATGAAGGGAAAATAAGAGTAAGAATGGAATTTGGATCTAGAAATGAAGAGAATGTACATGTGTGTTTACCTTGAAGGTTTCTGGCAGCCAACAAGAAAATGGAAAGCTAGTCACTGTCACCATATACTGTGTCCTGAAGTTAAACATGTACCAATTGGGTAGCAGAAACACAGATTCTCTTGTAATTAAATCCAGGTAAGCATTTCTCCTAAATGTGCCTGATACAATGAACAAAGTAATCGATTCCCTAGAGCAGACAAAATGATGAGTTCCCTGGAAATGTATCAAAGACACGTGTGTGTATATACACACATATGTACACACGCACATAGCCGTATCCTCATAGTTGCTCATGTTACCAGTCCTTCCATTTTTCACCTAGTAACTCTGGGTCAAAAATTAGCAAAAGTCGATGACAACCACCAGGTCATAGTGAGAGTCCAAAGATGTGCTGATGGTATAACACAACTATGACACCAGTGGAGGAACCAGGATTTAGAGAATGTTTTCCAAGCAGGATGTGGTGACACAAGAGTGGATTATGAAACCAAGCTGGTGAATCTGTCAGCAGTCTAAACACCTCAGTAGGAGAAAATAGAAATTTTCAGAGTATATTGCAAATGGCAAAATAAGCTTTGTTTTGAGATGTTTCAGTACATTTGTATTTGTATATACACATATGTATACTTATAACTAAAAGAATGTCTTTTGTTCTGCCAAAAGGTAGCCTTGTCTGGTTGCATTTACAAAAACAGATATTGTTCTCCATGTTCAGATTCAGCCATTTTAATTATAAGATGGATAAAAATGGGTTCCTATAGCATGATCAGATCCAGTAAATATGCTTGGAGGCTATGGAAATGTGAATCTAGGGAAGTTTCTCTGGCAATTGCTGAAGAAGGGACTCTGGATCAAAGAGAAATTGTTTTTTGAATTGGATATGGGTGAGAAGGATAGGAACCCAGGCTATACGGCTGGGACAGGAAATGGCACAAACGATGATAGCAATCCTCTGCAGTTAGTCACCATGACAACTTCTCTTAAATGTGTGCAACATAAAGTCCTAGCACTTCAGGGTAAAAAAAAATGTGCTTTTTGAGAACATGAGTATGTTGCTTTGTTCACTTAGCATGCATCCTCTCATAAGGCATTCAAACACTTTGCATCAGACTTCAGTAGTGAAAAATGATATAATATGTACTTAATAACAGATAGCTTTTTATTATTTAAAAAATTTAATGCTTGTATTAAGATGTTTGTCAATAAAAAACCAACTGGCAGGTTCACTTCACATATTTGATCATTTGTCCTCATTTTCAGGGTCCCTCGTGAGTTTTCAGAAGAGTTCTATCTGGGATATTGAAAGCACCTCTCATTACCAGGGGTCATAATTCACAGGGTTAATTAACACCAACAGAGAGACAACTCTCAAATGTACATCTCAAGTCTACACTTTTATTCTGAGTCATAAGACTTATGCATTTATTTGTCTACTTAAGTATGTTAAAGGCAACTCAAAATGAGCATACCTTATATCAATATCATAAGCCTTATCCTAGAAATCTTCACATGCTGTAGCACCTAGCATGATCAAAATTCAAAAACCAAGTCATGACTTTTGATATCTCACCTCCCTCCCTCTCTCCATGTTGAATCCATCACTAGGTTCTATTGATTCAAACGTCTCTTTAATCCTCCATTTTCATTTTACCAATACCATAGTCCAAGCCACCATCACTTCCTTGAATCACTAGTCATCGCCTAACCGATCTATCCACATGTACTCTCGCTCCTTTACAATCTATTTCCCAAACCAAAGCCACAGTTATATTTTTGAAATTCAAATTTAGTTATGACTTTTCTCCCACCTTCCTCCTCCAATGCTTAAAATATTTCAATGATTTTCTGAGATACTTTAGGATAAAAATGGAACTCTTTAACATGGTTGATCCATCGGAAGACATACTCAAAGTGTTTAGCTGAAAATAATTTCTTGAAGAAACTATTGCATCAGTAGGAGAAGATTTAAGGGAATCAACCAGCAGTGGCAGGGCAGCCAATGACAATGACTACGGAAGGAGCTGGATCTGTGAGAAGGATGTATAATCAAGCAGCCCACGACCACAGCAGCACCATGTATACCTGGAAGGGCCAGGAAGAGATGTCCCGACTCCTCTCCTCTCTCACCTTCTAATCTCCTGCTGGTACTTCTCACTGACTACACACAACTGGAAGCCAGAGGGCAGAGGAGCCCAGATGATGCAGTCACAGGGGTGAGTCTTGCAAACAGAAGAGGAAAGAGAATAGCAAAGTATTGATCTGGGTACAACTGTAGGACAAGTTGTCTCCTGGGCAACACTAGGAAAGTAGAGTTAGTCAAAGTCATTTGAATTGATTTTAAAAGAAAATGTAAGGGCTATTTGGGGAGCTATCACTATCCCTTACCTAGTTCTTTACAGACTTATTAAGCTGCTTTAGAAGACCTAGAAATGATTGGCCTTAGAACCCTAGAGTGTGGGCTTTGGTAAAAGAAGCAGGAGGTAGAGATAATCATTTTGCATGGTAATCTATAGCTTTCAGGCTGCTTGCACAGGAAGACACCTTGTTAACCAGTTAAATGGCAAGAAACTGTTTAGCAATTTCCACCCTCCTCTCTAGACTTCTCCACTTACCTGATCTGCTGGTCTAACAGTAGACTAACACATTCAGAAGCATGAACCTACACCTCAGTCTTTTCTTTGTTGACCAGAAGCCAGGGCTAGTTCTTTTTGAGACAACTTTGCAAGGTAACTGCCTTGCAGCTTTGTTTTATGTGCCTCTTGAAATCCTTTACTCTGACACATTTTACAGAAATCCATTCATCACACATTTCTGAGCACTTGCTGTGTCCCATGCTCTGCAATGGATGCTGGCTGGTATGAGGTTGGACAAACCCAACTCCTTGACTTCCTGTTTTATGTGAAATTTGAAATAAAGGTTCACATCTATCATTATTCAATTGGAAAGGGTCACATTTATTTTTTGCTTGCTTCCTTAGGCTTTTTTTTTCTACAATAATAAAATCAGCCTGTCTGTAGCTAGCATCTGTGAAAAGTAACAACACAGGCAGCTGGTATGACTGTGACCAGTTTCCAGGGCAAACTTGTGGTTTGGGAGGCATCTGTGTTTTATGTGGGCTGGAAATAAGCTGTTTATTTCCCATCTCTAGAGGCGGGCAGGCAGTGGTGACAATAGAAGTAACTGACTCTAGGAATCTTGACTACTCATTAAATCGCTTTCAGAGTGTTGAATGCATTTTAGTCAGGGGGGGTATGTCTTAGCCAGACCATCTCCTGTTGGGCTGTGCCTCTTATTTCCTTTATACCTTCCCACTTTTCACACAATTGAATCAGAACAAGTATTTCTTCATGCACCCCTCATAGTTTTCCCCATCCTCATGTTTGATACCATGGAAATAAGTTTGAATAGTATGTCCCCTAATAGACTATTACATCATACATTTTCAAACACAATGTTCCACACACTGTAATAGGTGATAGATGGTCAAGAAGAGATTTAAAAACATGAAGCCAAGTCAACTGGAATAGGGGTGGGGCAGGTGCCTTATGGACCACTAGCTTCCTTTTGTTCAGGGAACAGTCTTTAGCTGCAAAGGACAGACTTCAAAAACACACATAACTAGACAAGAGCAACAGAGAAGGCAATGGCACCCCAGTCCATGGGGTCACGAAGAGTCGGACACGACTGAGCGACTTCACTTTCACTTTTCGCTTTCATGCATTGGAGAAGGAAATGGCAACCCACTCCAGTGTTCTTGCCTGGAGAATCCCAGGGACGGGAGCCTGCTGGGCTGCCGTCTATGGGGTCGTACAGAGTCGGACACACTGAAGCGACTTAGCAGCAGTGGCAGACAAGAGCAAGACAATAAAAACAAAACCTTCAGAATTCCGGGCACAGAGGTTCACATTTCACAAAGAGATGGAGACTTCATCTTTGGGGAAGGCCATCTCTGTGGGTTTCTGTTAGATATGTTCATGGAGAGTCAAGACTCTGAAGGGGATAAGTTTGAGTTCCAAGAGGCCAAAAGGTATGAAGAGATTATCACGCAATGTTATTTTAATGAAGGATGAAAGTGGTATCTTTGCAGATTGTTTACTTAACTAGGAGGCAGAGAGGAAATACAGCATCACTGTGAAGAGCCCCAGCATTTGCAACCAGCCTAGTTAGTTAGTGTTAGTCGCTCAATCATGTCTGACTCTTTGTGAATCCATGGGTTGTAGCCTACCAGGCTTCTGTGTCCATGGGATTTCCCAAGCAAGAATACTGGAGTGTGTAGTCATTGCCTTCTCCAGGGGATCTTCCTGCCCCAGGGATTGAACCCTGGTCTCCTGCATTACAGGCAGATTCTTTACTCTGAGCCACCAGAGAAGCCCCTGCCTGGACTCAAATCCTAACTCTACTCCCTACTAAATGCTGTAACTTTAACAATTAAAAAAAAAACTTTCTCTGTGCCTCAGTTTTTTATCTGTAAATTTTCATTAATAAGACTAATATATGACTCAGGGTTGTAGCAAGAATGTAAGAAAAATCACAGAGAGCCTGGCTCACAGGAAGCTCTCTAACTGCCGGTTCATTTGTTACTGTGTGGAGTTGGATCTCTTCTCCATCTGGATTTGCTCTGCTCTTCAAATGGATTACAAATTATTGCTTTCCCCTGGGAAAAGTTTTGTTTTTCTTTGGGCAATGGCTAACACAATGCTGTGAGCAAAGACCATGCAACCCCACTGGTGGGCCGAGTTGAACTGTTACATGAGCTGTGTACCTAATAAGGAGAGAAGAAATCAGCAGCCCAGAGTGAGTGAATGGCCAAGTACAAGAACAAAAGCCAAGTTTGTAGAACACAGAAGCATCCCCTGGAGACTGCCCCCAACTCACTGGAAAGAAGATCAGGTGAAAGCTGGGACTCCCCATGATTAAGCAGGTGGGGATGGGGCCTTTTCGATTTAGACTGTATCCATCCATCTGAGGTAATTTTAGGAGCCCGGTAGAGTCAAGGCTGACATCCTAGCAACACGTAGATGAGGCAGCAACCTCACCTTGCTCCAGATCCTCTGTGGAGGAAAATATGTCACTGGGGCTCTGGCGGAAAGGCATGCTTTGATCTCTGCTTCGAGTACACAGGAAGGAATGTTCCATAGCATGATTGCCATCTTTCCTCTGCTTCTAAGAAGGAGACAGAAGTAAGTCAAGCCAGAAATAAAACTGTGCTCTTTATTTCTGTCATTGGAGATTAGGCAGATGATTAATCATCACTCTTCCTCTGTTTCCTCTGTTTCCAAGCTAAATAAAAAGCTTTTGAAATTACCAAGGAGAATGTTGGGGTACTGTACTGAGGTTATGTTGTACTATATATCTAGACTTTGCCACTCAGCCCAGGAATGATGAGCTGGTCTGGTGTGTGGAAACATATTTGGGAACTCTTGAGGCCAAATAGATTCTCAGCATATCACCTAATTCTTTAGGTTGAAAATCTAGACCACATCATTTTATTTGACAAGGATTCCATGTCTCTAAAGGTACATTATGCTTGTAACTTTTTCACTTTCCCCCCATTAAGTGTGGTTAATGGACTGGTATTTGGCTCAAAAGAAAGATAGAGAGAGGAAAAAAAAAAAAAAAGATTTCTGGAGCCTTTAAAAACAACCCTTGAAAGTTCTACCATCTGTTTCTGAATCACTCAGAAAACCAAGTGAAGAAATGCAAACTTTTCTTATAAAACTGAAAATATAGCAGCAGCTGTACGTTCAGAGGTGGCATGACCTGTTTCAGCACATGGATGTCTCCAACAGTTTATAGAATGCTGGACTGCCTATCTCAGCTCTGATTGTGATTCCTAAGTTAACAGTGAACTAGTGAGGTTACTCGGTGCCATTCTGTCATTTGTACTTTGTGAGTTCCATCCTCATAGAGGTGCCTTGGGGGAACTAAGAAACATGCTGACATTGCTAGACAATGGACTGTGGGCGGATGGAAAGTGTTGTCAAAGAACATAATCTGTAATCTTCCATGTTTGCTTCATTTGGTGTCTCCTTGCAAGTGTTTACTTTCTTTCCCCATTATCTAAGATGGTTTCTATTTTATTAGTGATTCAACATTAAAAGGTGCAAAATCCCTTTAAGACCCAAACAGAAAATAGTATCTTGCTTTAAGTAACCTTACTTTCTGAACTTCCTCACTAGCTGCCTTATGTAGGACAAGATACCCCTTTTGATGGTTTCTGGGCACGCTCTCTTTATGTGTGAGATTCAGCAAATGATGCTTGACAAATCCTTTCCCATAACTTCTGACTATTAAACTGTCCCCTCTGAGTCATGCTTTTGTTATTATTGCTGTTGTTTTTAACTTCCCTTTGGGATTTTTAGATTTATGTTCAATACCTTTGAAAAATGAAGATTTTCACAATTTAAAAATAAAGCCTGCGTCACACAGAGGGTAAAACTTAAGTACCACAGGGATGGCATTAGAGGACTGATGCATAAATGAGTTGGGAACGGATCTGGATAAAGTTTGCAGCATAAGAGATAGGAAACACATGGCCTGTGCTCCACTGTATCCTTCAGACTTGCCTAGTTGCAAGTGACAGAAATCAACTCTGACTAGCTTGAGAAAAAGGAGCAAGAGGGAATTCAGTGGAAGGAAACTGAAGAATCTATAAAGAAATAGTAAAAGACAGAAATCAGGAGAAAAATATATGAAGGCACCTTCAGATCTTGATATTCAAACCCACAGACTTTTTTCTCAAAGAGCTCTTGACTATGCCCAAGCTCCACGGACTCCAGATTCCTGGAACTGAGTATCCCGTGACTCCATCTTGGTCAACTGTCTAGTCCTACAGCAATTATGGCAGGATCCTAGAACTCAGACTCATTCTTCAAATCCCACCTACAGATGTGACCATGCTCTATTTCGGTTGGGTCTTCAGAAGTCCAGATAAAAGCATTAGACGTGCAAGAGATTTACTGGGGGAAACATCTGTCAAGGATAAAAGAGGAGGGACAGAGGACACCATTCATGCAGATCTAATCCTTCTGAGGAAGAGAAGGAAGAAAACAAGGTTGGACTGGCAGAATCTAAGACCACAACATTAAGAAAGCTTTGGTCAAGCCCATGGGAGTCCTTGAGCCAAAGTCAAGAATCAGAAAATGCTTGCAACCTTGCAAGAAGAGGTTTGCCTTACTATCCCTTTCATACTCAGAAACTGGCTGAGAGCAGCCCGTGGGAAGGGTGGCCTTGGGCATGAATGTGATGGGCTCAGAGCGCAGCAGCTTGGGCCACCATCCATCAGTGACATTCTCATAGCAGGAGACCTGAGTAGTACATTTCCATGACTGCCACAGAGCTGTTCCTCAATAAGAGAGAATCATAGAGGACGGAGAAGTCACCCAAGAGATGGCACTTAGAGATGAATTCTTGAGACTTGAGTGACGGCCCTCTTTAGGGCTCTCTTGGCACCAAACCACTGAGTCTGATCACACCCGGTAATTCCCGAGTCCCTACCATATCCATTCAGCTTTGCATTATCCTGTTTTGCCACATTTTATTTTAAGATCCTAGGAGAAGGCAATGGCACCCCACTCCAGTACTCTTGCCTGGAAAATCCCATGGACGGAGGAGCCTGGTAGGCTGCAGTCCATGGGGTCGCTAAGAGTTGGACATGACTGAGCGACTTCCCTTTCACTTTTCACTTTCATGCATTGGAGAAGGAAATGGCATCCCACTCCAGGGTTCTTGCTTGGAGAATCCCAGGGACGGGGGAGCCTGGTGGGCTGCCGTCTATGGGGTCACACAGGGTCTCACACGACTGAAGCGACTTAGCAGCAGCAGGCAAGTGAAATAGAGTTGAACGAGATGTCCCCAACAGTATCACAGGAAAGTCATCCTTGGGTAATGAGACCTAAAGGGAATGCCTTAGGTTGTTTGATTATGTAAATGCCCTTACTCACAGGTTTCTCCACTTTTTTGTCTGCCAGGAACCACAGCTCTAGAGGTGCTTTTGGCTGCTACTTCAACAGGCAGATTGTGGCTTTAGTGGCAGAAAAACTATCGCTTGCAGGGAGGAAAACAGGAGTTCGGAGCAGGAAGGATCAGGCAGGGGCCCGCTGAGGGGAAGAAGAGGCCCCCCTTGGGCAATATTCCAAAGACAGTTCCCCCTCCCCTGCCAGCCACATTTTCCCCTGACTTTCCCATCCACAAAAGTCTTGGGATTCATTGAAATTACAGTCTTGATTCTCTCCCTGCTGCTGCTGCTAAGTCGCTTCAGTCGTGTCCGACTCTGTGTGACCCCATAGACGGCAGCCCACCAGGCTCCCCCGTCCCTGGGGTTCTCCAGGCAAGAACACTGGAGTGGGTTGCCATTTCCTTTTCTCCCTAGCTGGTCACTAAAAGAGCCAAACAAGCTGTATTTCTGGTGATTACACAGGCCCAAAGGGGACAGTCAGGCATCGGATTAGAAACCTCTCCAGAGGAAAACTTCTGACAGCATACACACATTTCAGGACCCCTCTGGGTATACATCCCACCNCTTTTCTCCCTAGCTGGTCACTAAAAGAGCCAAACAAGCTGTATTTCTGGTGATTACACAGGCCCAAAGGGGACAGTCAGGCATCGGATTAGAAACCTCTCCAGAGGAAAACTTCTGACAGCATACACACATTTCAGGACCCCTCTGGGTATACATCCCACCCGATCTATTCTGAAATGTTTTCCTTTGCAACTTCCAGTTTTTCTTTTGTGAACACGTTATAGTGAGAAGATTCAGTAAATGCTACTTAACAATTCTCCCTTAAAGCCTTATAAATGTTTCTATTTCAGATATCTGTAGGATCTTGTGGAAAGAAATAGAAATATAATTTTTATTTGACTTTATTATATATGATAAATGACATAAACTCCCGTAATAAATAACCCCCAAATCTCAGTGATATGACTTTCAGTGAGAATGTTCCTATTTAGGCCGCCCTGCACCAGCTCTCACCCAAGCAGTGACTCAGCAACCCAGCTCTTTCCATCTTGTGGCTCCACTGCATTCAAGTTTCAAAGTCATGCTAGCTAGCATCATCCAACAGGAGATAGGAGGAAGACCATGAGAATGAAGGATTACATGTGGGAAACTTTTCTCAGTGAGGCTGAGAAGTGGTTTATATCCTTCCTGCAAATAATCTACTCACCGTAACTCTTCATATAACCAACCAAACAGCAAGGGAGATTGGGATATATTTTGATGAATACTACAGTCTTTACCAGATATTCCCAGGTGGCAATAGTGGTAAAGAATTCTCCAGCAATGTAGGAAACATAAGATGAAGTTTCGATTCCTGGGTCAGGAAGATCTCCTGGAGGAAGGCATGGCAACCCACTCCAGTATTCTTGCCTGGAGAATCCCTTGGACAGAGGAGCCTGGCAGGCTACAACAAAGAGTTGGACATGACTGAAGAGACTTAGCGCACACGCACAGTCTTCACCAGATTGACTAATAAAAGCCTGGAAATAAATTATTGGATCTCCTAGAAGCACAGGGCTTTCCTCCCCCACACCAAAGACAAATAGTCATTTTGTCTTTTACATGCATGTGTCAACTAGGAACAGAACTCATATTAATTCAAAAAATAATTATTGAGCTCCTGTTATGTTGCAGACACTATGCTGGGTAATACAGTTATAAAATCAGATATGATATGTATCATCAAAGAGCTTACGGTCAGGGACAAGAGTGAAAATGCAATGAACAATTAGAATGAACAAGGTGCTCTGACAAATCCAAGCTTCTATTCTGAATAATAACGAGGGAAATTTGACTAGGCTCAGAGGGGTCAGAGCAGAGTTGTAAGAAAAGGTGAAGCTTTAAATTAGTGTCAAAGAATAAAGAAGAGTAGAGAGCAGTTCAGGTAGAAATAATACTGTATGTGAAGAGAGAGAAGATGTAAAACTGCACTGTACATGAATGGGCTAAGTAACTTAGCCCATTGACTGAGGTGAAGCTAGTCAGATGAATGAACGTAGGGATGGTGCTAAGGGTAAAGGTAATGATCTGATCAGAAAGACCTTTTAGGACTGAGGGTATGGCCATCAATATTTATGAAAACTCAATGAAGCATTTTAAGCATGAAATAATATGGTTAAAATTTTTGCCATGATAAAATAATATATTAATCATCATATGGATTCTAACATTGTCTTCAGTGTATGGAAAATGATGCTCTGATTAATCGGTTGAAGACCTGTTTATCTGGCCACAGCCCTCTGATTTATAGACATGTAATTTTCCAATGTGGCTGCCACTTAAAAAATTCTGTTGTGATTCAGACTTGCCGTCAGCTTTACGAATGACATAAAAATAACCCCCTTAAGGCTGCTGTGTGCCAGGTTGGCATACCTCCCATTTATTAAGACTGTTAAAATGTTTACTAAGAACCTGTTTTGTGCTAGACCCTTGCCCGGTACTGAGTGAAAAGTGAAAGTCACTCAGATGTGTCCAACTCTTTGTGACCCCATGGACTGTAACCCACCAGGCTCCTCTGTCCATGGGGATTCTTCAGGCAAGAATTCTGGAGTGGGTAGGGGTTCCCTTCTCCAGGGGATCTTCCCAATCCAGAGATCAAACCCAGGTCTCCTGCATTGCTGGTGATTCTTCACCATCTGAGCCACCAGGGAAGCCACTCGGGTGGTGGGAGGCATTATAAAGAGAAACAGCATGGAATGGTAGGAAAACTCAGGTTTTGAAGCTCAACTCCCATCATTTACAATGGTGGGAGACTTTGGTAAACTCAGGCGACCTCTTTCTCTTAGGTGACCTTTCTCATCTGCAAAATGGAGAAAATATTACCTCCTTCAGAGTGTTGCTGTGAGGGTTCAGCAAGATAATATTTGTAAACCACTTAAGTGTGCTCAACAAATGGGGGCTGACATGACATGGTCTCCTTGCCCATGTAGACACTGCTAGTCAACCATGTAACAATTCTCTGCTGAGCCAGACTCAGCTTGGGGTGATACTTGTATGAAATAATTTTATTAAAATACAGTTGCCCTGTGTGTGCAGTCATCAGAAAAGACAGGCTTCATGCAGGATGGGCATGAGCTCAGGCCCATGGGATGTTGCATTTCATGTCTGACTCTTTGCGGCTGGACTTCTATGAAAATTTAGAGCATTTCTTTCATCTTGCTTGCACCATGGTTTGCTCTACACTAGCTTGTCATATAGAAGCTGCTAGCCATTCTCCAACTGGAGATAGTTAATAGAACTAATTTGGACTACAATAAGCAACAATTGAGGTATGATCCTAAGGTCTCTATTCATAGTGATTATAGGGATTCACTTTCTAGAGCAGCTATAGCACAAAAAGTTTCCCACAAGACACAATCCAGTAGTTGGTATTGGTTGCCTGGAGTGCTGTCCTGCCAGGGAGTCTGGAATTCTGGGTTCCATGAGAGTTTGGCCATGATCAAATGGTGATGCTTGACATGAGCAAGAAGTAGAGTAAAAGTGCACGAGCTAGTCATTTGTCTGCAGGGGAGGTTAGAGACCATCGAACCATGCTCCTTATTATTTTTCTTATGAAGAAATTGAGATCCAGAGAAATTGTCTCTTGATAGAAGAAATTTCTAGAGACAGAATTGGATAAGAATCCCAAACCCCTAGTTCCAAGGATCTGGGTCAAGTGCTGTTTTCTTTTGCACGGTATCTTATTTCACAGCATTACCAAGAGACCCTTCAGACATATTTCATGAGTAGGTCCTGCTTCTGATACTGTATTTGCTATTTTTGTTTTTAGTTTTTATTCCCCAGCGTTGTTAAGGCATAATTTACTTTTAAGAAAATTTACCCATTTAAAATGTACAGTTTGATGAGTTTGGCAAGTGTCTACAGTCATATAACCACCTTCACAGTCAAAACATGGAACGTTTCTATCTCTCCAGAAAGTATCTGCGTTTCCTTTTGCAGTCAATTCTCTTCCCTGAGTCTCGCCATCCCAGCAGTGATCTGCTTTCTGTGACTATAGTTTTGCCTTTTATAGAAGTTATATAAATGGAATCATATAGTATGTAGTCTGTTTTATTTGACTTCTTTCATATACCAGAGATTCACTCATTTTTATTGCATGTCACTATTTTATTCTTTTCACAGCTAGGTAGTATTTCATACTATGTATACACCACAATCTGTTTACTTATTGATCAGTTGATGAAAATCTGGATTGTTTTCAGTTTTTGGTTATTATGAACACTGCTACTGTAAACATGCAAACACAATTTATTGTGTGATAATAATTTTCATCCATCTTGGGTAAATATTTAAGAATAGGACTGCTCAGTCATATATATGTTTAACTTTGTGAGAAACAGCTAAGGCTTTCCAAAGTGGCTGTACTATTTTGCATTCCTGGAATGTAGGACAATTCTGATCGATTTGTATCACTGTCAAAACTTGGTATTGTCTTCTAAATTTAAGCCATTGTGCTAGGTTGTCTAATAGTTTCTAATGGTGGTTTCAGTTTGTAATTACCCTGATGACTTGTGATGTTGAACATCTTTTCACTTGATATTTGACCATATGCATATTAGAGCACCCATTCAAATATTTTGCCCATTTAACATTTTAATATATGCCTTCTTATTGAGTTGTAAGACATTCTTTGTATACTGGATACAAGCACTAGGATTTGCAAATCTTTTGTCCTGGTCTGTGACTTGCTTTCAAGTTACTTGAAATGTATTTCTTAAAAGTTAACTTAAAAAATAAACCTGAAGTCCATTCTCATCAAATTTTCTTCTCTTTTCATACTATTCTGTTGCTAAGCAATCTGTGCTGCCTAAGAAATCCAAAATTTCACCAAAAATTTTGGGGTTTTTTTAGAAGTTTTATAACTTTAGTACTTATGCCCTATTCATGGAGTTAATTTTTGTGTTTGTTGTGAGGTAGGGGTTGATTTTCTTTCTATTTTGTGCATACAGACATCTGTTGGTTTCAGCACTATTAGGTGAAATAACTATCATTTTGTCCAATTACCTTGCCATCTTTGTTTAAAAAAAAATCAATTGACTTTAGAAATACATATCTATTTCCGAGATTGCTCTTCTGTTCCACTGATGTTATATGTTTACTCTTATGTCAACATCACACTGTGTAGATGACAACAGCTTTACAATGAGTTTTGAAATCAAATGGTGTCATTCCTCTAGCCATTTACGTCCTCAAAATTGTTTTATATATTCTAGGTCTATTGGTTTTCCATATAAAATTTCAAATCAGTGTGACAATATATCAAAATAAGCCTGATAGGTTTTTCAATGGAATTGCAGTGAATCTATAGATAATTTGGGTGAGAATTAAAATCTTGATAATATTAAATCTTCTAATTATTGAATATGGAATAGACTTTCATTCACTTAGACCTTCTTTAAAAATTACAGAACGTTTTGAAGGAAATTAGTGTAAATTAGTGCTTCTCTTTTGTGGAATTTAACCTAAATATTTTAACTTTTGATATTCTTGAAAACAGGGCTTTATATTTCTCTTTGCCTGTATTTTTTTGGGCTATTTGATTTTTTTAGAACTTCATTTAAATGTTCATACTAACATTTAAACTATACTTGTTTGCATTTTTTGGCTGTTCTATGGGCTACAATATACAGTAGATCTTGAACTTTTTACAGACCAATTTACAGCTAATCTTATACTACTTTATATAAAAAACAGAACCTTTCAACCCATAGGTACATATCTCCTCTTTGTCCTCTATGCTGTATCTATATTCATCATCAAACAGCACAAGAAAATACTATAATTTTGGACTTTAAACACTGCGTAGTAAAGAATTAATCTTGCTCAGAGAGGTCCATCATTGCTCTTGGCTCCTGTGAGGTGATTCCCAAGTTCTTGGAATGTCCTGCCTGATACCCAGTGTCTGGGGCCTTTGAGCCACACCACTGTGATTCATGGTCGAACCTTTGGGTCACATGGTATCAGCTCAATCTCTGGAAGTGTTGCAAACTAAGGTCAGCCATGCAGGTGATCTACCATGTCTATGCAAGGGAACCCCAGGGCTTGAGTGAGCTTTCCCAGTTGGCAGTATTCCATGTGTGCTATCACATAGCATTTCTGGGAGGAGTTAGAACTTTCCATGACTCTACTGGGAAAGGAGAGCTGGAAGCTCTGTCCATGGAACTCTCCTGGATTCTGCCATGTGTCTCTTTTCTTGAGGATTTTAATCTGTATCCTTTTGCTGAAATAAACCATACCGATAAGTGTAATAGTTTTCGATGAGCTCTGTGAATCCTAATGAATTATGGAATCTGAGGGTCTTGGGGACCCTGAACTTCCAGTTGGTATCACAATGAGAGTGGTCTTGTGGATTTCCCTTTAAATTCTTAAGCACGCATATGCTTTATAGAGAAATTAAGGGAAGACAAAGCAAAAAATACAATCTTTATATTTACACGGATATTTTAATTTGTGACACTTTGAGATTTATACTTCTATTCAGAATTATTTTCTTTCAGCATATTTTTGTGTTTTGCACTGAAGGTACAAAAGATGTATTGGTGATGTATCTTTCAGTTTTCCTTTATGTGATAATATCTTTATTTCACCTTTACCTTCATTCTTAAAGGGTTTTTCCCCCTCTACTAGATATAGAATTCTAGGTTGACAGTTTTTATTTTCTCCGTTCAATACTTCAAAGATGTTTTTGGACTTTTTTCTGGTCTCTATGCTTTCTGACAAGAAGCAACTAGTTAGTCAAATGATTATTCCCTCATACATAGTCCATCATTTTTCTCTTGCTGTTTTCAAGCTTTGCTCTGTATATTCAGGTTTCAACAATTTGAAACAAAGCCTTCTTATATTGCCATGCCTGGTGTTACCAAGCATATCAAGTTGTGAATTTATATGTTTCATCAAATTCAGGGGAAATTAAGTTTTCAATATTTTTCTTGCCCAGTTGTCTCTTTCTTTGCTGCTGCTAAGTCGCTTCAGTCATGTCCAACTCTGTGCGACCCCATAGATGGCAGCCCACCAGGCTCCCCCGTCCGTGGGATTCTCCAGGCAAGAACACTGGAATGGGTTGCCATTTCCTTCTCCAATGCATGAAAGTGAAAAGTGAAAGTGAAGTCACTCAGTCATGTCCGACTCTTAGTGACCCCATGGACTGCAGCCTACCAGGCTCCTCCGTCCATGGGATTTTCCAGGCAAGAGTACTGGAGTGGGGTGCCAACACCTTCTCGAATCTCTTTGATATTTACTTTGGATAATTTAGGGCTTCCCTGGTGGCTCAGAGGTTAAAGCGTCTGCCTGCAATGCAGGAGACCTGGGTTCTATCCCTGGGTCAGGAAGATCCCCTGGAGAAGGAAATGGCAACCCACTTCAGTATTCTTGCCTGGAGAATCCCACGGACAGAAGAGCCTGGTGGGCTACAGTCCACAGGGTCACAAAGAGTCAGACACGACTGAGCGACTTCACGACTTCACTTGGATAATTTCTGTTGATCTACCTTAAGTTTCTGGAGAAGTCAGTATAGCTGCCCTGAAACCATTATCTGTTAAGTCAAACATTTAGATATACTTAAGGTTAATTTTTCTCTTAAGAGTATGAATGAAAAAATATTACTCTTATACAGCTAACACTCTATGTTTGAAAAGATAATAAAAAGTCTTGCTCTTTGAACAAAAAGAAGAGTATGTCCCATATTTTTTCTTCACCTGTCAAGTGATGGTGATTATATCCAAGACATTATAAATGTTAAGTTATAGTAGAGAGTGGATTCTAATACTTTTCTCTGGTGACCGTTGTTTATTTTGTCAAGCAAACAATTTTCATGGTTTGTACTAGAATGAGAAACTCAATTTCTGTGTAGTTGGTCCAAACTTAGATGCTATCTTTTGTCTTAGCATAACTGTTTTGCATTTGTTCTGTGCATGAATGATTCAAATTTCAGATGGAATTTGGAGAATCCCTTTCTGACCATTTTCCCTACAGGGTTCCCCATCTTTTCTTCACTAATTGGTTCCCTCAGATTTGGTCTTTTGTAAATTCCCAGGACAAAAAGACTGCAGTTTTTTCATCAGTGCCCCCACTATCATTGAATCCCTACTGACCATACCTGGTCTCAGGCTAAAAGGACAGTAACAGAAACTCACTTTATACAACTCCTTTCTTATGACCATGAACTCCTCCATAAGAATCAGGTTATATCATTTCACTCTCTAGTGACTTCAGCTACCAATTTTTCACATTATACCCAGATTTTATTGCTATTATCTGCAGTAGGATCTGTATCTTACTCAGCAATTACTTCACATTTTCTTTACAGCCAGCTTTTAACTAGTAAACTGGGATTTTTGCCTGTGTGGGTGGCATCCCACAGTTGCCTGCAGGGATCTCAGCCTCCTAGATATTGATTACTCTTAAGTAAGTGTCAGTGAGGATTTTCATTTAATTTTATTAAAATCAGTGCAAATTGATGCAAATTACATGCCCACATATAAGATAATAGTATACTAGCTATGACTTACATTTAGAATTAACTAAAATTAATTTATAGCTTTTGAAATGAAAAAGATGGGGCCTAAGGAATAATTCCATTTGGTGTTGATATCTAGTTCATTATTAAGAGATTAATATTTATATGTAAACAGTACCTGAAAATTACTTCACTTTCATAAGATTCCGAGAGTGTACTATTATCATTAGGTATATCAGTGCCTTGGGCAAATCTTGCCCTATTATTTTTAACAAGAGCAGGGATAGGAACTTCCTGATAAGATCTGTTGCAGTTATTAACTAAGCCATTTTGGAGAGGAATCCTAATGCTACAGAAAATCTGATTAATGCAGACACAAACTCCAAAACTTAACTGTCCATTTCATCATTTATAAGCAAATCTCATCTGACTTTGCCCAAGTTACTGAAAAAGAATTCTTGTCCTCAGTTTTCTCACTTGTGATGAACAGACAGACATGTGGAGTTATGGTGAAAATAGAAGAAATAAGGAAAGTAAAACAGCTGACACAGTGCTAGGCACATAGCAAGTTTAGCAAATATCTATAGTAAGGACCCTTTGGTGGTTCTATAATGTGTCAACAATTGGCTCAGGTGAATGACATTTCCCAGAATTCCCTTTCCATTTAGAGTGAGCAACAGAAGAGCTTTCTGTTTTTTTTTGTTTTAATTTTTATTGGAATATAGTTGTTTCACAATGTTGTTTTATTTTCTGCTGTACAGCCAAGTAAACCAGCCATACATATACATATACCCCCTCTTTTTGGAATTTCCTTCCCATTTTAAGTCACTGCAGAGCACTGAAAGCTCAGCTCGTAAAGAATCCGCCTGTAATGCAGGAGACCCCAGTTTGATTGCTGGGTTAGGAAGATCTCCTGGAGGAGGGCATGGCAACCCACTCCAGTATTCTTGCCTGGAGAAACCCCCATGGACAGAGTAGCCTGGTGGGCTATAATCCACGGGGTCACAAAGAGTCAGACATGAGTGAGCGACTAAGCACAGCACAGCACAGAGCACTGAGAGTTCCTGAACTGTGCAGTAAGTAGGTTCTCGTTATTCATCTACTTTACACATAGTATCACTGTGTGTATATGTCAATCCATCTCCCAACTCACCCCACTGCCATTAAAATCTATGGTGTCCATACATTTGTTCTCTCCGTCTGTCCGAAGAGATTTAAGAGGGATATTTAGAGGCCATAGCAAGGTGACCCCGTTTTGTATTTTACACATATTGTTATTTATTTGGTTCCTCACCTCACTGGCGTGAGGCAGCGGATGGGCCTAGAGCTGCCTAACTTCTCCCTGAGCCGTCCTTAACGGATCTGACTCCTGGACCATCTGCTTGTGTTTAGTCCCTTGACTGAAGGCCCCCACTACTGTAGGACAGCTGTAATCACAGTCAAGGGTAATGAGACCTGAGGAAAGCAGCAGTCTGTCCTTGGGGGTTCCAGCTCATATTTGTGGGTTCCCAACTGACCTTGTTCTCCCTGGCTCCACATCCAGCTTCCCTTCTGCTGGCCTGTTCTGTGGTTTCCAGCTCCAGTGTCAGACAGGAGGCAATACCCTTACAGAGACAGACAAACCAGAATCCCACAGTTGCATTAAGTCAAATCTCTAGGACAAATCATAATCTTTGTCTGTCTGTCTGCCTCGCTCCACACACATGCATGTGCTGTGCAGGCATATACCCACACCGCTTCTCTGACTGCTCCCTGATGCAAACAATATTTGAGAGTCATTCACCTTGTACTACTCAACTTAAGTTTAAAAACCCGCCTTTAATGGCCTGTGACCATGACTAACTATTCATATACTCTTGGCTCTTGAAAATAACCATGGTTTTACGCTACTAAAGGCATCTGAAGAATACCAGCCCTTCTAACAATAATAAAAGTAAGATTAATTAATGCTTCTTTAGTATTTACTGCACTGTGCATAAGATATAAGAGCGAATATTTCACAAGAATCCTACAAAGGAGATTTTGTTTTCATCCCCATTTTACAGATGGGAAATTGAGTCCACAGGTAAGTAACTTTCTAAAGTCATACATTTAGCATAGAGCCAGTATTCACACACACCATGCTGGTTTCAAAGCCTGTGCTCTTAAATACAATGTTACATGGCTTTCTGATGACAAGGTAAGTAAAATTCTACCTTGAGTAGAAGCCAGCTGACAACATCACTGAAAAGGAACCAGGTAACTATTTACTTAGGAATGATATGGATGTGAGTGGTGGCAGTTTCTTGAGGTTGAGAGTGACTGGGATGTGAGGATGGCTTTCCAGTCTTCTCGCTTAGAAGATTATGCTCTTTCCTCAACAGTTTTGGGGTGTGTTCCTCAATCTCTTCCATAATTCTTTTTCTCTTCCTACCGTCACCCTCCACTCCTTTTTTTTTTTTTCTTTTTTGATTTCTGTCTTGACAGCACTCCAGACTGGAAATATTTTAAGGAACAGCTTGCTACATGGTACTTCACTAAAAATAATACAAGTCAAGTTATTGGCAAAAAAGTCAGCCTTGGAGGAACACCAATTGTGCAGAGTTTAGAAAGTGGTATGGCTGCTGAGTCCTGGTTTCTTGAGCAGGATAAACCTCAGGCTTGGTAGGTGGTGGGAGCCTGTCCAGATTCATGGAGGTGAGAATCATCTGACTCCTTGGTGGGCTCTGCTGACCTCAGAGAGCGAGGTCTCCCTGGACAAACCTGCTGGGACAGATGCCCTCACGGATCTGTGGAAGTGATCAGTCTGTGCCAATTCATCCTCCCCTCCCCATCCTTAATAGTTAGAGTTCCTCCGGGCTCTCTTCTCCCTTATTACTCTGCAGTCTCACCCACACCTACTTTGTTGCTGGGCTCCATCTGGTAGCCTAGTGGTTAAGAGTGTGGACTCTGGAGCCAGATCGGGTTTGAATTCTGGCTCATGACCTAGCTGGGAGACTCTAGTAATTCTGGGCCTCAGTTTTCTCATAGGTAAAATGGGCTTAACAGTTGTACTTCCCTCAGAGGGTTGCTAGGCAGAGAAAACAATATTTATAAAGCATGTAGGCAGTGACTGGTAATTAGCAAGCATTTGAAAGTGTTTATTAAATTTGTAAATGTAACTAGTTTAGACTTTTCCACTGTATCCCAGACCCAACTTCAACTCCGTTCTCCAATTGGATATAACACAAGCAACATTTCCAGAACCGAACTTAATCTCTCCTAAATCATCCTCTGCCTTTGGAGGTCTCAGTGTCAGGGACATGCCTCCTTTCTGTCTAGAAACATGAGAGTCACTTTCATCTATGATATTATTGACTCTGTCTTCTAAATATCTTTCAAATCCTTCTATTTCTCTATCAACTTGGCCACTCTGGTGGACAAAGTCACCATCTGCTTCTGGACCACAATGATGAATATAAACACAAATTGTCTCCCTATACTTGTGCTTACACTTTTCCAGTTGATTCCGCAAACTGTGAAAAAGGAGATCTTTGAAAATAAGAAAATATGACAATGACAAGGATTTAAGGAAAAAAAAACACACCACCACCTCTCCTTTGGATTTCCATTGTTGCTAGTTTCTAAAGCTTCGGATCCTTATATCACCAAGACACCATGTGTTCTGCCTCTGTTTACCTCCACCTTCCATTCTCACCCTTCTCCTGCTTTCCTCTGATCCATATTCTTTGAGTTCATGGAACACTTCATGCTCCCTTCCATCTCAGAACCTTCAAAGATGTAGCTCCCTCTGCTTGAAATAGTACTGCTTTCTCTTCCTGCCATGTCTCCTCGCTCCCTTCCCCCATCTAACTATTTCAAGATGCCACCTGGATCTCTCTCCTTCTATCCCAAACCACTGTGGTATCCTAGTTGGATACTTCAGTCCCACCCTTGCTTATGCTTTATGTCTCTTGCTACAATCACAATATAACTGTGATTCACTTTTAATTGAATTTATTAAAAAGTGAATTGATTCACTTTTTAATTGAATTTCTGTCTTTCCACTCGGCTTTTCACTAGGCAGAGGCTTCCTCTTGTTCTGTGTTGTATTTCTGACGCAGGGAATGAGTCCCATAGATGGCTGTTTGGTAAAGCAAGCAAATATGTATAAGGTTTTACTCTTGTCATCACAGAATCAGGTCAGTGGGCACAGGTAAGTAAAACAATGAGTGACTGCCCCACACCAACCCCCAACACTTAAAAAAAAATTGTATCCTGAGTTTATAGATCCTAAACCTCTAGAAATGTAGCATCCATATATTTTTAAAAAGGTTGTGTTTCAAATTTTCTTGGCACAGTTTCGAACCATGCTTGACATCCTGAAGACATTTACTTTCTGTAAATGCACATTATCTGTGCCTTTTGCATAACTTACAAAGGGAATTCTCTTCCCAATTTCTTTTCCAAGGTGTGCCTTTATTCCTGTCAGAACACAAAGAACAATCAAATCTCATTGTGACATTTTATTTTAACTTTGTCCCTCAGTGCCCATAATGAGCCACAAATCTTTGTAGTAGATCATTCTTTTTATCATCTCTCAGTGGCTAAGTCACTGGGAAAGCACAATGATATCCCAGGACAAAAGCAAAGAGAATGAAGCCTGCCCAAAGGACACATTTACATTTTTAAGAATTTCTAGCTTTTTTGAGAAAATAACCCACAGTGAATGAATCAAACTTCATCAGACATTTACTTTAGGAGAACAAGATGAAAAGGAAGCAAAAGTGCTCATCAAATAGTCAATTACCTACTAGGAGACTGTGTATAATAACAATATTTTATGTTATATAATATATAATATTTTTATATGTGGTATAACATGAAAAAATAAAATTATAAAAATTTGAATATAAATATTTATCTCTAATACACTAACATTTGTTTGTTTGCTTTGTTTTTGGTCTCAAGCAAAATTTCCTCAAATTTTACGTTTTTTCCTCACTCTCTTGACTCACGGCTACAGATTACAGCTGCATTTTCTTCTCTCTGTTGGGTGTGGAAATGAAGTAACAGAAAGCATTTTTTCTTTATAGTCCAGTGTGTCTTTCTGCTTTGCTTAACCCCTAAACTTTTCCAGTGATTTAAAAGTGCATGTAAACTATTCCCATCATGTGTGTTGAGTTGAACACAATTACTGAGTTTGGTGGACAACCTAGGCTCAGGAGACACATACAGATGACATTAGAGGGACATGGGGCTCACATTTCAAAGGGAGGCATGGGAGTTTTGGGTGTTTCTCACTTCTCATAACTTTCAAAAGTTCAAACTGGTATTTTTATTTTAATAATTAAGGGTTAGATATTCATGAATATAAAATGTTTATGCTGCTGCTGCTCAGTCACGTCCAACTCTTTGTGATCCTATGGATTGTAGCCTGCTAGGCTCCTCTGTCCATGGGATTCTCCAGGCAAGAATACTGGAGTGGGTTGCCACACTCTCCTCCAAGGGATCTTCCCAACCTAGAGACTGAACCCATATCTCTTACGTCTCCTGGATTGGCAGGCAGGTTCTTACCATTGGCGCCACCTGGGAAGCCCAAAATGTTTATAGTTTTAAAGATTTCCATTCGGTGGTTTCTCAGCTTTCATCTGCCCTAACTAAAAACTCCCAGTCTTGCTATTCTGTGTTCCAGTGGCTCATGGGCCTTCCCTAGAGTAGTAGACATTTGTTAGTTTTGGGCCAATCAGAGTCCAGTCCATCCCCAGTTGTTAACTAGGAATCCAATACTTGCCACTCTCACTATGTATAGTCCTGATGCAGCTGCCTTCAGCGCAGGACGAAGGATGCTATCTGAACCATATTTGGTCACACAAAGCCTCATATTCTCGTGTCCACAGTGATTGGCTTAGAAACAGAAATGTGACCAAACCAATGCCACTGAGATGCCACTGAAATATTTATTAGATTTTTGAAATGAGACTGGTGTGTTTGGGGGGGATCAGTTTAATGTGAAGGAAATTATTTAAACATGAGGAGCATGTTCTGAGGCTGTGACAGTTGTCATAAAGGGGAAATCTGAGAATGGAACAGTTGTCATTAAACAGTAACCTTTCACAAACTTAGGATAAAGTGGAGCCTGGGACCTTACAAATGTCACTAATGTCCTATATTAATCGGGTAGTGATTGCTGAGGCATAATGTTAATTATTTTGTAAAGTGTCTGAGAGCTCCAAAGATGAAATATATGATGGGAAAGCCTCAAGAACTTTTGAGGGCTGTGGGCCCATCTCATCACTGGCCATAAGAGTTATAGTTGAGGGACGAAAAAAAGATGCTGGTTTTGTGGGGCTACAGGACACACCAATTCATTTGACAATTAATTAAATGAATTTCTTTCACATTAAATTGACAGGATTAGTATATCATTATGACACATTATGTGGCAAAGATGAGCTTCAGCAAAGTAGATTATATTATTATTTAATTTTACGTGATTTTAAACATGCCTATAGGTGTTAAGGATACCTTCACTATGTCATCACCCAGATCAAGAAATAGAACATTACCAGTTCCTTTAAAAGATAAAAATTGTACTATATGACCCAGCAATCTCACTCCTGGGTATGTGTTTGAAGAAAGGGAATACACTAATTCAAAAAGATACATGAACCCCAATGTTCACAGTGGCTTTATTTACAATAGCCATGCTATGGAAACAACCTAACTGTCCATCAACAGATGAATGGATAAAGAGGCGGCATATATATATATTTATACAAATACACAGTGCAATATTATTCGGCCACAAGAAACTGAAATTTTGCCATTTGCAACAACATGTATGAACATAGAGGATATTCAGTTCAGTTCAATTCATTCGCTCAGTCGTGTCTGACTCTTTGCGACCCCATGAATCGCAGCACGCCAGGCCTCCCTGCCCATCACCAACTCCCGGAGTTCATGCTTAGTGAAGTAGACAGAGGAAGACAAACACTGTGCTTTCACTTACATGTGGAATCTGAAAAATAAAACAAATGAATATAACAAAAAATAAACAGACTCACAGATAACAGAGAACAAACTAGTGGTTATCAGCAGGTAGGAGGATGGAATAAAGGGCCAGATTGGTGAAAGAGAATAAGAGGCACAAAGTACTGGGAATTCCTCGGCAGTCCAGTGGTGAGGACTCCTCACTTTCATGTTGAGGACTCGTGTTCAATCCCTGGTCAAGAAACTAAGATCCTGCAAGCCATGCAGCCACAAATAATAAATAAATAAAACATACCACAAGTATGAACACTATTTAAGAAAAAAAAGCACAAGCTCTTATGTATGATATAAATAAGCTACAAGGATATAATGTTGTTGTTGCTGTTTTGTCACTCTGTCACGTCTGACTCTTTCACAGCCCCATGGACTGAACCTCGCCAGGCTCCTCTGTCTATAGGATTTCCCAGGCAAGAATATTGGTACAGCACAAGTAATATAATCAATATTTTATAATAACTTTACATGTAGTATAATCTATAAAAATATTATATCACTATGTTGTATACCTGAAATTTTATTGTATACCTGAAATTAACTTTATTGTTAGTCAACTATTCTTCAATTAAAGAAATAAGTAAAATAAAAAAGAATTATTTATACTACCATGCTACTGAAGTATTCAGCAGTAAACGATTCTAGAATACTCTACTACTTTTCTTGATATATATTTTATAAAGCACTTTTCCCTGGAGAAAAGCACAGACAAAATTATTATTATTATTAATGATTATGATGATAATAGGCATTTACTGCATACAAAGCAATATACACTGTGCTAAATTCTTTTAATTCAACTTTTTCAAAAATTCTTTTAGGTACATGCCATAAGTGTCCTGGTTTTGTAAATGGGAAAGCTGAGGCTTAGAGAGATTAAAAAACTTGCCCCCAATTACACAGCAGTGAAGCGGTTGAGCTGGGATTTGAACTCAGGCCTGCCTAATAGATGAACATATCTTGCTCCTATGATCACTAATAACATTAATTGGGTGCCAACCTCTTTCTATATCCCAGACATATATTGAATGGCTTCTATTCATTATCCCACTTACACTGTACTGCAACCCCATAAGGTAGTTACCAGCATTTTTACCCAGTTGCATGACAGAGAACTTTGACATACAGTATTTGGATTATTTTATCCCTTAAATAAGTTTCCCTCATGAATTTATGAGCACTTCCCTGGTGCCTCAGATGGTAAAGAATCTACCTGCAATGCAGGAGATCAGGTTTGATCCCTTAGTCGGGAAGATCCCTTGGAGGAAGAAACGGCAACCCACTCCAGTATTCTTGCCTGGAGAATTCCATGGACAGAGGAGCCTGGCAAGCTACCGTCCATGGGGTTGCAAAGAGTTGGACACGACTGGATGACTAACACTTTCACTTTTCACTTTCATGCATTTATGAAATCTGTGCATTGCTACATACGCATGAATGAATATCAGTCATCAAAGGAAATGGAAGCTCTGAAGCAAACACAACAGACTGCCTCTGTCTACTGCAGGCAGAAGCATAAGCAAATGAATCTATTCCATGGAGACAAATTCATTTTTGGTAAATCTTATTGAGTATTTTAAATTGGAGCCAGAAAAGAATTAAAGAATTAGTAGCTTATCACCTAGAACTAATAACCTTTGAAATATTTTTTCAATAGCTTAATAAAAGTGATATTGTTTGCTTAAAAGGACAACATTCTTAAGGAAATAGTAATATCACTTTAAAATAATAATTAAAATATTAATATTATTAGCTTTTAATGTCTATATTCTCTGGTTTTCTATTTAAAAGTACTCCTGTGTATTCTTATAGTTTTTATGGAGGTGACAAAGTTATTTTAATTTGGTGTAGTGGAGATTTCTGGTTAGTATTTCAGTGCCAGGCATGACCCTGGTCCCTGAGAATCACCAAGGATTATGACTCAGTCCCTAGAAGATTTTTACTCCACTTTTTTTTATTTGATAATGTATATATTTTATTGAAGTACAGTTGACTTACAATGTTTCAGATGCACAGCAAGGTGATTCAGTTATACATGTACATATATATTATTTTTGAGATTATTTTACAGTATAGGTTATTACAAGATATTGACTATAGTTCCCTGTACTATACATTTACTCCACTTTCAAACAATCCCCATGTTTGAAAGATGGGGATTCCTCTGTTCCCAGTCACCTTGCAAGTCACCAATAACTATTTTAAGCTAAAGATCTTTGGAGAGATTTTAACATTAATTTAGTAGAAGGAAAAATACATGTTTTCTTTTACTCTAGCTCTGATATGTTTCTGCCATACTTAGAATTCCTATTAACATTTAGGGTTCTGCCCGTTGGAGTGAAAATCCAGCTCCTGTCTCAGGGCAGGTTAAGACCTTGTGATACCCTAAGTGTTTAAAAGAATTATTTTCTTCAAAGACCTCTGCCAAATGAGGAGAGAGGGTTGGGTTTTACAACAGGCACACAAGGGACTTGACAGTGATCTTTGAGTTTATGAAAGCTTATTGTACAAATGGGGATTTGGCAGTAGTGATATTTTTCAACTGCAATTCCAACTAATAGTAAGTAAAATATTAAAAAACAGTAAAGGCCAGAACTATAGAATTTGTAGAATTAAGAGACTAGAAATTTGTAAGATGCTGATATCCTAAGGGAAATTGAGGCATACCTTTTAAATATTTAATCACGTGCATAGAGCTTTTAGGGAGGGGACGGAACTAACATAATTTGAAGTCCTTCTGTGTGTCATTCTGTGTAAGCCACAAAAACCCTCTAACATATTTTCATATGAAACCATGTTTTGTCAAAGAGGAAATAGGGGCTCAAAGCTGTTAAATTGCCTGAAGACATGTAGCCTATGAGAAGCAGAATAGGAATTCAAACCCAGCTCTATTTGGCTCCAAAGCCTGTACGCTTTCCATTATATCATCCTCTATCCTTTTATGGGATGATTTAATTGCCAACTGGGGATAAAATAAATGGCCTTTTGAAATTCTTTCCATTGCCTTGATTCTGTTCTCCCTGCCTTAATCTCAATGTTGGCTACCACATTGCTTAGCAATCTGTATATACAGAGAGGATTGGGCTAGGAAACAATGGAACATGGTGAGTTTAATGTAGATATTCAAATTTAAGTTCTCCCTCTTACTAGGTCATAAAATCTCGGCAAGAAAGGATTTTGGAACTCATCAGGTACAAGCTAAGTCCAGTGTTTAACTCAATCTCCCTCTCTCTCTCTCTTTTAGCAAATATTCATTTGGTCTCATGTGTTAGGAAGTGGAGAGAGCCATGGTTTGTCTGTGTTCACTCATGAAGATTTTTCCTTACTGCTGTTCTCTTCTGCATTTTGTAGTTGCTCATTCAGTAGACTTGGATAGACATCAGGTTATAAAGGAAAAAGGGCAAGCCATCTCAAAGCTGCTCCCTCTCTCTCACATAATTCATTACAAACCTCCTGGTGCACAGTTGACATCTTAGGTGGCATTTGAGCACATAAAAGTCAACCTTAGTGCTTCGCCCTTGGTCTGTGGTCTTATTAACTGGCTTTCAATACATTACCCTCACGTAGCTTAAAGATTTTGAAAGATGGAGAAATACTTTTAGACTCTTCTAAGCAAACAAGAAAACGATGGGCCTAAAGAGTAAGGGTTGGCAAGAACATGTCATTAGTAGCTTGATTTGAAGGTGGCTCCTAAGAGCTCAGTAATTTCAGTGAGTGTCTGAGAAAAGATTTGGAAGGGGAGAAAGGAGGTGTCTATAGAAACCTCCTCCATGATGGATGAAATAACTGATGGAAGGGAGTGGAAAAGCCAAGAAGAATTGGGTGAAAACAGTGCTTACCCCAAACATAGCCAGGACTGACAGAGAACAGGGGCAAAGTCCCCACGCAGGAATGGCACTCCATGCCTAAAGACCCCTGCCATCTTGTTACTTGGACTTCAGTTAGCTGTTTTATTTTGTCTTGTGTGTGATGAGTTAAATACGTCCTGCCACAAGAGTGAAATTAAGAACAGTGAACCACAGCTTAGTCAGTCATCTTTGAAGGCTTCAGGACTTTACTCCTTGCCTCTTATGCAGAGTCAGTGTTCCAAGCAGGCTTAGTGACACACTTTTTCATTTGGTAAAGGACCTGTATTTAGAAATAGTTTTTAATAATAATTGAGGTTAGGGGGGAAAGAGGCAGAAATTGTCCTATTCCTCAGTACACTCAGCAGGAAGAAAATAGAGCAAAATACAGCATATGAAGAATTGTCTTCTTTCCCAGAAGACACAAACTGACATTAAGAAGCAACAGAATGTAAAAACAAGGGGCAATTTTCCTTGTTTCATTATCAAATAGATCCTGACTTAGGGGTTCTTAGTGTAACCTGTTTCTCTAGGCCTAACTAGTCTGAGGTTAAGAACAGAGTCATAAAGAGAGAACAAAGCAATTCATTTCACTCTGGCCCTGGTTTACTAGAACCTCCATTGTTTTTGAATTTCCCCTCAGTATTCTGGAAACCCAAAAGTTACTTCACTTGTATTCTCAAGGCAGTCATCTAGGCTACCATCTGCCAGGAACCACTTTCCTCCTGACTTACTCAGCAGCTAAGAAGTTGCTAGAAGCCAGTGAGAGCCCTGTGACTTGGGCTGGAAGGTGTCAGGTCCCTGTACTAAGTGACCTGTTACCCTCCCGTCTTAGACCACAGACATAAGCAGACACGTGTGATTTCTACAGTCTATGGTTTCCGTTCCATATTCCGAGGTGCTCCAGTTTGTCTTGGTGGAAGACAGTACTTCAATGTGGCCTAGACAGTAGATTTTAAAATCAGAGATTTGAGTTAGAGTCTTGGATCTGCCACTTTTTAGCTGCTTGTTCACAGGCAAGATATATTTCTCCTCTGTAGTTTCTTTTCCTGTAAAATGGGAAAAAATAATGACCATAACATAGGGTCACTGTGATGATCATGACAATGTGTTTGATTAAGATTATATATGGTGTTTTGTGATTAGAAAATGTATAATACATGTTAATTATTATATGACCATCTATTGTTTGTTACCGAATATATGCCTTTATGCTGCTGCTGCTGCTGCTGCTAAGTCGCTTCAGTCGTGTCCGACTCTGTGCGACCCCATAGACAGGAGCCCAACAGGCTCCCCCGTCCCTGGGATTCTCCAGGCAAGAACACTGGAGTGGGTTGCCATTTCCTTCTCCATTGTGTGAAAGCAAAAAGTGAAAGTGAAGTAGCTCAGTCGCATCCGACTTCTAGCGACCCCATGGGCTGCAGCCTACCAGGCTCCTCCAGCCATGGGATTTTCCAGGCAAGAGTACTGGAGTGGCTTGCTATTGCCTTCTCCGATGCCTTTATGCTATCACTGTCTAAATATATTTTTAGTAAAACAGCTCTTAAAGGTTTTTATTTATAGTCTCTACTCCCAAGGGAACTGAGCGGGGAATGAATGATTTGAATGATCATGTCTTGCCCAAATGACCCTCTCCTCCAATCCTGTTCCACTGTCTTGAAACAAACATATTCCCCTCCAGTCCCCTCATTTTACCATAAGCTATTTCCTAGGGAGATCCTCAATACTTTATGCAAACAGAGCTCTGAGGGGTCGACCAGTGAACCTCCAGGCAGAGACAGACAAGTCTGAATCCTGGTATAAACACAATGAAGATCGCTAACATATAAAGAAGGATTTGGCAATAGCTAGATGGTAGATGTGAGAAGGAAATGGCAACCCACCCCAGTGTTCTTGCCTGAAGAATCCCAGGGACAGGGGAGCCTGGTGGGCTGCCGTCTCTGCAGTCGCACAGAGTCGGACACGACTGAAGTGACTTAGCAGCAGCAGCAGCAGCAGCAGATGGTAGATGAGAATGTAAAGGAAACAACAGAAAAAGAGGAAAAAAAGTAAGAGAAATTCAAGTCCCCAAGAGATGAAGAAAGATGAATATTTAACAGAGTACTTTTGGGGAGTCAAAGATCATATTTTAATTTACATTTTCCTATAGAAAATGAGTATGTGTAAGCCAGAAAATGTCTTTTTATTGCATTTTAAGTACAGCCAGATCTTGCTTTATTGTGTTTCAAAGGTAACACATTTTTTTCAAACTGAAGGAACACTGTGTCAAGCATGTCTATTGTCATCATTTTTTTCAATAGCATTTGCTCACTTCATGTCTTGGGGTCACATTTTGGTAATTCTTGTGATACTTCAAACTTTTAGATTATTATTATGACATTTGCTATGGTCATCTGTGACTGGTGATCTTTGGTGTTAGTATTGTCATCAGTTTGGGGTGCCATGAACCATGACCATAAACAGCAGTGAACTTGATAAATGCATGTGTTCTGACTGCTCTGCTGACCCAGTATTCCTCCATCTCTCTTACTCTCCTCCAGCTTCCCTAGTCCTGAGACACAATAATACTGGAATTAGGCCAATTAATAACCCTGTTATGGCCTAGAAGTGTTCAAATGAAAGGAGTCGAATGTCTCTCACTTTAATCAACACTAGACATGATTAAGCTTAGTGAGGAAGGCATGTTGAAAGCCAAGACTGGTTCAAACGGCCTAGATTTGGCCTAACAGCTAGCTAAGTTTTGAATGCAAAGGAAACATGCTTAAAGAAAATCAAAAGTGCTGCTCCAGTGAACAGCATATAAAAGTGAAAGAGCTTTATTGATGATCTGGGGAAAGCTGTGGTCTGGACAGAAGATCAGATCAGCCACAACACTTCCTTAAAACTTAGAGCAAAGCCCTAACTCTCTTCTGTGAAGGCCGAGAGAGGTGAGGAAGCTGCAAAAGGAAAGTTTGAAGCTGGCAGAGGCTGGTTCATAAGGTTTGAGGAAAGAAGTTGTCTTCATGACATCATAGTGAAAGCTGAAACAGCAAGTGCTGATGCAGAAACTTCAGCAAGTTATCCAGAAGATCTAGTTAAGATGAATAATAAAGGCGGTTACAGATTTTCACTGTAGACTAAACAGTCTTATGCTGGAAGAAGATGCAATCTAGTACTAACTAGAGAGGAAAAGTCAGTACTTGGCTTCAAAAGAGAGGCTGACTCTCTTGTTAGGGGCTATTGCACCTGGTAACTTTAAGCTGAAGCCAATGCTTATTTACCATTGAGAAGATCTTAGTGCCCTTAAGAATTATGCACACGCTGCTCTGCCTGTGCTCTATAAATGGAACAACAAAGCCTGGATGTCAGCACATCTGTTGACAACATGGTTACTGAATATTTTAAGTCCACTGTTGAGGCCTACTGCTCAAGGAAAAAAAATCCTTTCAAAAAACTACAGCTTATTGACAATGCACTGGGTCACCCAAAGAGCTCTGATGGAGATGTACAAGACTCATGTATTTTTCATGCCTGCTAACACAACATCCATTCTGTAGCCCATAGATCAAGAAGTAATTTTTACTTTCAAGTCTTATTATTTAAGAAATACAGTTTCTAAGGCTTTAGTGATGCCTCTGATGAACCTGGGAAAAGTAAATAGAAAACATTCTGCAAAGGGCTCATCATTCTAGACATCATTAAGAACATTCTTGATTCACAGGAAGAGGTCAAAATATCAACAGCAACAGGAACGTGGAAGAAGTTGATTCCCATCCTCATGGTCGACTCTGAGGGGTGGAGGATTTCAGTGGAGGAAGAAATTGTGGATGCGGTAGGAACAGCAAGAGAACTAGAATCAGAAGTAGAACCTGAAGATGTGACTGAATTACTGCAATTTCGTGATAAAACTTGAACGGATGAGGAGTTGCTTCTTGTAGATGAACAAAGAAAGTAATTTCTGGAGATGGAATCTATTTCTGGTAACGTTGCAGTAAAGATTGCTGAAATATTACATAAACTTAGCTGATAATCTTCTCAAACCCTGCTGTTGCTTTGACTCCCATTTTGAAAGTTTTACTGTGGGTAGAATGCTATAAAACAGTGTAGATGCTACAGAGAAATAACCATTTGTGAAAGGAAGAATCCATCGTTAAGTGTCACTGCTGTCTTAGGTTAAGAAATTGCCACTGCCACCCACCCTTGACCAACTACTCTCCCTGATCAGTCAGCAACCATCAGCATGGAGGCAAGACACCAGGAAAAAGATTACACTTGGCCGAAGGTTCAGATGACGGTTAGCATCTTTTAACAATGAAGTATTTTTAAAGTATGTGCATTTTCATTAGACATAATACTATTTCTCACTTAATAGACTACATATAGCATAAACATAACTTTTATACTCACTGAAACACTGAAAACTGTGTGACCCGCTTTATTGTAGTATTTGCTTTATTACTGTTGTCTGGAACCAAACCCACCATATCTCTGAGGGATGCCTGTAATATTCTTCAGAAAAAGATAACATGTTTGGAAAACACTGGTAGAAAAACCAGGACCTATTACATGCATAGGTGGGAAGTGTGCATCATGATTCAACAGGCACAACTCAGTTTGAAACTATACCCCATTTTATGCCATTCAATGGAATAAAAAAATTAATCTACTCAGTAATGAATGCATAGTCCATTATAGTTATTGTGTTCTTTTTGGAAAAAAAAAAGTAACGTGACAGCTTTATTCACTCCATGTGGCAAACCAAATTGCTTCAAGTAAAATGCAAATAAGACAAACACTAAAATTGAGTTTTTCCTTCCTCTTGTACCCAGAGGCATATGCTATGGCTGTAATGCACAAGCTAAAATGGCAATAATAATAAGAACAGTGGAAAACCAAATGAAAATATTAAACTCAATTAGACAACTTATTCCAAGGGGCAGCAATTTTCATGCTCCATCTGCTTGGAGAAAATTTCTTGTTAATCAGGTCTATAAAAGGGTGTGGGTGTTGATTCTATTTTCTGTTAAAGCCATAATAGTTTCTGAACAGTGATGTGTCACTTATCTATCGAATCTAATTTGCTATTTCTTAAATTTCCAAACTCCCCCTGCCCCCACCGGAAGTTTGCAAACTGAATACTCAAGGGAAATGGGCCAAATGAATTCATGTTACTGGGTATTACAGCAAACATCAATGAATAAATAAGTCAGCATCAAATATTCATATTAGACAATTTGACTTTTTAATTGAGGTGTCAACTGGGGACTGTCTCATATCTTTATGCGGGAGAGGTCCACTGAATACATTCACTGAAAATTTAAATAAAACCAACAAACCCAATTTCAATAATTTGTTTTAAGTGTCCACCTCCCAGAGATTTCTGTGCATGTTCAGATAATTGAAACTTCTCTCAGGACTTCTCTTGCCCTTGGTCTTGTAAACAGTTCTTCTAAGACCAGTTCTATTTTATTCTCAAGGCTTAATGGAACATGTGACTTGGACTAATATGCAGTTTTTTTTAAAACAAAAAGAATATGGAAACTAAATTTCTCATTATGCTCTATTGTTATTACTATTGTATTATTTGAAAGCAGTGATGGAGAGCATGGGCTTGGATTCCAGTGGGTACTGGTCAGTCCAGGTCTGACATGTGCTAGCTTTGTGACTGTAGACAAGTTATTTCACCTCTAAATCTGTCATCTGGTAAAATAGGTGTAAGATTTCCTCTCTCACAAGAATAAAAATCAAATCAACTTCAGCACAGTACTTGGCTTATACTGAGTATTATACAAATTGTAGCTGCTATTTTTTATGAAATATAGTTGATTTATAATATTGTACAGTGTACAGCAAACTGATTCAGTTTTATATATATATTTTAGTTTACATTCCATTATAGGTTATCACATGATCTTGGGTGTAATTACCTGTGCTATAATGTAAATCCTTGCTGTTTATGTATAGTAATTTATATATGTTAACCTCATACTCTTAATTTTTCCCTCCTTCCCTTTGCTCTTTGGTTAACCATAAGTTTATTTTCTATATCTGTGAATCTGTTTTGCATATAGATTCATTTTTAAACGGTAGCTATTATTATTGAGCATATTAATTTAAGATAACATGTCCAATTAACTTCAGGGAAAAACTGACTGACTTAAGCCTGGTTATAACCCAATAGATATGGAGCAATGGTTCTCTAAAGAAAAAAAACCTTTGCTAACAGTGAATCATTCAGTATATTGCTTCTGAAATGCACATAACCAGACAATGGGACTGACCCTCTAGGAAAAAGGACCTCAAGCAGAGGGCTTCACAGAGCAACTGGAATAGGTTTATGCCATCCCAGGTTAGAATGCACCTATGTGCTCATCATAAAGTTACATGAAAGAAGGAGAGATGAAGCCGTTAAGACTCAGAGAAAATAAACTTGATCAATGTCTCATAGATGTGATGGTGGGGTGGTGGCTGAAGCTGGTCTTGTATACCACATTGTGCTTTTCTAAGCAGGCATCACAGCCTGTCATGATGAAGTCTGGCGGGCCGGGGTGGGCCCACAGTTGCATAGTAACTTACTATTGAAATGGAATTCATATAGGAAGTAACTCCATCTGAAACGAGAGGATTTGGGGAACGGTGGGATGCAGGAAGCATACCAGTTTCAAGGATAAGGAGGGCATGGGGGTGACCCAGACATACACCTGCTGCTCCAACCACAGACTCACGCCCTGAGCTGCAATCAGAGACCGAGGGAAAAATGCAGGGGCTGTTTGGTTCACAATCTAGGAGAGGTTGAGGGGAGGAGGGTAGACACTCCAGCCCTGGAACCACACTGCCTAGGCTAGAATTCCACTTTTCTCCTGGACACTCTCACTGACCTTGGACAAGTTTCTTTAGCTTATCCAAGCCTCCATTTTTCATCTGGAAAAGGGGGAATAAAATCCTACAAGGCTCCTAGGTTGCTATGATAGTAAATGAGTTAATAATACACACAAAGTGCTTAGAGGAATGCCTGGCATCTAGTAAGTTTTCACTCAGTACATGATGCCTGGGACTGGTCTGTAAGTTATCAAAATTGTGGCAGGTCTGTGGCAGATAACAACTTGACTTTCCTAAGTAACTTTGTGTATCTTTGCATCTCCTTGCTCTTCTTTGCTTTGTCCTTTGTGTTTCTCCCACCCTAGAGATATCAAAGCTGAGGAGCCCAAAGAAACAGGCCCCCGAGGTCCTCCACACAGGGCACATAAACTACAGAATCACAACTTTTTCTTTCTCCTCCACTGGAGACAGGTTTCACGCCAGGGTAGGATAGGAGAACTGGAAGGAAGCAGTGTAGGTGGATGCTGGTCACTCAAAGAGGACTACTTCTTTGTGTTAATTCTCACGCAGATCCTGAGAAGAAAGTGGACAGAACAATAAAGATAAGGCCAGGGAATATGGAGCTGAGAAGAGGGAACAGCTTTGACTATATGGACCTTTGTCAGCAAAGTGTTGTCTCTGCTTTTAAATACACTGTCTAGATTTGTCACAGCTTTCCTTCCAAGGAGCAAGCATCTTTTAATTTCATGCCTGCAGTCACCATTGGTGCCCAAGTGATTTTGGAGCCCAAGAAAATAAAATCTGTCACTGTTTTCACTTTTTCCCCATCTATTTGCCACGAAGTGATGGGACTGGATGGCATGATCTTAAGTTTTTGGATGCTGAGTTTTAAGCCCGCTTCTTCACTCTCCTCCTTCACCCTCAACAAGAGGCTCTTGAGTTCCTCTTCACTTTCTGCCATTAGAGTGGTGTCATCTGCATATCTGAGGTTATTGATATTTCTCCCAGCAATCTTGATTCCAGCTTGAGTCATCCAGCCTGGCATTTTGTGTGATGTACTCCGCATATAAGTTAAATAATCAGACTGACAATATACAGCCTTGTTGTACTCCTTTCCCAATTTTGAACCAGTCCGTTGTTCCATGTCCCATTCTAACTCTTGCTTCTTGATCCACACACAGGTTTCTCAGGAGACAGGTAAGATAGTTGGTATTCCCATCTCTTTAAGAATTTTCCACAGTTTGTTGTGATCCACACAGTCAAAGGTTTTAGTCTAGTCAGTGAAGCAGAAGCTTATCTGGAATTCCCTTGCTTTCTTTATGATCCAACAAATGTTGGCAATTAGAAACCTTTATCAAACAATAACTTAAGTGCTAGGCACTGTGCTCCATTCCTAAACGTGAGTATCTCACTTCATCCTCTCAGGAGCACTGTGAAATAAATACTATTACTATCCCAAATTTACAGATGTTAAATTTGAGGCCTAGAGAGGCCAAGGTTACACTTCGGCATGCGATGGGGCTGGGATTCCAGTCCCAGCAGACTGTTGATAAGGCCTGCGGGTGAAGGGCAGTGATGGCCCACCTCGGCCTGGACAGTTATCAGCAGCAGACTCTGGCTACATTGGCACTGATGGTAACAGTGTCGCAGAACGAACGTTTCCCGGAGAGGTGGGCGTGCTGCTACCTCTCGGAGTCAAGACTTGCAGGTCATGCTGGGGAAATCCTAAAATATTTAGGAGTTTGAAGGCTAGCTGCAGTTCTTGCTAAACAGGGACAAACAATAAAAATTGTTTTGTTTACCTTTATGATCTTATTTTCATGTCTAGGCTGGTGCCACCCGTAAAGGCCACGCAGTCAGCACTCCCATCCATTACTAAGGCGAGTGGATGACTGGCAAGCGTCGCTGTGCCGGCTTACCGCAACTAGTGTTGCTCATTCAAGTTTTGTTCTTCTTACTTGTTCATAATGTAATTATTCTCGCTAGGTTTTCATCTCAGGATTTTCTCTTGGGCCTTAGTGTCCTACAGTTCCTTAACACTGTGAGCAGTGTGGACGTCACTCCCCTGTTCCTCCTTCACAGGGCATCTCCACCTGAATCATTAAATCCTTCCTCAGCCATGGGATGTATTTTCCAACCTCATCTTTGGTATCCCTGGACCATCCATTTTGAGTTTTTTTTCCCCTAGAACCCATGAGTTTTATATGAAATTCCTATAAATTGGCCCTCTAAGGTTTTTGTTCTTTTTTCTCTTAGTTTCCATCTTGTTGTCTTCATCCATCTTGTCATAATGCTTTATATCCTGGGGAACTGCCTTGATTTTAACTTCTAGCTTAAAAAAATTTTTTTTTGAATTTTCAGAAATTATGTTTTCAATACCAAAAGCTCTTTTTCTTGTTGTTCTTGGTGTCTTCTTTTAGTGTCCATTACATATGTGTGTGTGTGTGTGTGTGTGTATATATATATATATATATGTATATATTTTTTGGTAGGTATAAATCATCTCACATCTGAGATTTCTAATTGGAGTTTGTTGTTGTTTTTTAACTTCTCTCTGCTCCTTGAATTATCTCTAGTTCCTCTGGGATCAATTTCTGCTCTTTGTAACTATGTACAATGATAATGGATCTTCCCAGGCGTCTCAATGGTAAAGAATCTGCCTGCCAATGCAAGAGATATGGATACGACCCCTGGGTTGGGAAGATCCCCTGGAGAAGGAAATGGCAACCCACTCCAGTATTCTTGCCTGGGAAATCCCACGGACAGAGGAGCCTGGTGGGCTACAGTCCATGGGGTCACAAAAGAATTGGACGTGACTCAGCGACTAAACGACAACGATAATGTGTTAACCAACCTCACTGTGGTGATCATTTCATAACATTTATGTATATCAAAGCATCACATTTTACACCTTAAATTTACAGTTATATGTCAATTATACCTTGATAAAACTGGAAACAAAATCAAAATAAAATAAAAAATTACTTTGACTATTCAAAAAAGATGCTGGTAACTGTGCTTAGAGATCTTTGGTTTTCTATTTATATTTCAAACTGAATAGTTGGGAGGGGGTTCACTTTATATTAGTGGGTCTATTTCCTGATATACTTTGCCTCTCCTTGGGTGAGGAGTCTGACTAAAACCTTCTGCAGTTGACGGGAGGCATTCATGGGCAGGATTGCTCTAGGGTTAGTTGGGCGGGGAGCCAGCAATTAGGTACTAGTCCCCCAAGTTCCAGATTGAGGAGGGTATTACTTGGAGACCCCAGTTCCCATACCATAAACCACAGATATTCTTCTGTGGCTGATTCAAGAGATTTGTTCCAGAGGTTATGATGTTGCTGCTGATAAACACAATAGCTAATATTGATAGAGCTGTTGGTCATGTGCCAGCCCCAAGAACATCACATACATAAAATCATTTGCCCCTCACAGCAATCCTTAGGGTTCAGTTCAGTTCAGTCGCTCAGTCGTGTCCGATTCTTTGCGACCCCATGAATCGCAGCACGCCAGGCCTCCCTGTCCATCACCAACTCCCGGAGGTCACTCAGACTCACGTCTATCAAGTCCGTGATGCCATCCAGCCATCTCATCCTCGGTCGTCCCCTTCTCCTCCTGCCTCCAATCCCTCCCAGCATCAGAGTCTTTTCCAATGAGTCAACTCTTCGCATGAGGTGGCCAAAGTACTGGAGTTTCAGCTTTAGCATCATTCCCTCCAAAGAAATCCCAGGGCTGATCTCCTTTAGAATGGATTGGTTGGATCTCCTTGCAGTCCAAGGGACTCTCAAGAGTCTTCTCCAACACCACAGTTCAAAAGCATCAATTCTTTGGCGTTCAGCCTTCTTCACAGTCCAACTCTCACATCTATACATGACCACAGGAAAAACCATAGCCTTGACTAGACATTTTAGCATCATTCCCTCCAAAGAAATCCCAGGGCTGATCTCCTTTAGAATGGATTGGTTGGATCTCCTTGCAGTCCAAGGGACTCTCAAGAGTCTTCTCCAACACCACAGTTCAAAAGCATCAATTCTTTGGCGTTCAGCCTTCTTCACAGTCCAACTCTCACATCTATACATGACCACAGGAAAAACCATAGCCTTGACTAGACAGACCTTAGTCGGCAAAGTAATGTCTCTGCTTTTGAATGTGCTATCTAGGTTGGTCATAACTTTTCTTCCCAGGAGTAAGTGTCTTTTAATTTCATGGCTGCAGTCACCATCTGCAGTGATTTTGGAGCCCCCCAAAATAAAGTCTGACACTGTTTCCACTGTTTCCCCATCTATTTCCCATGAAGTGATGGGACCAGATGCCATGATCTTCATTTTCTAATGTTGAGCTTTAAGCCAACTTTTTTACTCTCCCTCTTTCACTTTCATCAAGAGGCTTTTGAGTTCCTCTTCACTTTCTGCCATAAGGGTGGTGTCATTTGCATACCTGAGGTTATTGATATTTCTCCCGGCAATCTTAGGGTTAGCTACTGTTATTATCACACACAAGGAAATGGATGCACAGATAGATTAAATAACCTGCCCAAAGTCACACAGCAAGCAGTAAGTGACAGAAGCAGGCTTTGAACCAACGTTCCACAGTCCATTCTGCTCATCTCTAGTTTATATTTCTGGGCTGATTTCCCTCTGAGTATAGGTGGGAATTGAGGAGTAATTAAAACAGCTTTTCATACATAGACCGTAGTTTTCACATAGACTGTAATTAGCCTCCAACTAAAATAAATAAATTTATAAAAAAATAAAGAACATATTGATAGCCCTATGTTTCTCTCTTATTTAAAAACTCCGGGCTAGGGGTTGTTTCAACTTTGCTACTAATAGAAAAGCTCTCACCTCACTGCAGTTTCTCTTGTAGCAAATTCTCTGGTAGTTCACCTCCTCAGAGGCTCCCATTTGCATCCAGTCACCCAGAAATGTGTTGAAATATCTCATTCACTAATGACCACCATTCTTCATACCGCCATCTAATGTACTCTGCTGTTATTGTTTCTTGTGTTTCTATCTTTTTGTTTCAGTGAACCCTCAAAGGCCTTGTAAATTTGTGCTCAGGATTCCATCTTGAAATAACTTCAAAAGTAAGTATGTTTTTTATAGTTATTTTGGCCATTTTGCTGCATTGAAAAGGCATTGTGCAAAGATTCAAGCTGTACTGTTAATTTCCCTTCACTTATTTTACATTTGCATATAATCAAGAGAGAAACTCACATGGATACAGAATTTAATAAGTATAGATTCCAAACAGATTATTCTGTATAATTTTCACTAGGACTGCAAGAAGATACTTAATGGGCTGGAGGAAGGGTTTATTTATGCTTGAATCAGTTTCAATGTTGTGGGTACTTCAGCGAAGCAATTCTTTGGAGGAATTTGAGGGATGATAGTTTGTACTTCAGAACTGAATGAGTTCCTGAGTGATGATCTGAAGTGACTTACGAGATGCTTATCCTATGTTGGCAAAACATTCAGTATCAAAGCAAGGAAATTTATTTTTTTTCCTCATGAAATGTTCAACACTTTTCTTCCAGGATTGTTGTAAGGACTAAACACCTAATAAATATGCATAAAAGCATAAGGACTGGCATGCTATAGGTGCTTGATTAACATTAGTTTCCTCTGAAGTTGTGGAATCTCAAAGAAAACTGAAGCATTAATATTAGGCAATGGCACCCCACTCCAGTACTCTTGCCTGGAAAATCCCATGGATGGAGGAGCCTGGTAGGCTGCAGTCCATGCGGTCGTGAAGTGTCAGAGACGACTGAGTGACTTCACTTTCACTTTTCACTTTCATGCATTTGGAGAAGGAGATGGCAACCCACTCCAGTGTTTTTGCCTGGAGAATCCCAGGGACGGGGGAGCCTGGTGGGCTGCCGTCTACGGGGTCGCACAGAGTCGGACACGACTGAAGCGACTTAGCAGCAGCAAACTGAATCAATGTGCAGAACAGAAGATAATATAGGGCTGTAGTCAAGCTCATGGACTCTGGAGTCATAACAACAGAGGTTCAAGTCGTCACTCTGCCGTTTAATTGCAGGTATTCTTTTGACTCAGTTTCCTCATCTATAAAATGAAAATTGTACTATCTATTTTGTGCATCTATTAGGAGGATTAAAGGGGATAATGTGTGTGATATACCTGGTGCCTTTTAAGTGGATTTAAGTACTTAGCATCTATTATGTGGCAAGATGACTAATGATGTTATTGGCTATTATAATGATTAACATAACTTCCATGCTTTAAGGATATATTTTACACCAATAAAGTACAAAGTAAAAAGGCACTGGGTCACAATGGGGTCTTTACAGCACATGATGCTTTATAGAGATCATTTTCCCATAGTATTGAGTGGAGCTTCAGTTCTTGGGGATAAGACAGAAAGTTTCATGCACAAATAAATGAAGGAAACAAAATATTCTATCCTGCTTTGCATATTAAAGATCTAATAAATTTCTCCTTTAATCAACTTTGTTTAACCTAGCATTTCCTCCAAACTCTTTATCCATACAATAGCATTTATAATCTGGAGCACCAATGCTATGGAACATTCTTTGGGAAACTTGGCTTTATGTCTTTAGGTTTAAGTGTATAGTTCTATTCTATCAGAGTTTTTGCATTTAGTGATCATTAGTTAAGTTTTCATTTCAGGCCTCTAGATATCTAAATCATCTAAAATAGTGAATATTGGTGTTTCTGTAGTAAAGCACACACACTTTTATTTCAGAACAAAAAATGTATGCATTGACTCCAAAACTGTATTAGTGGACACTTGGGGGAAATTTCACAAAAAAAAGAATCAGGTTAAATTAATGTTCTGAATAGAAAAAAATAAGTGCTTATTATCAAAAGGGTCATTGAGTTTCTCCAGTTAACTGTATGCAGTGGAGGCAGCCAGTCTCCGGATATGGTTACCATGAACCACAGCTTCTAGTATTCACTCCCTTCCATGTTGTCTGGATGGGCCCTATCTATCAATTTAACCAACAGAATGTGGAAGTTCTATACCTAAGTGTGAAGAAGGCTGGGTAGCCTCTGTATATGGGGAGTATGGGGAGTAGGAGAGACCCTCAGGCCAGAGAGAGAGAGAGAGAGAGAGACCCAGCCTCCCAGTTCAGATAAATAAAAGATGGATGGAAGCATTAGCGTTTGAACTGTGCCTGTCAAGGTACTAGATGTGCCAGTGAACCAGCTTGGATGCTGCAGACAAGTCCTCATGATTGTAGCCCTGACCCACATCAGAACTGCCCAGCTGAGCCTAGTCAACCCACAAAATCATGAGATAATAAAATGGTTATTATTTAAAGCCAATACACTTTGCAGTGTTTCTCTTTTTTTAAAAAAAAAACACAGTTATAGATAATCACTATAATAGATGGATACTGGTTCCAAATAGGAAAAGGAGTACATCAAGGCTGTATATTGTCACCCAACTTATATGCAGAGTACATCATAAGAAACACTGGGCTGGAAGAAGCACAAGCTGGAATCAAGATTGCTTGGAGAAATATCGAAAACCTCAGATATGCAGATGACATCACCCTTATGGCAGAAAGTGAAGAGGAGCTAAAGAGCCTCTTGATGAAAGTGAAAGAGGAGAGTGAAAAAGTTGGCTTAAAGCTCAACATTCAGAAAACGAAGATCATGGCATCTGGTCCCATCACTTCATGAGAAGTAGATGGGGAAACAGTGGAAACAGTGTCAGACTTTATTTTTTGGGGCTCCAAAATCACTGCAGATGGTGACTGCAGCCATAAAATTAAAAGACGCTTACTCCTTGGAAGGAAAGTTATGACCAACATAGATAACATATTAAAAAGCAGAGACATTACTTTGCCAACAAAGGTCTGTCTAGTCAAGGCTATGGTTTTTCCTGTGTTCATGTATGGATGTGAGAGTTGGACTGTGAAGAAAGCTGAGCGCCGAAGAATTGATGCTTTTGAACTGTGGTGTTGGAGAAGACTCTTGAGGGTCCCTTGGACTGTAAGGAGATCCAACCAGTTCATCCTAAAGGAGATCTGTCCTGGGATTTCTTTGGAAGGAATGATGCTAAAGCTGAAACTCCAATACTATGGCCACCACATGTGAAGAGTTGACTCATTGGAAAAGACTCTGATGTTGGGGGGCATTGGGGGCAGGAGGAGAAGGGGACGACAGAGGATGAGATGGCTGGATGGCATCACCGACTTGATGGACATGAGTTTGAGTAAACTCCAGGAGTTGTTGATGGACCAGGAGGCCTGATGTGCTGCGATTCATGGGGTTGTAAAGAGTCGGACATGACTGGGTGACTGAACTGAACTGAACTATGGAGGCATAGGCAGAAAAGTATCTAGGTGACCCAGTCTTCATTTTACATTGTTTTCCTAGATACGAGTTGAGTGTAGTGTTTAAAATTTGTTCTCAGATGCCCTCTGACAATTTTATGCTGACTGAATTTACAAGAGCCTGCTGCTACTGCTGCTAAGTCACTTCAGTCATGTCCGACTCTGTGTGACCCCACAGACGCCAGCCCACCAGGCTCCCCCGTCCCGGGGATTCTCCAGGCAAGAACACTGGAGTGGGCTGCCATTTCCTTCTCCAATGCATGAAAGTGAAAAGTGAAAGTGAAGTTGCTAAGTCGTGTCTGACTGTTCGTGACCCCATGGACTGCAGCCTACCAGGCTCCCCCGTCCATGGGATTTCCAGGCAAGAGGACTGGAGTGGGGTGCCATTGCCTTCTCCATACAAGAGCCTAAAAGGGCAAAAATATTACAAAAATAGCTTATCAAAACACTGCAGAAAAATACCTTTCTATCCATTCATATTTTGTTTCAGAACTTTTTTCCTTTGGAGAAAAGTACCAAAAAGATCTAAAAATAGATTCAGCTCAAGCTGTGTCTTTTAGTTTTTAAAATAATACACAGATCAACAGACAGCTTATTTTTGTTTAACAAGGAAAAAATATTACTGTCTCATTCTCATAGGCTTATTTCCAAGTCAGGTCCTGAAAGATCATTTTTCCTCCCCCTTCAGATTGATGATTCTTATTTAAAAAGTGACTACAATAAGAAATGAAACTACTTCACAGGTGGCTTTTCATAGAGACGGGTTGGAGAAAGAGGGGCAGAGAATGAGGTGTCCCAAGTAGGGAATGTGGAGAAGGGCTGGGAGAAGAAATAAGTAAAAGTAGAAGAGGTTTTGGGGTTTGCTTCATTGTTTTTTTTTTTAATTTTTTTAAAATATAAATTTATTTATTTTAATTGGAGGCTAATTAGTTTACAATATTGTATTGCCTCATTGGTTTCTGTAATTGCTATTGATGTGAGAGGAATGACTGAAGTAATGAGAAGGAATGATAACCAAGATCAGGCTTCTGGGAAATTCTGGACAGCGAATGCATGATATCAAATGCTAATGCTTTACCAATAATGGAGATAATAAATTTTTTCCCTCAAGTTATGCAAGCCAACTTGTGTTTCCTTTGAATGTGACTCCATGAAGAGATTGAGTCATATCCTTGGGATTTACTAGGTTTACACCCAAAAGGTCATTATCAAGTCAATTAAATAATGACATGGGAGACAGTATTTTAGGTACTCTAGGGGAGAGAAGAGAATAAAGTTGACAAGTTCTCAAGTTATTGGTAATCAAGTAGGAAAGTTAAGAAATTATGTTAACAGAATAACACAGCCGAATGTAGTAGTTAAATTAAGGCTAGGAGGGAGAACGCAGCTATGCCTGAAAGTGGATGGCTTATGACCTCTCTGACAATCAGTCTGCATGAAAGACTGTGCACTGTGCACTTTTTAGGAAAAGAATAAAGACATTTTTGTTTATTTTCTTGTTAGTCTGCTTGGAAGGGCGCTTGATGGAGCAGAAAGGGTAGAGGTCAGTGGAACGGGCAGGATAATTTTCTCCTCTCTCTTGGCTACTGGACAGGTTTTGAATCCCTGCTCAGTGAATTATTAATACTAGTCAAGATTAAAGAAGCTGGTTTCACTAAGACCTTTCTAAAATACTTAGCTTAAGTGGCATCACTTAGTGGTCCAAGTGGCCGAGTATGGCACAGAGATGAGGAGGGTGCCTCCACAATGTCTGAAAAAGTGGACAGTCAGTAAATACCCAGTGAACAAACAAAATCCTGAAACACTGGGACTGCTGGCTTTGGGCGCAGCAGAAACTCACGCCTTTGGCGTGGACATGGCTGGTGGTGGTGGGCACCACTAACACTGGTGGCAAGGGGCAGTTCTTAAGTTACTTATAGGAAAAGGGCGAGTGGGCTCTGAAAAAGAATAAGGCAAATAACATCACAGAAGGACTAGAGGCACCAACTTGTTTACAGTATGTATGAGATACTCAGGAACTCAAAGTACCCCTTGTGATGGGTAGGGAGGAGAACAGTGAAGGGGAGTTGATTTGCATGTACCAGCAGCTTCAGGCAAAGGCAAGAAATTTATTTCATGTATATTAAAAGGACTTTATTTGTATCTACCTTTTGATGGAGCCTAAAGAATAGCAAGAAGAGATAACAAAGCCTTCCTCAGCGATCAATGCAAAGAAATAGAGGAAATCAACAGAATGGGAAAGACTAGAGATCTCTTCAAGAAAATTAGAGATACCAAGGGAACATTTCATGCAAAGATAGGCTTGATAAAGGACAGAAATGGGATGGGCCTAACAGAAGCAGAAGATATTAAGAAGAGGTGGCAAGAATACATAGAAGAACTGTACAAAAAAGATCTTCACTACCAAGATAATCACGATGGTATGATCACTCACCTAGAGCCAGGCATCCTGGAATGTGAAGTCAAGTGGGCCTTAGAAAGCATCACTACACACAAAGCTAGTGGAAGTGATGGAATTCCAGTGGAGCTATTTCAAATCCTGAAAGATGATGCTGTGAAAGTGCTGCACTCAGTATGCCAGCATATTTGGAAAACTCAGCAGTGGCCACAGGACTGGAAGATGTCAGTTTTCATTCCAATCCCAAAGAAAGGCAATGCCAAAGAATGCTCAAACTACCGCACAACTGCACTCATCTCACATGCTAGCAAAGTAATGCTCAAAATTCTCCAAGCCAGACTTCAGCAATACGTGAACCAAGAACTTCCAGATGTTCAAGCTGGTTTTAGAAAAGGCAGAGGAACCAGAGATCAGATTGCCAACATCCATTGGGTCATCAAAAATGCAAGAGAGTTCCAGAAAAACATCTATTTTTACTTTATTGACTATACCAAAGCCTTTGACTGTGGATCACAGTAACTGTGGAAAATTCTGAAAGAGATGGGAATACCAGACCACCTGACCTGCCTCTTGAGAAACCTTTATGCAGGTCAGGAAGCAACAGTTGGAACTGGACATGGAACAACAGACTGGTTCTGAATAGGAAAAGGAGTACGTCAAGGCTGCATATTGTCACCTTGCTTATTTAACTTATATGCAGAGTACATCACAAGAAATGCTGGGCTGGAAGAAGCATAAGCTGGAATCAAGATTGCCGGGATATCAATCACCTCACATATGCAGATGACACCACCCTTATGGCAGAAAGTGAAGAGGAGCTAAAAAACCTCTTGATGAAAGTGAAAGAGGAGAGTGAAAAAGTTGGCTTAAAGCTCAACATACAGAAAACGAAGATCGTGGCGTCTGGTCCCACCACTTCATGGGAAATAGATGGGCAAACAGTGGAAACAGTATCAGACTTTATCTTTTTGGGCTCTAAAATCACTGTAGATGGTGATTGCAGCCATGAAATTAAAAGATGCTTACTCCTTGGAAGAAAAGTTATGACCAACCTATATAGCATATTGAAAAGCAGAGACATTACTTTGCCAACAAAGGTCCAATTAGTCAAGGCTATGGTTTTTCCTGTGGTCATGTATGGATGCAAGAGATGGACTGTGAAGAAGGCTGAGTGCTGAAGAATTGATGCTTTTGAACTGTGGTGTTGGAGAAGACTCCTGAGAGCCCCTTGGACTGCAAGAAGATCCAACCAGTCCATTCTGAAGGAGATCAGCCCTGGGTGTTCTTTGGAAGGAATGATGCTAAAGCTGAAACTCCAATACTCTGGCCACTTCATGTGAAGAGTTGACTCATTGGAAAAGACCCTGATGATGGGAGGGATTGGGGGCAGGAGGAGAAGGGGACGACTGAGGATGAGATGGCTGGATGGCATCACTGACTCAATGGACCTGAGTCTGAGTGAACTCTGGGAGTTGGTGATGGACAGGAAGGCCTGGCGTGCTGCGATTCATGGGGTCGCAAAGAGTCGGACACGACTGAGCGACTGAACTTAACTGAACTAAGGATGTTTGGGTTATAGAAGGTACAATGTCGCAAGGCTAAATCTAAAGATTTTCTGTGCTGTGGAAGAAAAGAACAAAGTAGACTGATCCAGATAAAAAGAAACTATATGCCTGGTTTTATACAGTATGGTTGTTTTTCACAATGTTGTACAGGTTAGAATGTGGGAAATGCCAAAGGGAACAGTTCAGTTTTCGTGTCCTTGACTTCCAGATTCAATATGCGACCTCTTTGAACAGTGAGAACCACGTGTTTGGAAAAATGCTCGCTCTGGGATAGGATGGGAAGGACTGTCTTCCTTGTGCTGAGCAGCATCCCAGGGACACCAGGAGCTGTTTCACAGTCCAGCCTTGAACACTTCTCAGAGCACCCACTGAAAATCCCAGGCCAATTTAGTTTGAAGCAGAGCACAGAAAATTTCTTGCACAATGCAGTATACATTTAAGAGGGTTTCTTTGGGCAAAAATAGTTATGGGGTGAATTCTGTTCTTAAAGACATCCTTTTCTTCCAAGGTCATGTGGCAGTGACTCCACTTGGCAGTTGTTCCTCTGGAACAAACCTTCAAGTGATAGAAAAGTCCAATCACCTTCCTAGGGAAGTCAGACACATACATATCCTTAGGGCATTGACTAGGGAGCAACTATTCTCTTGAAAGTGAGAAATCTCTAAACTTCTTGTGGTAATGTAAACTTATTTGTATTTATTAAAAGTTATATAATGAAGTATTAAAATACAGTAAATCCAGGTGATAATACTAATGATGCTGCAAGCACTTTGAAATGTGAATATAGGGGTGAGAACCTTGTTTGGTTTGTTTCTTTTTTCACAAATCTGTCAGTTTCCTTTACCATTTCACATTTTTCACTTCATTTTCCTCTTCATGTCTTCCCTGGACCCACCCGAGTCACGTGACATGTGGTTCTCTGTCTCAGAGAGTCACAGACCTAAAAAGTCACCTCAAAAGCCCTCTGTGTCAGGACACCCAGTTTATAACTTCAGCCTGTCCTGTTCTTTCAGTGATCCCCATTTTTCCTGCTACCTTTTTTTCTGCACTGTCATACTTTTTTGAAATAGCTTTCAAGTTGCCTTTATTTTTCCATTTTGGCTGTCAAAGTTCCCAGGATGATGAAGACAACCTCACTTTCAGAATCCACAGTATTAGGTGTGGTTACTCACAGTTGCAACCTAGATGGCAGATAGTCCTTTCTTGACTCTTATGCTCTGCAAAGGTTTAAATGGCTGTCTTGAAAAAGGATTAGCTGGAAAAAAGATTGGGATATACCTTAATGTATCACATCTGTGCCTTTGTATACATATATTTTATCCTAGATTACACTTTCTTTTCCTGTTACATCCTCCTGGCTGGGAGTGAAGGAATGATATCATGGATTAAAATGTCATTTCTGGCAATTCATTTCTGACTGACATTAAGTAGGCCCAAAAGATGGGATCTTAAACGACTGTTAGAGTAAAACACACAGTACTTACATTGCCAGTAATATAACAATTGGTCTGCAGTAATCAACAAGCAGTACCTCAGTGGATTATGCTGATGAACTTCCTGGAAGGAGACTTCCTGAATCTTAATGACAATTTAAAATATCATATACAATCAGGTTTATTTTAATGATGACCCTAGTATCTCACTACTAGGAAGAGAGACCTTAAGCCTAAATCTAGCAAAGGAAGTAGGCGCCAGGGTGAAGGCAGTGTAGTGAAGTGGTTAGGCATGGACTCTGTGGTTCGAATGACCCAGATAAACAGCTCAGTTCTGGAACATACTGCCTATGGGCCCATGGAAATGCTATCTAACTTCTCAAAGCCTTGGTTTCCTCATCTGTAAAAATAGTACGTTTGTTATGAAGTTTATGTGAAATGATGCAGCCTAAGATCTAAGCACAGTACCTGACAGACAGTCCACTTTCAACAAACGGCAGTGAAGTAGGCATTTGTCATTATTTTGAGCTGTTCATTTAATTCACTGTATTGTATCTGGACATTGCTTATATTCTAGGTCTAATTGGGATGCAGAGCCAGTGCATGAGTATAGAACCTGCCAGAGAATGGCAGACCCTTTCTTTCCTAGTGTCCCTTACGGCTAGGGTGGCTTGTGTGACCCAGGCTCAGTCAGGCAGATACAGACTCTGAGTCAGCAGTTAGTCACAAAGGGGCAGAATGGGGGAAATGTGCCTTGATGGTAGAGGCTGGCAGCTGTAATAGCTCCTGCAGTCAAGGTGGGGAGCAAGGCTAAGCAATGCTGTGGATTCCGAAGTTAAGTGTCTGGTAGAAGCACCAGCCCATTCTCAGTCTGGCTCTCCGGTTTTCCCACTGCTGAGTTTTAGGAACTCTAATTAGGGAAGTGATTATTGTGTCACTTTTAAAGCTACATACGGTAAGTAAATGCATCTGGAGATGTATTTTGAAAAGACTGTTGTTTTATCTTAATCCACAAACACCATATGGCCAGGAAGTGTGTCTGCCCTGTTCACCCTGTATTCTGAATGCTTAGAAAATTATCCAGCTATATAGTAGTTAATGGTTAATAAACATTGACTGAATAAATAGTGAGTTATGAATACAGAAAGAACAATTATAATGACATGTTACACTCTTTTCCCCAAAAGGGAAAGAAACTATTGTACATGTAAAGCTGTACATGTACATCATGAGCTGGTATCCCTGCTCCAGGAGAAAATAAAGGTGGGAGAATATACTGCTGGACATGTCCTCATTCACAAGTACAGGCATTTTCTATAGTGGAAGGGGAGAAGATCCCAGATAGGAATTTCTATATTTAAAATGTTGGTAAATGTTGAATTAGGAAAATCAAAATACTCTTCCCACGTGTGTGCAGATGCTCAGTTGATAAGTCATGTTTGACTCTTTGCAACCCCACGGACTGTGGCCCACCAGGTTTCTCTGTCCATGGAATTTTCCAGGCGAGAATACTGGAGTGGGTTGCCATTTCCTCCTCTCCAGGGGATCTTTCTGACCCAGGGATCAAACCCAGCCTCCTACATTGGCAGGCAGATTCTTTACCACTGAAGCCCCACTCTTCTCATGACAACTGGCTAATGATATATATATATGTGAAAAATATTTAAAGCATTAAAAGACGATCAAGATAGTGAGGAATTATTGGAAGAAAAGGGGACTTGTAGGGATGAGCACAGCACCTGGAGCTATTTTTACCCTGATGACATTTGTTGATCCACCAGAGGCAGCTTAGAATCTAAATTATTCTGGTGGCCTCTCGGTGCTAAGGACGAAAAAAGAATCCTAAAGCCCCAAAGGTGGGCACTATGTGCTTCACACTTTGGCTTTGGAGTGGGACCTACAGAGCAGAGCCCTAGGAGTCAAATAAGTTTGAAGTCGTTTCTCACAGTGACGAAATCCCAGCTTTACATCTCTGAGTGTCCACAGAAATCTCAAGCTCTGAAACTGGATGAAAGTTGGACTGGATTGCTAGCATTCCCAGATGCCTGGCCAAAGCAAATAAATCTTCTCTAGAAGAAAAACAACTTCACTTTATGCCTCAAATTGTTTCTACAAATACTTATTCAAATACATGGGAAGGAAGATTGGTAGAAAAGATACTATGAGCAAGAGCCAATTAAAAGTAACAAAATAGAAATGAATACTGGGGGAATTCAGATACTGGAATTATCAGACATAGATTATAAAACAATGCTTATTGACTATGCCAAAGCCTTTGACCGTGTGGATCACAATAAACTGTGGACAATTCTGAAAGAGATGGGAATACCAGACCACCTAACCTGCCTCTTGAGAAATCTGTATGCAGGTCAGAAAGCAACAGTTAGAACTGGACATGGAACAACAGACTGGTTCCAAATAGGAAAAGGAGTACGTCAAGGCTGTATATTGTCACCCTGCTTATTTAACTTCTATGCAGAGTACATCATGAGAAACGCTGGACTGGAAGAAACACAAGCTGGAATCAAGATTGCCGGGAGAAATATCAATAACCTCAGATATGCAGATAACACCACCCTTATGGCAGAAAGTGAAGAGGAACTAAAAAGCCTCTTGATGAAAGTGAAAGTGGAGAGTGAAAAAGTTGGCTTAAAGCTCAACATTCAGAAAACGAAGATCATGGCATCTGGTCCCATCACTTCATGGGAAATAGATGGGCAAACAGTGGAAACAGTGTCAGACTTTATTTTTGGGGGCTCCAAAATCACTGCAGATGGTGACTGCAGCCATGAAATTAGAATACGCTTACTCCTTGGAAAAAAAGTTATGTCCAACCTAGATAGTATATTCAAAAGCAGAGACATTACTTTGCTGACTAAGATCCATCTAGTCAAGGCTATGGTTTTTCCTGTGGTCATGTATGGATGTGAGAGTTGGACTGTGAAGGCTGAGCACCGAAGAACTGATGCTTTTGAACTGTCGTGTTAGAGACGACTCTTGAGAGTCCCTTGGACTGCAAGGAGATCCAATCAGTCCATTCTGAAGGAGATCAACCCTGGGATTTCTTTGGAAGGAATGATGCTAAAGCTGAAACTCCAGTACTTTGGCCACCTCATGAGAAGAGTTGACTCACTGGAAAAGACTCTGATGCTGGGAGGGATTTGGGGCAGGAGGAGAAGGGGACGACCGAGGATGAGATGGCTGGATGGCATCACGGACTCGATGGATGTGAGTCTGAGTGAACTCTGAGAGATGGTGATGAACAGGGAGGCTTGGCGTGCTGCGATTCATGGGGTCACAAAGAGTTGGACACGACTGAGCGACTGAACTGAACTGAACTGGCATATTCAAGATGATAAAAGGTGGGGCAGGAAATTGGACGGGGAGGACAGAAATATACATTTCAATAAAAATAGAATTAAAAAAAAATACCGTAATAAAAATTTAAAACTTAGTGGACAGGTTTAGGAAAAACAAAACAAAAAACCAAACAGCTGACAACAGGTTAGTAGAATTACCTAAAGAGAAGCATGAAGTGATAGAAAAAAGAACAGGAAGACACACAGGATATGTGAGAAAGTTTAATATATTTTTAACTGGAAGAGAGAAGATAGAAACATGGCAGAAGGGATTTAGAGATTATGACTTAGAATTGTCCAGAACTGATCAAAGTTGTTAACTGACAATAGGAAATTGAATGAATCCCAGGCAGGATAAATAAAAAGAAACCCAAATCTACAGCATGAAATCACAGAAAAACAAAGCTAAAAAGCATTTAGAAAAAGATTTCCTTCAAAGGAGAAGGAAATAGACTAATAGCTGAGGTCTCCACAGCAAACACGGAAGCTGGAAGAAAGCAGAGCAACTTTAGTATGCTGCAGGAAAAGAATCACTAACTTAGAACCTATTTATTTTTTTGGCCGCACCAATGTGGCTTGTGAGATCTTAGTTACCTGGCCCGGGATCAAACCTGGGCCTTTGACAGTGAAAGCACGGACTCCTAACCACTGGACCAACAAGGAATCCCTCAGAACTTTCATCTCTTGAAAACATCCCACAGAAAGAAGGTGGAATAAACATATTTTGACAAATGGAAATTCAGAGATCATGCCACAGACCCATCTAAACTAAAGGATATTTTCAGGGATGTTTGGGAGGCAGAAGGAAAATGATCCCAGAAGGAAGGTCAGATAACCAGGAAAGAGTAATGACATGTTAGTTGCTCAGTCATGTCCAAATCTTTGAGACCCCATGGACTGGGGCTTGCCAGGCTCTTCTGTCCATGGGATTCTCCAGGCAAGAATAATGGAGTAGGTTGCCATTTCCTTCTGCAAAGGAAAGTAGCACGTGAGTAATACTAAGTGAGACTGACCATGTAAAAGAAAAGCAACGTCTTGTGTATTTGCATGTAAATGGGAGGGAATGAATTAAAGAGTTTTAAGGTCTAGGCATTGTTGACAGGAAGGGAAACGGACATAAAGCTTTGACATCAGACTTTGGTAGTTCAAGGAGGCATGCTGCAGCTTCTATGAAAATTACTGAAAACAGTAAAAGAGTGCACGTGTGCTTAGTTGCTCAGTCGTGTCTGACTCTTTGCGACCCTATGGACTGCAGCCAGCCAGGCTCCTCTGTCCATGCGGGTTCTCCAGGTAAGAATACTGGATTGGGTTGCCATGCCCTCCTCCAGGGGAATCTTCCAACCCAGGGACTGAACCCAGGTCTCCCGGATTGCAGGCAGATTCTTTACCATCTGAGCTACCAGGGAAGTCCAGTAGAAGAATATACAACCGTAAAAGTATATTTGGAGGGAATCATAGATGGAAAAACTTGAATCATAAAACTAATCCATCCAAAAGATGACAGGAAAGGGGAGGAAAAAGAACACAGAACAACTGACAAAATAAAAAACTGCCTAATTTAAAATCCAATAACTGTATTTAACTTAAATAGACTAAGTGCCCCAGTCAAAAGAAAAGGATTTTCAGAACAACAATAGTCAAATATAGGCAGCATACAAGAAATGTATTTTAAATATGAGGTCAATAAAGAGCTGAAAGTAACAGAAAAAATGATCTGCCATGTAGGAATTGAGTACAAGGAAGGTAGTATAGCCATATTAATAAAAGATTACTAAAGAAAAGATGGTCACTTTAAAATTCAAGTTCAATTCACCAGAAAAATATGGTAGTTTCTATTTGTATGCATTCAGTAACATGTCTAAAATGAACACAATTGTATCAGGAAAAAAAATTCTCACTGCAATTGTGAATTTGTCAAACATATATTCTTTATATGTAACAAGTAGATAAAATTAGTGAAATATAGAAAATGCTAAAACACAATTAGTAAACAACCTCTTGGACATAGATCATTGACCTCAACTGTGAACACTTTAAGAACACATGTGTTCAGTTGTGTCTGACTCCTGGCGACCCCATGTACTGTAGCCTGCCAGGCTCCTCTGTTCTTGGGATTTTCTAGGCAAGAATACTAGAGTGGGTTGCCATTTCCTCCTCCAGTAAGACCACATAGTGCGTTGACAAAACTGATTATATACTTGGCTCTGAATACAAGGCAATTATGCTGAGAAAAAAAATCAGTAATTGGGAAACCCAAATATTCTTATTACTATTAAAAAGGGCTTCCCTGGTAGCTCAGATGGTAAAGAATCCACCTGCAATGTGGAAGACCTGGGTTCTATCCCTGAGTTGGGAAGATCCCCTGGAGGAAGGCATGGCAACCAACTCTAGTATTCTTGCCTGGAGAATCCCCATGGACAGAGGAGCCTGGCGGGCTAGTCCATAGGGCTGCAAAGAGTGGGACATGACTGAGCGACTAAGCTCACACACACTATTAAAACGATCCAGTAATGCTAGAACTTCCCTCAAAGGTAACTCCAGTTCTAGGTAACTTAACCAATTAAAAAACACCTTGCTTATAGTTTCCTTTGTTGTGCAGAAGCTTTTAATTAGATCCCATTTGTTTATTTTTGCTTTTATTTCCAGTATTCTGGGAGGTGGATCATAGAGGATCCTGCAGTGATTTATGTCAGACAGTGTTTTGCCTATGTTCTCTGGTCTTACGTTTAGATCTTTAATCCATTTTGAGTTTATTTTTGTGTGTGGTGTTAGAAAGTGATCTAGTTTCATTCTTCTACAAGTGGTTGACCAGTTTTCCCAGCACCACTTATTAAAGAGATTGTCTTTACTCCATTGTATATTCTTGCCTCCTTTGTCGAAGATAAGGTGTCCACAGGTGTGTGGATTTATCTTTGGGCTTTCTATTTTGTTCCATTGATCTATATTTCTGTCTTTATGCCAGTACCATACTGTCTTGATGACTGTGGCTTTGTAGTAGAGCCTGAAGTCAGGCAGGTTGATTCCTCCAGTTCCATTCTTCTTTCTCAAGATTGCTTTGGCTATTCGAGGTTTTTT